>JAOWLH010000013.1:3600000-4200000 GCA_027405865.1 Salix purpurea | reverse complement strand
GGACATCAGGAATTTCTCAGAAACAACTAATAAGAGTATCTGCCAGTCATTCATATAATTTACTTGAAACGTGTCTTTATCTGATTGGATAAATCCCAATGCTATAACTTTAGAAACATGGACTATTTTTTGTGGATAAAAACTTTGTTGCAGCCAACCGGTCACCTCCTCTTTTTCTTAAAAGACTTGTTCTTGAAAAAAAAAAACAATGGAAAATGAAGTTTTCATTAGGGAGAGATATTTTTTTTTACTTTTTATTTTAAATCAAGATAATTTTTTTCTAATTTTTATATTATTTTTCTTCATTTTTATCCAACAAGCCATGCGAAAACAGATTTTTTAATTTAAACAAAAAAAGAAGAATCTTGACTTTATTTTTAAAATTTAAATAAGAAAAATATAAAAGTTATCCAAGTCACTAAGTCAAATATTTTTTTTTACAGTGAAGATAAATATATTGTTTTAGCTTTTTAATTAACATTAACAACTTTGACTTGTTAATTTTGTATATTTTCATTTTTTTATGAAATGCAAATATTGTTTTTATAATTCTTAATCACAAATTTTAATAATACAAAAAAATATACTCACAAAACTAGATTTTTTTAATAAAATAAATTAAGTTGAAATCTTTTCCCATCTTAGCTAGTATCGGCTAAACAGCTGGCCCAAAATAAAATATATAGGTTTGCCCTTGGGACAAATGAAATAGATTCCGTAAATCTTATTTGTTTATTCTCTAGAGTAAAATAAACAGCTCGATTCATTTTCATCAACAATTATTTCTTCATTTATTAAATTAAATACGTATTTAAAAAGGATAGAATAAACATCTGTACGAGTAATTAAGAACCCCCCAGTTTGTGCAATTCTATATCATCACTGTCTATTGTTTTTTCTAAATTCTTCCTTTCTCTCAAGCAGTCTAAGTGTTTAAAATATTTTGAACCCGGCAACTAATTAACAAATAAAGATTTACGGAAAACACGGTATAATGTTTTTCAACTTCGGTTCCTCAAAATTTTCGCTTTTCATTTTGACTATAAGACTTTATTTATTTTCAATTATATCCTTATAAATTATACAAAAAATGTTTAATTTGCTATCTGTTTTGATTTGTGTGCTCTCATAATTTCGATTTGTTGTTAAATATTTTAATGTTTAATTACAGATCAATTATATAAAAATAATAATTTTATTTTATATTTTAAAATAAAATTAAAAGATCAAGATCTAACTTTGACATTTAAGTAAAATACTAGGAAAAGATAAAAACACTCCAAACATTTTGGTAATGTCAACCGGTCCCTTGAAAAACTCGATAATACCCCTAATTCCAGGGATAAAATTAAGTAATTACACCATTGTAATCCATAATATTTTATATTTAATGCTATATTAAAGTCACGGCATGATTTAACTTATTTCTTAATGTTCTGAAGTGAAACAACGACTTCAATTTCCTATCTCTTTAACATGGGGAATATGCAGAGCATATCATCATTTTCAATTAAATAACACTTATATTGCAAAATCCTCCAATTTTCATTATATGTTAAATTTCCGATGAACAGGGTCAAAATCATCGAATTAAAATCTCTAAAATTCTCTCATTTTTTGTTGCATCTAAGTGGTCAAAAATGTAAATCCTGAGAAATAAATATAGATGTAAATTATAAATTAAATAAATTTAGAAAAGAAAATAAGAATTCATGTATTTAGAATTTTTAGATATAATATTAAGATAAAATATTTGAGATATTATAGTTTTTAACTCGAAATTAATTAGAGTTAGTTTTAAAGCCAGAAAATAAATAAAAGGAAAAATAAAATTAGATTTATAATATCATTATATCTTCCATTTTATCTTCCAAAACCGTCATTACATCCTCCTTTGTCAATTGCTCGTTACAAAATTTCAAAATATTTGAGATGTTTTGTTTGATAACTTTTTCCACTTTATCTTCCAAAATCCATCATTACATCCTCCTCTGTCAATTGCTCGTTGCATAATTTCCTACGAAGATATTATGATTAATCCAATAAGTTTTTTTTTTAAAAGACGTGGGTCTTTTCTTTAAATGTTTTGCTGTTACAATTCAATCAGCCAGGGGAGCAATCTTCAAAAAATGTTTTTGGCCCTTCAAGGTCACTGATCATCACTATCTTTTGGTTCTGACTTTATAATATACGATTCTGGAAAAGCATTAATTAAGTATCACCCGAACTATTCAATAACAATTCATAAGAGCTCTACAAGCTCTTAACAAGTCAAGCTCTTTAATTGGTGACCAACAGCTATCGCAAATTTGACCCTCCAAATTATCATTCAAAACAAAATAGCTGATTCGTGCAAGAAAGAGACTGTGATAATATTTATGTTAGTAGTTCAAAAATATTTTTAAAATAATATATATGTTTTAATTTTAAATTATAATAATATCAAAAATGATTTTTTTAAATATATTATTTAGAAATAAAAAAGCACTTTAAAATCGAACCTAGCTGCTCAATTCTTCTACACTCTCTATATAAATGGCATCATCACAAATATTTATTCTCTGTAACTATCCCATCAATTCTCTTCTCCACTCCTTAGTCCTTTCTTGCTACCTGGATATTTACTCTTACTCATGGAGAACAAAACAGGCTCAAAACCCCATGTAGTCTTGTTAGCCAGCATTGGAATGGGCCACCTAATCCCCATTCTCGAACTCGGCAAACGGCTATCCACACACCACAACCTCGACGTTACCATATTTGTTGTTGCGTCTCAGTCTTCCGCGGCGGAATCCCAAACTCTCCAATCAGCCATGACTGAAAAACTCTGTGAAATCGTTGAGCTTCCACCGGTTAATATCTCCGGGCTTGTCAGTCATGATGCTGCTATTTTTACTCAGATTTGTGCTATCATGCGTGCAATCAAGCCAGCTCTTCGGTCTGCTATATCTGGCTTATCATTTCGTCCCGCGGCCTTAATCGTTGACTTATTTGGAAGCGAAGCTATGATGGTGGCTGATGAATTTGAAATGCCCAAGTACGTATATATTCCTTCGAATGCATGGTTGCTAGCACTAACCATATATATTCCAACACTTGATAAGGTCGTGCAAGGAGAATATGTTGATCAAAAGGAGCCGTTGAAAATCCCTGGGTGCAAAGCGATCCGACCGGAAGATGTGGTTGACCCCATGGTAGACCGCACCAACCAACATTACCTGGATTACGTTCGCATGAGCATGGATATCCCAAAATGTGATGGGATTTTGCTGAACATATGGGAAGACCTGGAACCCAAAACATTGGAAGCATTGAGAGATGAGGAGCTCTTGGGTCAGCTTTGTAAGGTTCCGGTTTACCCGGTTGGACCACTAACGAGGCCGCTCAAACCACTTGATTCTAGGAGTGGCGAGTTATTTCTTTGGTTGGATAAGCAACCCAGTGGCTCTGTCATCTATGTATCATTCGGAAGTGGCGGAACTCTGTCCTTGGAGCAAATGGTCGAGCTAGCTTGGGGTCTTGAGCTAAGTCAACAGAGATTTATCTGGGTGGTACGCGCACCTTCAAGAAAAACAGGAAATGAATCTTATTTCACTGCAGGGAGCGGCGAGGCTAACAGCATGGCAAGCTACTTTCCTGAAGGTTTCTTAGATCGAATTCGAGAAGTGGGTTTGCTGATTGAAGACTGGGCTCCTCAAGTGGAAATCTTGAGCCATCCATCAGTGGGAGGGTTTATATCTCATTGTGGGTGGAATTCGACCCTGGAGGCCATCACCAACGGAGTGCCAATTATTGCATGGCCACTGTACGCCGAGCAACGGATGAACGCTGTTCTGCTAACCGAAGAGCTTGGTGTGGCCGTGCGACCGAACATTTTGGCATCGGAGGGAGTGGTAGGAAGGAAAGAGATAGAGATGATGATTAGAACAATTACGGTGGATAAAGAAGCGACGTACATAAGAAACAGGGTGAAAAAACTAAAGAACATTGCAACAAAGACTTTATCGGAGGGTGGTTCCTCTTATAATGCGCTGTCTATAGTGGCCAAAAAGCTTGAGCTACGATGGAAAACCATGGAGGTGAATGCATCGTGAAGCGGTTGATATTTTGTTGTTTTTATTTTCACGAGTGATTGCATATGTTCTCTGAACATGTGTTTATTGTTGAAAAATCAAGTTAATAATCATGTATGAAAAAGTCTGAACGCCTTGATTTCTTTGAACTTCAACTCTTTTCAAGTTTATGAATTATATAATAAAGATGCTTTTTTTTTTTTTTTAAATCCCATTTAAAAAAAAGTTTGAATCCAAAATCTTTTAGCGTAATATTCTAAAAGTCCCTTTCTTGCTAGTTTATAAAATAAAAATGAAAGCAATCGGCCTGCCGCCTTCATACGCTTCTAATATATAATGGGTATGGCTCTTATCAAACTGGGCTTTGGATTTTAGATTGGATTTTAAGTTAATTTAAAAGAAGAGGGTATTAGAATATGTAAATAACTCTAGCATTTATAGCTGATGTATTTTCATTTATGACGCTTGACATTCCATGTATATATATTCACTGTCAAATTAATGAGAAGGCAGGCAAAACATTTCTATCCCTCTTTCATGGTATCAGAGCTCATCTAGGCTATCTCTTTCTAAACCTAGTTGTTCCAGCCGCACTATCTGTCTTCTCCAAATTGCCTCACCAGAAACACCATGACAGAGCACACATCCGACCAAACAAACTCAACCTCATCTCCTTCTTCTCCCAAACAACCTCTCAGACTTCATCCCTCTCATCCTGCACTAACAGTATCCAACATCAACACTTTCATCAAAGTCACATTGGACATCGAAAAAGGCCAATATATTACATGGTCGGAGTTATTCAAAATCCATGCTAGGGCATATCAAGTTCTTGATCATATTATTCCTTCCTCAACAGCAAAGATGAAACAAAGCTCCTCTCTTCAAGACACTGATCCAGACCTCTGGTCACGTGTGGATGCCATTGTTCTACAATGGATTTATGGGACTATTTCTGAAGATCTTCTTAACACTATTCTTGAGCGTGACTCCAGCGCTGCACTTGCATGGAACCGATTGAGGGACATTTTCTCGGACAATAAAAACTCTAGGGCTCTCTACCTAGAACAGGAATTTTCAAAGGTTCAAATGGAGCAATTTGCAGATGCCTCTTCTTACTGCCAACATCTTAAGTCACTCTCGGATCAGCTGTCAAATGTTGGCTCTCCTGTAACAAATGAAAGGTTGGTTCTTCAACTGGTTTCGGGTTTAACTGATGCATATGCTAGTGTTGGTTCTCAGATTCGTCATGGTGACTCTCTTCCCCCATTTTACAAAGCACGGTCTATGCTGGTTTTGGAAGAGACAGCAAGGACGAAGAAGGCAGCCCAGACCTCCTCCAACTCTGCATTTTTTGTCTCTCCAGTCACTCATTCCAGTGGCCACACGGCTGGAAATTTCTTCCCTCAACGTGCCAATCACACTCCAAACCGAAGCTCCACAAACCGAAATGGCAGAGGAGGTGGCAGCACTTACCGTGGCAGCAAAGGCAGAGGAGGCAGGAATGGTGGGCGTGGAGGCCAATTGCACCAGCAACAATATAGCCCAACATGGCAACAAATGCCTTCACAGCAGCAACCATGGTCATTTCCTCCGTGGGCTGGGCAGTGGCAACCTTGGGCCACACCACCATGCCCATACCCAACGGCAGCCCACATGCCTCACCAGCCCAGCTCCCAAAGGCAGCAAGGTCTTCTTGGGCCGAGGCCTCCACAGGCCCACTTGGCAGCAGCTACATCGCAGGCCCAATCACCTTATGCTCCAACCGATATTCAAGCTGCTATGCATACAATGTCCATTACTCCTCCTGATGATCAATGGTACATGGACACCGGAGCCACTTCTCACATGACCGCAAACGGAGGTACTCTTACGTCTTATTTCAATATGAGCAAAAATAATCGTAATATTACTGTTGGTAGTGGTCATACTATTCCAATTATTGGTTGTGGAAATGCATTATTACCCAACCCGAACCCCTCTTTATCATTGAATAATGTCTTGCATGCCCCAAAATTGATTAAAAACCTTGTCTCTGTGAGAAAATTTACCATTGACAATAATGCCTCTGTTGAATTTGATCCTTTCGGTTTTTCTGTGAAGGATTTTCACACGGGGATGCCTTTACTGAGATGTAACAGCTCGGGTGATTTATATCCAGTTACCACAAGACCAACCATTGGAACTTCACCACCATCAACCTTTACCGTTTTATCTTCTGAATTATGGCATAGTCGTTTAGGACACCCAGGAGCTCCTGTTTTAAGCTCTCTTCGTAAAAACAATTTCATTGTTTGTCCTAAATTTCAGGATTATTTTTTTTGTCATTCATGCCCTCTTGGGAAGCAAGTTAAATTACCTTTTTATGACTCTCTTTCATACACCTCTTTACCTTTTGATATTGTGCATAGTGATATTTGGTCATCACCTACTCTTAGCTCGGGTGGTCATCGCTATTACGTTTTGTTTCTTGATGATTTCACGAATTTTTTATGGACCTCTCCAATTGCCACTAAATCTCAAGTGTATTCCATTTTTTTTATCATTTCATACACACATTAAAGCTCAATTTGAAAGGGAAATCAAATGTTTCCAATGTGACAATGGCGGAGAGTATGACAATAGATCCTTTCATAAATTTTGTCAATTAAATGGAATGACTTTTCGATTCTCATGCCCTCACACATCTTCTCAAAATGGCAAAGCCGAAAGAAAAATTCGTACCATAAATAATATCATCCGCACTCTCCTCTCTCATGCCTCTCTACCATCATCTTTTTGGCATCATGCACTTCAAATGGCCACCTACCTCCTCAACATACTCCCAAACAAAAAGCTTGCTTTCCAACCACCAACAAAAATTCTCTATCAAAAAGACCCGTCCTACTCTCACCTTCGAGTATTTGGGTGTTTATGCTATCCTCTTCTTCCGTCTACTTCTCGAAATAAACTGCAAGCTTGATCAACACCATGTGTTTTTTTGGGATATCCATCTAATCATAGAGGTTATAAGTGTTATGATTTATCGAGTCGTAAAATAATTGTCTCAAGGCATGTGATTTTTGATGAACATACATTCCCCTTCTCTAAATTACATGCTCCTTCATCTTCTACTTATGATTTTTTGGATGCAGGACTTACACCTTTTCTTCCCTCACTTGATCTACCAAATTCTTTTGAAGCCCAAACTTCCCCTACCCAAACTACACCGTCCATACAGGTCCAACAAACACCACTACAAACCTCTATTCCTACCTCTCCAGTTAGGGACTTCTCCCCGGATCACTTAGCTTCCCTTAACCGGCAGTTGCACAGCTCATCCAACTCCTCACCTCAGCCCATATCTACTTATCCCACCGATCAATCAAATTCTCTCAGTCCACCTCCACCTATTGCCGCAGCCCAAGCCACTCCTCCTGACCATCCACCTCACTCTCCCCAAATGACAACAAGATCCCAACATGGTATTTTTAGACCTCGCAAATTCTTTAATCTTCATACCTCAGCCGACAACCACATTTCTCCATTGCCCACAAATCCCAATAATGCTTTTCATGATCAAAATTGGAAAATGGCCATGCAAGACGAATATAATGCTCTTATTGAAAATAAGACGTGGGACTTGGTACCCCGTCCATGTAATGCTAATATCATTCGGAGTTTTTGGATTTTCAGGCACAAGAAGAAATCTGATGGTTCTTTTGAGCGGTATAAAGCCCGCCTTGTCGGTGACGGTGCAGGTCAGCAAACGGGTATTGATTGTGGTGAGACATTTAGTCTGGTGGTTAAACCGGCCACTATCCGAACAGTACTCAGCATTGCTTTATCTAAGTCTTGGTGTCTTCATCAGTTGGATGTCAAGAATGCTTTTTTGCATGGGACTCTTGAGGAAACAGTTTATATGCATCAGCCTCCTGGCTTTCGACATTCAGAACATCCAGACTATGTATGCTTGCTTAAAAAGTCCCTTTATGGTCTTAAGCAAGCGCCTCGTGCTTGGTACCAACGCTTTGCAGATTATGTGGCTACATTGGGTTTCTCGCACAGTATTTCTGATCATTCTTTGTTCATTTATCGTCAGGGCAATGATATGGCATATATTCTGCTTTATGTGGATGACATTATCCTTACTACATCTTCAGCTGCTCTTCGTCAATCCATCATGTCTAAGCTTGGTTCAGAATTTGCTATGAAAGATTTGGGTCCCCTTAGTTATTTTTTGGGCATCTCTGTTACAAGACATTCAGGAGGTCTCTTTCTTTCACAAAAGAAATATGCCGAGGAAATCATTGAGCGGGCCGGTATGTCTTCTTCCAATCCCTCTTCTACACCGGTGGACACGAAATCAAAACTCAGTATTTCTTCGGGAAATCCATATCATGATCCCACTGAGTATCGTAGTCTTGCTGGCGCCTTACAGTACCTGACATTTACAAGACCAGATATTTCTTATGCTGTTCAGCAAATTTGTTTGTTTATGCATGATCCCAGGACTCAACACATGTCTGCTTTGAAGCGTATCATTCGCTACATTAAGGGTACTGTCGAATTCGGTCTCCACCTGTCTCCCTCTTCAGTTCATAAACTTATCTCCTATACTGACGCTGATTGGGGTGGATGTCCAGATACCAGACGGTCGACTTCGGGTTATTGTGTATATCTTGGGGATAACTTAATCTCTTGGTCTGCAAAAAGACAACCGACCTTGTCACGGTCTAGTGCCGAGGCTGAGTACCGCGGGGTAGCTAATGTAGTGTCTGAATCTTGCTGGATTCGCAACTTGCTTTTGGAGCTCCATTGTCCTATTTCTAAAGCCACCTTAGTATATTGTGACAATGTTAGTGCAGTGTATTTGTCTGGTAACCCAGTTCAACATCAACGCACTAAGCATATTGAGATGGATATCCATTTTGTTCGTGAGAAAGTCGCTCGTGGTCAAGTTCGAGTTCTACACGTCCCTTCACGTTATCAGATTGCTGACATCTTCACTAAAGGACTTCCGCTGCAACTCTTTGATGATTTTAGGGATAGTCTCAACATTCGACCACCTCCAGTTTCGACTACGGGGGTGTATTAGAATATGTAAATAACTCTAGCATTTATAGCTGATGTATTTTCATTTATGACGCTTGACATTCCATGTATATATATTCACTGTCAAATTAATGAGAAGGCAGGCAAAACATTTCTATCCCTCTTTCAGAGGGTGTTGGTGGTATGGATATTTGTTTTTAATTAAGAAACAAAGAGATAATGTTTATTAAAATAAATTAAAAATATATGAACTAATAAATCAAAAAGACTTATTATTTTTAATCGAATACTAAAGTGGAAAATTGATGTTCTTAATGAAAACAAAATATATGTGCACGTATAAATATATAATTTTGGATGTCCTGTTTATTTTATATGCTTTAATTTGTTTGATCTTAAAGGTTAGTTTCCGTTGCTGTGAAGACAATGATTTTGTGTTTTGGTTGTTTTTCTTTATGTAATTAGATCTAATATTAGATAATGTGGGTGTTGAAAGTGCATGAGCTTCAATCTTAAAAGATATTTTTGTCAAGTTTAATCTGTTTAGTTCTTTTTGAGATATGTTTTCAGGTTAATTCAGTCAAAATAACTTAATGAGGTCAAACTAGTTGCGTCAATAACTCATATTGATTTAGTTGGTTCAACCAGGTTGAGTTGTTCTTGAAAAAATCTAAAATCATTTTTCCTCTCTCTCAATATATTTTAAGGCGATAATATTTAATTAATATTAGACATATTAGAAATAAAAAATATTGTATTTTGTTTTTAAAACATAAACTTAATTTTTTTTTGTGTTATAAATATTTATTGCCGTCTAAAAAGAACAGTCTAATGGAAACGGGAAGTGACTTGTATATTTTTTAATTTTACTTGTAGATAATACAGGTAAATTTGCCAATATTTTTTTTTTGGAGATATTTTTTTCCCAGTAATATTAGATCTAAAATATTAAAAATGAAAATATTGGAAATTCCCCGCAAGTACTTTCAGACGACTTACTGAATCAAATAGGACAGGCGGGCGGGAACGACAAAAACGGATTTGCAAACTGCTACTAAGCACATGCTAATGAATTGAGAGATAAATTCATAAACCTACTTAAATAAAAGAGCACAAAATTAAATTTTGAAGCCAATCTTTTTTATATATAAGATTTATTAATCATCTTATTATATTAAATATAATTAAGAAAACATGATATGAATTTATGTTCTTAAAAAAATCTTAGGTCATTTTTCCTCTTTCTTAATATATTTTTAGGCGATAATATTCAATAAATATTAAAACATATAATTAGTTTTACATATTTTAATTTGACATAAATATACAAATATACAAATATTTTTTATAAGATTTATTAATTATATTATTACATTAAATGTATGTAAGAATATTGATATTATTTTTTTTTAAGAAAAAAATCCTAGTTCATTTTTTTCCTCTCTTTATATATTTATAGGCGATAATATTCAATAAAAAATTTTTTATGTTATTCGATTAATTCATTATATTATTATATAAAATGTATTTAAGAATACTGATATGAATTTTTTTTATTCAAAAAATGCTAGGTCATATTTTCTTCTTCCTATATATATTCCTATGCGATAATATTCAATAAATATTAGAACATATAATTAATGATAGACTAAAAATATTCAAGAAACTTTAACAAAAGATATAAAAAACACATTAGCATTGCTATTACTGTCAAAAAAATAAAAAAATTTAAATTATCCGAGGGAAAAAAATATTAACATAAGCGTAAGCAAGAAAAACAATTAAATTATTATTATAATAATAATATTAACTATTATTATTATTATTATTATTATTATTATTATTATTATTGTGTTAAGTACAAAATTAAAATTTGAAGAAATTTTTTTTCTATGTTATCCGATTTATTCATTATATCATTATATTAAATATATTTAAGAATACTGATATTAATTTTTTTTTTTCAAAAAATTGTAGGTCATGTTTTCTTCTCCCTATATACATTCTTATGAGATAATATTCAATAAATATTAGAATATATAATTAATGAAAGACTAAAAATATCCAAGAAACTTTAAGAAAAGAAAAAAAAATATCATTATCATTACTGCCAAAACAATAAAAATTATTAAATTATACGGAGAAAAAAAAACATTAATAAAAGAGTAAGCAAGAAAAACAATTAAATTATTATTATTGTTTTCAATTTTTTTTTCACTTTTTTTTTTTCACTTTGCTGTTTTTTTTTTCATTTTTATTTATTTTGATTGTTTTTTTTATTTTTTTATTGATTTTGACGTTTTTTTTTTCACTTATGTTTTTTTTTTTCATTGTTTTTTTATTTTTTATTGATTTTGATGTTTTTTTTATTTTGTTTTTGTTTTTTTCACTTATGTTTTTTTAAAAAAACAATTTATTGACATTTTTTTATTGAATTTTTTCCAATTATTAACTCAATAAGAATAATAATATTAGTTTTTTTTCCTTGCTTCCTTTTTCTTTTTCTTTTATTTTTTTATCATAATAATTTAATAATTTTTATTGTTTTATTTCTGAATAAAAATCTCTTCCAATAACAACCTCAACCACCTCTGCTCAATTTTTGAGCCATAAAGTTATCCCATTTCCTAGAGATAGCAGAGAGAGGTGCCAAAATTTCTCATTCTTGACCCTACGTTTGCACAACTAAAATTTAGATTTCTTCCACCAAAGAGGTTTCCTGAACAAGGAATGACTTTTGAAGTTCATAAGACAATTTTCCAGTCAGCAAACAAACTAACAAATAAATAAAGTACAAGCATTTATATCTAAGAGAGGGAAAGAGATCATTATAAGTGTTTATGACCATATTTATAACTAACAAATACATTCTTACAATCTAATAATATTTATTTTTATTTTTTTATTTATTTTGTTTATTAATTGCTTCTTTTTAATATTGTTAAGTCTTGAATTTTCTAATTATTATAGATAAGACATTCAAAATAATAACAGTGATTATTTGTTAGTTTTGTTTTCTTTTAAATATGTCTGACTAATTATATTTTTTTATATTTATTCAATATTAGCGCCTTAAAATATATATATATATATATATATATATATATATATATATATATATATATATATATATATATATATATATATTAAAAACACAATAAAAGACGTAGGTTTTTACACTGTGCACACACTCACAAAACACTGTGGATTGCGACAGTGCACGCCCGAAATTAGCCCTCGGGCGCGCAGCGAGAAGGAGCTGGCAGACGGGGATAAAATCGGTTTTTCCTTTTAATTTTCTATTTTTTTTTAAATATTCATTTATGAACAGTGTATTGACTATTTCATCCCCGATAATAAGACAAAATCAGGCTTACGGCTGAGGGGCACCGGCGTAATTGCGCGCGGCCGAACCGGCCCGGTCCGGTCCGGTCCGCCGCAACTTTTGAATTTTTTATTATTTTCTGAAATGGCTAAATACGGTTTTAGCCCCTAATAAGACAAAAATACTTAATTGGGTGCAGGGCTAGAACGGTAATTGACCCTATTTTTCGAATTTAATAATCGGCGTCTGTAAGGGCGTGCGCCGCACGCGCCGAGCGGTTTCCCGTCTCATGCCCTATTTAGGCGGCGCATGCGGCCTTATCCGGTGGCCGGAAATGGTATATCGGATGACAGAACGATGCGCCGCCGCGTGGTCTTCCTCCCGCGGTGGTGCGTGTAACCACCAGATGTCCGTGGACGCGGCGGAGGCCGGTTGAAGTCGCCGACCACCTTTTCTCTCTCTCCTACACGTCAATGTGCAGGAGAGTCCCCCATTTATGTTGACTTTGCAGTTCGATCCCTATACTTTTAATTTCGTTTTTGGTCCTAATTTCTGTTATATAAGTTTTCATTTTGTTCAATTGGGTCCTCCGATTTCAATTGATTGAATGTCAAAGTTTCACTTCGGTCCTTCTACTTTCAATTTCCGGATTGGCTGTAAATAACTCAATCAATTCGGTACAAAAGTTCCGATTTTTGCATTTTTGTCCTCTGATTTCAATTTAGAATAAATGTAATTTGCATTTCAGCCCTTTGACTTTTAATTTTTTAATTTCAGCCCTTTATTTTTGATTTTCATTTAAGTCCTTATACTTTTATTTTTTTATATTTCTAAAATAATCCCTACTTTTGTCCATGTATATATAAAAGTGTATTTAACATAATAATAATAATAATGATAATAATAAGAATAATAGTAGTAATAATGATAATAATAACAATAATAACAATAATAATAATAATAATAATAATAATAATAGTAAAAGTAGTAGTAGTAGTAGTAATAATAATAATAATAATAATAATAATAATAATAATAATAATGACTTAATTATTTTTTTTTCTTACGCTTCTCTGTTTTTTTCCTTTCTCCCAATAATTTGATAATAATTTATTTTTTCCGGTTATAGCAATAATAATAATTTTTGTTTTTTTTTTTTTGTTAAAATTTCTTGCATGTTTTTAGTCTTTCATTGTTTTTTTCCTTTCATAATAATAATAATAATAATAATAATAATAATAATAAAATTGTTTTGCGTGCTTGCCCTTTCTTTAATGTTCTTTTTCCCTCCGGATAATTTCATATATTTTTTTTTACAGTAATAGCAATAATTGTTTTTTTAAATCTTTTGTTAAAGTTTATAGGATGTTTTTAGTCTTTCATTTATTTTTGTTTCTTTCATTATTAACATAATAATAATTATTATTATAATAATAATAGTGATTATTATTAATATTATAATAATAGTTATTGTGTATTCTATTATTATAATAATAGTGATTCTTTATTCTTTCATAATAATAATAATAATAATAATAATAATAATAATAATAATAATAATAATAATTTTTTAATTGGTTTTTCTTGCTTGCTGTTTTGTTCATGCTTTTTATTTTTTTCCCTCTTTATAATTTAATAATTTTTGTTGTTTTTATTCTAGCGGCAATACTAATTTTAAATGTTAAGACTCCGATGTTCCTATTATTATAACTAATTTTTGTTGCTTGCTGTTTTGTTCATGCTTTTTATTTTTTTCCCTCTTTATAATTTAATAATTTTTGTTGTTTTTATTCTAGCGGCAATACTAATTTTAAATGTTAAGACTCCGATGTTCCTATTGTTATAATATTTTAAATTAATATTGCTTCTTTTTTCTCTTTTTTTTTTTGCTCTTTCTATTAATTGATTTTTATACTTTTATTATCTGCACAATAATGATTTAAGTAAGTTTTTTTTCTTATTCAAATATTTTGCTCTTTTTTCTAATGTTAGTGTACGCTCTTTTGTGATCGTTTATGACGCAATACCTATATTATAAAAGATATAATCTATACTTACGTGACAAACTCAACTCAAAATTGTAAATTATATACAAAAAAAATACCCGCGGCAACGCGCGGGCAATTTGCTAGTATTAAATCCAAATAAATATGAGATTTGAAAATAAATATATAAAATTAGATCAAACAGTATTTCTAGAACCTAGCTAGAAGATTCATGGTCGTCGGATAGGCAACAATGCCGGCTCCTGGAGGGAAATAGGACATCAGGAATTTCTCAGAAACAACTAATAAGAGTATCTGCCAGTCATTCATATAATTTACTTGAAACGTGTCTTTATCTGATTGGATAAATCCCAATGCTACAACTTTTAGAAACATGGACTATTTTTTGTGGATAAAAACTTTGTTGCAGCCAACCGGTCACCTCCTCTTTTTCTTAAAAGACTTGTTCTTGAAAAAAAAAACAATGGAAAATGAAGTTTTCATTAGAGAGAGATATTTTTTTTTACTTTTTATTTTAAATCAAGATAATTTTTTTCTAATTTTTATATTATTTTTCTTCATTTTTATCCAACAAACCATGCGGAAACAGATTTTTTAATTTAAACAAAAAAAGAAGAACCTTGACTTTATTTTTAAAATTTAAATAAGAAAAATATAAAAGTTATCCAAGTCACTAAGTCAAATATTTACATGTATTTCTATATTTGTTTTTTACAGTGAAGATAATATATTGTTTTAGCTTTTTAATTAACATTAACAACTTTGACTTGTTAATTTGCATATTTTCATTTTTGTATGAAATGAAAATATTGTTTTTATAATTCTTAATCACAAATTTGAATAATACAAAAAAATATACTCACAAAACTAGATTTTTTTAATAATATAAATTAACATGAAATCTTTTCCCATGTTAGCTAGTATCGGCTGAACAGCTGGCCCAAAATAAAATATATAGGTTTGCCCTGGGACCAATGAAATGGATTCCGTAAATCTTCTTTTCTAATAGAGATGACGCAGCTCGATTCATTTTCATCAACAATTATTTTTTTCATTTATTAAATTAAATACGTATTTAAAAAGGATAGAATAAACATCTGTACGAGTAATTAAGAACCCCCCCAGTTTGTGCAATTCTATACCATCATTGTCTATTGTTTTTTCTAAATTCTTCCTTTCTCTCTAGCAGTATAAGTGTTTATATATATATATAGTACAAGAGGCTGTCTTACATTATAAATTCCGGGTTGACATTAAAAACTTAAATTAATGTTTTTATTGTTATGATTTTGTTATTATAGTATTAAAAATATTTTTTTTTTTAATACATTTCACCAAACATACACTTATAAAAGGCGACGATGAAAATTCCAAAATTTAGTTTCTGCACTGTAATACAAGGTAATGATTAAATTAAAGAATTTTGCGAGAGTGCGATTAATATTTCTTTTTAAAATATTTTTTTATAAATATATAATGATATTTTTTATTTTTTAAATTATTTTTAATATTAGAACATCAAAATAATTTAAAAATATTAAAAAAATATTAATTTAAATAAAAAAATATAAATAATCTTTTTTTTTAATTTTTATTTATTTACAGGGTGAGCCGGCCACTGTAAAACTCACAAATACAAAAAATATTTTGAACCCGGCAACTAATTAACAAATAAAGATTTACGGAAAACACGGTGGAATGCTTTTCAACTTCGGTTCCTCAAAATTTTCGCTTTTCATTTTGACTATAAGACTTTATTTGTTTTCAATTATATCCTTATAAATTATACAAAAAAATGTTTAATTTGCTATCTGTTTTGATTTGTATGCTCTCATAATTTCAATTTGTTGTTAAATATTTTAATGTTTAATTAGAGATCAATTTTATAAAAAAAATAATTTTATGTTATATTTTAAAATAAAATTAAAAGATAAAGATCTAACATTGACATTTATAAGAAAACAAAATTCATGTGGTCGTTGTCAAATGACATGGACATGTTCAATTTGGTCCATAACATTTCACTTTTTTCACACTCAATCCCTATTATTTAAGACTTTTCAAGTTGACATTTTAATTATTTAACTTTGTTATATTTCTCAAATAATATTATAGATTATTATGATAATATTAACAATTATTTTTGAATAGATATCTATGAGCCCAATATTTATTTTCTTGAAAGATTCCTCATAACATGTAATGTATATAAAATATTAATTATTTTTCATTGTACATTTATATAGATTTTAGATTTTTTAAAATGATTTGTTAATTTTTTTTATGAAATGCAAATATTACTTTGTACAATTCTTAATTAAAAAAATGAATAACACAAAAAAAAATATTCATAATACAAGAGATTTAGCTTTTATTATGTTATAAATTAACTTGAAATCTTACCTAGCTCTATAAACAGCTAGGCCAAAATAAAATATATAGGTTTGACCTTGGGAGTTGGGACCAATGAAACGACAAAGCTCCGGGTTCCAGATAGATTCCGTAAATCATATTTATTTATTCTCTAGAAAAAATAAACAGCTATTATAAATAAAAGCAATAGATATATTATATACATAGAGATGACGCAGCTCGGCTCATTTTCAACAGCAATTATTTTTTCATTTATTAAATTAAATAAGTATTTAAAACGGATAGAAACGACATCTGTACGAGTAATTAAGAAGCCCCCAGTTTGTGCAATTCAATTTCGTCACTGTCTATTGTTTTTTTCTAAATTCTCTCTCTCTCTAATATAGTATTTTACATTATGATTTAAAAAATGCGAGTTTGACGTTTAAAACTTATAATTCATGTTTTTTTTATTGTTTTTATATTCAAATATTAAAATAAAATAAATTATTTTAGCATATGTTTTTTTAACAATACATTGCACCGGAACACACCTCGCTGACAAGGTCATGGACTTGTCAGCGAGGCCATCGTGGGGCATCGCGATGATAGTATCATAACCGCCCTAGCTACGTGGGGCAAAACTAATGGCTATAAAAGATGGTCATCACAGCGGGATGGGGGATAGTATCATAGCCGCCGTAGCTACGTGGGGCAAGACTATCAATTGTATCAATGCCATCGCCATGTGCTGTGATTCGAGAAAGATTAAATTAAACCGGAACGGTTTGACAGCACATGCACGATCCATTAGATAAAAATAAAATAAAAGGGTTTAAAATGTTTGGCGGCGCTCACAGAACATGATGGCTGTGCAGATTTTTTTTTATAATTCATTCGTATCTGAAGTTTTGATTAATCCTAACTAAAGGATAATTACATCTGGTTTTTTAGTAATTTGAAAGAAGAGTAACTAAATAAATAAATAAAAAACAAACATGAAATACGTTTCCATGAGAAATATACTTATCTTGATTTTTAAGAATAACACAAAGTATACATTTTAGGTCTTTTAAATTTTTTAAAAAATCACTTTTAATATACAAATTTATTTAGTTCTTAGTTAGAGAGTGGAGAGAGAGAGTTAAGATGAAAAGAGAGAGAAAGTTATCGTTTACTTCATTTCTAGCTACCAAATGGTTATTATTTAGACGATGAGACACTTTATTATTTATTTAGAGCCATGATGTTGCATGAAAAACCAAATCTGATTAAAAAAATTAAAACTAAATTGATTTGAGTTGAGATTTTATGACTATTTTTTAGGAATTTGAAGTTGACGGAATAATTTGTATATGTTATAAACATGTTGATGAGGGTTTTGGGGGGTTAAAATAGTTGAGAATTGATTTTTAGATAAAAAAAACTATCCACTTGATTTTCAAACCATCATTATGGTGGTTAGAATATAAACTTGTAGATAAGATAAAAAAAAAAAAGATCATTTAACCCTTGGCTTGAATGCGTGCTAGTACTTTTTAGCTTTTAATTTTAGTAGGCAATGCATGCTAGGCTCTGTTGTCAAAATCACGAGTCAACTCGTAAAATCGTACGATTTTATGGATCAACTCATCAAATCGTGTCAAATCGGGGAGAAAAATCATTTTGGGTCAAACTCGGGTCAAAATCATAAAATTGGACCGGATCGATCCGATTTTACGATCCCAAAATCCATCTCGCTTTGCCTATAGACTCTACAGCCTATCCCCTATCCTGCCGCCCCCTGGCTAGCCCCTGTCACGCCCACCGCACCCCCCAAGCTAACCCCCCCCCCCCTCCTTTTCTCTCTCCGCAGGCTAGCCTGCCCCCTCTCTCTCCTATTTTAAAATAAAAAAACAAAAATAAGTATTTTTTAAATGCTAATATAATGATATAATTATTATGTATTTTTAATTTCTTTTAAATCATGTATAAATCTTAATTAATAAAATTTTATGGCCACAATTATATTATATTATATTATATTCAAAAATATTTTACTTATGATTTTATGATTTTTCTATCCACACGATTTTAGTTGTGATTTTATGATTTTTGTGCGATAAATTTAAAGTACGATTTTACGATTTTACAATTCTGATTTTACGATCCTATTCAGAAACAACTTCCGATTCGTGTCAAAATCATGATTTTGACAACCATGATTCTAGGCCATAAGCTATCTCAACATTTTTTTTTTAAGTTGAATATAAATTTAAGAGAAAAACGATATTGAATCTAGGAGTTTAACGAGTTAAGTCAAAATAATTGGACTATTTTTTTCTCTCTTGATAGTGCTTTTTTTTTCTCTTCTTGATTTATCTTTTTAAATAATTTTTTATTTAATGTTTCAATTAATATCCCTCATATGTGAATTTAGTTATGCTTATTTAACCTTTTTTAGATAGAGATTATTTTTTGACAATGTTATTCATATTTAATTTTTGAAAAGATTATTTTCATCTATCTATCCATCTATCTTTTATCTTTTGTATACAAGAATTTTATTTTTGAAAATAAAAAGTATTTATTTTTAGATAATATTTTTTATGGTTTTATGCATATTTAATTTTTGAAAAGATCATTTTGATTCATCTCTATCTATCTATCTATTTTTTGTATATAAAAACTTTAGTTTTTAAAATAAAAGTATTTATTTTCAGATAATATTTATGATATGTTCAATATTGCATAATATTTTAATTTTAATTTTATTTAATGAATTTTATACGAGTTTCTATTTTTAATATCATTTGATAGAATAAATATTTTTTGAATAAATAAATTCAATAAAACTAGGTAAATATTTTGTCTTATAAAATTAAATATCTTGATTTAATTTGTCTTTTGATCTTTCTAGTTTTATGTTTGGTTATGTTATTGCTTTTAATTTTATTTATTATCATACATAGTTCTTGAGTTATTCGATTAAATGTTTACATTAAATTTTTAGTATATATTTAAAGAATTTTACTTACAAAAATGTGTCAAAAAAACTTATAATAATATAATACTGATCATTTAACCTCCTCAAAAATCTGGCACTAGTTAATTAGTGATTAATTAGTAATAGTGGATGATGAGATTGAGGTCAGCGCAAAATTAAAGTCGGCAGGAAAGAAACCAAGGAAATTGATAATTATTAACTATCGTTTCGTTTCTGATTTCATTATCCTGGTTATATATGTTTTTTTATTTAAAAAAATATAATTTCATTAATATTTAAAAATACAATATACATATAGAATTTAAAAATATAAAAATTGAGCTTATTTATGTAAGAAAATACATGAAGTATTGGAAAAAAAGAATGATTCTCTTAAAAAATTATATACCATTTTAATAAGCTGATTATAATATAAGTCATTCGAGATATATTTAAAACTCTTTTTTTAAATACATGTTACACAATTCCCGTTGATCAGAATTTAAAATTCTCGTCGGTTCCCTATAAATGTTGGCCGCATACCGATAATTGTTAACCTTATTTTTTTAAGTAAATTTAAAATAAATTTCTTGAGGTGGGATTTGCAATCTAACTTGAGGTGTTCGAATCAAAATCCTGTCATGTGCCAAGAAACTTGACCTCCATTTCTTAATTGCAAAACTGGTAATCAATGACGAATATCTCAAGTAACGTGCGTAGTAAATTAACCTAGCAAATGAATAAAATATGTCGCCTTAGTTGTCGTCAGACTTGATCAATTAATCTCGAAAGTGGATTTCAATCTTGCTTATAAATATCTTCGCAGAGCTATAACGCAACAAAGGGAAAGCAAATCAACCACTTCAAACCCAAGGTCCCAATATTTCCAGTCTCTATACACTAGCTATTCAAAGCTTATTGCAACCATGCAACACGCAAAACCTCATGCAGCCTTACTAGCCAGCCCCGGCATGGGACATCTCATCCCTGTCCTTGAGCTTGGCAAGCGTCTTCTCACCTGCCATGGCTTCCACGTGACCTTATTTGTGGTGGCGACCGATGCCTCCACCACACAATCACTTCTGGAAGAGCCACACCCTGATCTCAACGTTGTCAACCTTCCGTTAGTTGATATCTCAGGCCTCGTCGATCCCACAGCAACAATTGTGACAAAAATTATAGTAATGATGCGTGAGACCTTACCGAGCCTCCGTTCTGCAATCTTGGCATTGAAGTCTCCACCAACAGCTTTGATCGTCGACTTGTTTGGCACCGAGGCATTCGCTGTCGCTGAAGAGCTCAGTATGTTGAAATATGTTTTCGACACTTCCACTGCTTGGTTTCTTGCAATCACAATATACGTCCCAACCATAGATAAAAGTGTGGAGGATGAGCATATTATTCAGAAACAGCCACTGAGAATTCCGGGTTGCAAGTCGGTTCCGTTCGATGACACACTTGGGGCATTCTTGGATAGGAATGATCAGACCTTCATCGAATTCAAACGTATTGGGATTGAGATGACAATGGCTGATGGGATTTTGATGAACACCTGGGAGGATTTGGAGCCTGCTACTATTGGAGCCTTGAGAGATTTTCAAATGTTAGGACGGGTCGCTAAAGTACCCGTCTATCCGATTGGTCCACTAGCTAGACCAGTTGGACCATCAGTGCCAAGAAACCATGTATTGAACTGGCTTCAAAAGCAGCCCAATGAATCTGTGATTTACGTCTCATTCGGGAGTGGTGGAACCTTGTCGAGTGATCAAATGACAGAGCTGGCTTGGGGGTTGGAGTTGAGCAAGCAAAGATTTATTTGGGTGGTACGTCCACCAATAGATAACGATGCATCCGGGGCATTTTTTAACCTAGCTGATGGATCTGAAGGAGCTCAAAAGTTTTTACCCGAAGGGTTTCTGGCCAGAACCCGCGAGGTGGGACTAGTCGTCCCAATGTGGGCGCCACAAGCTGAGATCTTGGCACATCCATCCACGGGTGGATTTTTGTCACATTGTGGTTGGAACTCAACCTTGGAGAGTATAACCAATGGGGTGCCTATGATTGCATGGCCGTTATACGCAGAGCAGAGTATGAACGCTGCAATGCTAACGGAGGAGCTTGGCGTGGCTGTTCGACCAAAGACGTCGGCGTCGGAACGGGTTGTATCCAGGGCGGAGATAGAGATGATGGTGAGGAAGATCATGGAGGATGAAGAAGGGTTTGAAATAAGGAAAAGGGTCAAAGAACTCAAGTATAGTGGAGAGAAGGCCTTGCGTAGTAAAGGTGGCTCCTCCTACAATTCACTGTCTCAAATAGCCAAACACTGTGAGCATAGTTTGCATTTCCAGAAAGCAAAGGCTCAAGGTGCTTAGCCTGCAAATGTATTGTTCCATTTCCT
Organism: Salix purpurea; assembly: GCA_027405865.1. NCBI lineage: Eukaryota > Viridiplantae > Streptophyta > Magnoliopsida > Malpighiales > Salicaceae > Salix > Salix purpurea. The sequence goes on along the minus strand of JAOWLH010000013.1, from coordinate 4,177,847 downwards.
AGCTACCTCCGTAATCATATATTCTTAATTTCCAGCTTCTGCCAGTTAATAAGTGATATTGAATTAACTTTTTTGTCATCTTTTACTGTTTTAATTCGGTCCTTGAGGATGAGTTCTTGTACTTTATCATTTCCAATTAAGTTTTCTTTTGTATAAAGTACTGAAAGATGAATTCAGTTTATGCTGTTCATGTCGAGAGATATTGGTTGCAGTAGTAGGAGTCTTCTTCCCCACTTTTCTGTGTTTGGAGAAATAATAATCAGTATTTAGCAAAGGAACAAAAAGAATACCCAGGGTCGTAACCTAAGTAGATGACACCCAATCGCTTAGAACGATCATATAACAGAAATAAAAGTAAAAAAAAATAAAAATCCGAAGTCATCCATGATGATAGAACACCCAATTGATTGATTTTAGTATTTCAACTTGAAAATCAATGGTTCAAATTTCAGTGAGAGCTTAACTGGACTTTGTAATTATTGAATTTTATATTTTTCTTCAACTCAAATTCATCCCACATGACCGGAGACCTTGAGGATAGAAACCCTACTAAACAAAGCTTTTGTACGAGCATTTTAAGGGAATATATGTTTAAAAACAAGTTAAGAAAAATGATTTTTTTTTACTTTTTATCTTTTATTTTTGAGGAAAGGTATATTAAAAAGTCAAAACAACAGCATTTCTAAATTAAAAACTATCTCCACATGTTATTAAAAGAGTTAAAAATTATTTAATATATTTTTATGCAAATTGTATTTTGAATGGGATTGTATTAATTAATTACTAGTAATAAACAGCTATATTAATATTAAATATATTAAAATATCATTGACCTTTCTAGATATTATTTTTGTTTGAAATATATATAATACTATTAAAAAAACTATATTGTTATTTTATCTCATCTAAATAGAAAACTCTTTTGACCATCCTATAATACGTGAAGAGACAATTGCCACCAATTTCTAGAGACAGTGGCTACTAACTTCTAGACCCTACCCACATGCTTATGGAGGGTGGAGAATAGAAAAGCTTCACCCCTCCATCACTTCCCTTTGTTTTATGGAACTTTGCAATTACTCACCCCATCTAAGATAAAGAAAGGAGAGTTGACCTCGGCAGAAGCCGCCATCACCATCTTCAGTGAGGTATTAATTTATGGAGGTTTTTGTGAAAGGTTGATGAAAACTATAATTAGTTTATTAATATTGGCTCAGCAAACGAGAAATTTTATTCATGTTCTTGTCTTAAATACAACTCTGTGAAAGACTTGAATTTCACACGGCCCCCGCATGATGCAACTTACGTTTTCAAAACATATATACACGAATATATATGGATGCAAGAGAATTCGTGAACGTCTTAAAAGAAAAAAAAAATGAGCAACTGATTTGAGCAGTTGTTCCACTTAGGTTTTTGTTTTGTTTGTGCTATTAATATTACTTTTTACCTCTTCGATGGGTTTGTTATGATGTGGCGAGATTCATTCAAGGATTTGCTGGTTTGAAGTCTGAAAGTGAATGTTAGGAGAAACATTTTTCAAAATAGCAAAGCTACTTGGTGAAATGTTAGAAAATAAGAGCATCCATTTCTCTTGTATTATATATATATATATATATAGAAAAGGTGTGTCATCGATGATATTATTTTACATTATTTTTCGTTCTATTATTCAATTGGTAATTTTTTTTTAAATGAATTAGTGTTTTAAACACCGATAAAATATATTGTAGATGATATGCAATATTTTTGTAACAAAATGAATTAAATTATAGTGTTTTATCTGAATTCAATTGATAAATAAATTGAATTAACATGTTTCTAAAAGACAAAGTTCGAATTCGGTTTATTTCTTATATTATCCTCATTACTTTCATCTTTTTTCTTCAAATATCTTTAAAAAAAAAGAGACTAAATGGTTATTTTGAGAAATTTAGTTTTAATATTAAACTTTTCTTTTATGGAATCATATATAGAGGGGTTGACTTCTTAGTTTTGTATATTTTTTTGAATTAAATTTATTTAGAATTCAATTTTTAATACTCGAGAGATTTCATGAATTGAATTCAAAGAGTTACAAACATGTTGAAAAGTGTTGAATGGAATAGATGCATTTCATGCGACTCTTACAGCAATAAATTTATTTTCACTACAGTGTGTCTCTATTATTACTTCTGCTTGTTGCTAAAAAAAACAGTAATTAATCTTCAACGTTTTGGCATTGCCACCTGTCCTTGAAGGCTTTGGCAAGATTAGAAATTGAATTATAAGAGGAACCGTCCTCACTTGAAGCCTTTAGGGCACTATATTTGAATTCCGTAACTTTACTTCTTATTTCATATCCTTCTTTGTCCACCATTATCCTCCTCACCATGCTTTTTATCTCCCCCCTCGTCACCACTCCATCTGATGGCAATGCCTGAGCTCGAACAGCCACTCCTAGCCCAGTCAACAATGCTGCGTTCATTTTTTGCTCTGCATACAGAGGCCATGAAATAATAGGCAGGCCATTAGAAATGCTTTCTAGTATTGAGTTCCACCCACAATGTGATAAAAATCCACCCACCGATGGATGTGCCAGGATCTCCGTTTGGGGGGCCCACGTCGAAATCACCAACCCTAGATTGTGGGTCCTAGTCAAGAACCCATCTGGCAAGTAACTTGATGAATCATCAAATGCAGTACTCCCCGTTTTGAAAATGTTTGCCGATGCATTATTTTCTATAGGGGGACGCAGCACCCAGATGAATCTTTGCTGGCTCAACTCCAAACCCCAGGCCAGTTCTATAGTTTGTTTGGTCGAGAGAGTCCCACCACTGCCGAACGAAACGTAAATCACAGACTGACTCGGTTGCATGTCAAGCCAGTCTAACGCATCCCTTCTAACATTGACATCAACCGGTCTAACCAATGGACCGACTGCATAAACCGGTGCCTTAATAGCCCGTTTTAATTTATTTTCATCTCCCAATGCATCGAGTGTTGCTGGCTCAAGATCTTGCCATGTGTTCACTAACACGCCATCCGCCATTGATATCTCAATCCCCACACGTACAAACTCAACAAACATTTGGTCCTTGCGGTCTAGAATTGGCCCGAAGGTGTCATCGAATAAAACCGGCTGGCAACCCGGGATCCACAATGGTTCCTGGTTTTCAACATGCTTATCTAACTCATTCTTGTCTAGGGTTGGTACGTATGTGTTGAGTGCAAGATACCAGGCATTAGAGGTAATAAAAATATACTTGAGCATCTTAAACTCACCGCCGAGAACCAGAAGCTCGGTTCCGAATAGATCGACTATCAGAGCAACCGGATGACTTTCCATGGCGGAGATTGCAGCTTGCAAGTTAGGTAAAGCTAGACGCATCATGATTGCTAGCTGAGTGTAGATAGAAGTGGCTGAGTCAACAAGGCCAGAGATATCTACAGGTGGTAGGAAGACAATGTTTAGTAGATTCTGGCACGAGGCTTGTGAGAGTGAAGAAACATCACCACTTGTCACCACAAAAATGGTGACATCCAATTCATGGCAAGTTACCAGGCGTTTCCCAAGCTCTATGATGGGGATAAGATGGCCCATGCCAGGGCTCGCTACCAAAGCTACACAGGGTTTAGTTATTTTCATGGCTGGACAATACACAGAATCTAATCGATGGGACCTATTATTAAGATAGAGGTACGTGAAAAATAAGGAGATGGGCAGCCAAGGGCCAAATGTTAGTACCATTTATATTGATTTAGAAGGTATTGATTTTTGTAGAAGGAAATATTAATTGAGTAATATTAATCATATCATTTGCTTTCCTAATTAACATCCCTTGAAAAATTCTATCATAGGATTTTTCAAATTCTCAAAGTGAATCTGAATCCACTTAATTATCTCTAACTATGGAATTCTAATTCAATATATTAGCATTGTATTTGGTCATATATATTCTCATTCATGCACGACTCTTAGTTGGAAAATTTTATCATATGGAAATAAACTCCTTTTTTTATCATTATAATAACTATATAAAAAATTTTCCTGTTTTAAATTTGAATTTTTTATTTTTATATATCTTAATTAGACAATTTTAGAATCATTTTTTTCTTACCGAGATAAAAAATAATAAATATTATCTCTAAAAACATGTCTTATATATACCTTATGTTTTAGAAGTATATAAATCCACTTTAAATATTTTTCCATAAGAGAAAATTATTTCACATCTCTTCAACCAAATGCATTTCTATCTTTTCGACCAAATATGTTGCTTTATAAGTCATGGAATTCTATAATTAGAAATGGGCCACCTAATTTGCATAGCCATATACATTATCATGTGCCATAAAATACAAATATAGTAGATGTCCTCAACAAAACATTAGATGCCTAGGCTATTATAGAGAACTATTTTAAAACTCAACCTGACCTCATGGGTTGATCAATGATTTAGATGACTTGAGTCCTAGGTTGGGTTATGTTTCAACAAAATTAGAGGGAAATGGATTCGATATGGCCCAATTAAAACCCTGGGACCTAGTCAGGTAAAGAAAAACTTGGTCAAAACCCGTTGATATTTTTTTCATTTTTTTCTTCAAATTGATATTTTTTTATTTTTTATAGAATAAAAAATTAAGTTGACTTGGATAAATTCACTTGACCTATAACCTAAGATTTGTCTAAAATCAACCCCAAATAGGGTTTAAAAACCATGTTACATGGATGACTAGCATTGGGGGTGAGGGGGGTAGAAAAAAATAATTTCCAAATGTAGAAATTATGATTTGTCATATTAAAGGCTATTTTCTTGAACTTTGTACATAAAAAATGATGTCCTATAAAAACAATAGTGTTATTACTTATTTTATCAAAGAAAATGACTTTAAAGTTTAAAGGAAGATAGTCAATAATGGCTGTTAAACTTAATTTTTGACCCTTTATTTTTTTCATATTTCAAATAAAAACATAAAATCCAAAAAACCTATCTGGTCAATTTGAATAATTTTTTTGTTTTGATAATTTTTATTTTTATGTGGTTAGAAATTAAAAAAAAAACAATATACAAAATATATATAGTCAAAGGTGAAGTTGAATCAATAATTGAGTTTCTTGATGAAAAAAAATGAGTTTGGGAAACTTTTAAAATTCCAAGGATGATTTGGGTCATAATTGAGGGTTTAATTAAAGAAAAATAGAAAAAAAAAGGTTTAATTTATTCTAATTTTGTCAGTCATTTTATTGGTATTGTAATCATTGATAGATTTACAAACAAAAATAGCACACCAAGCAAAGAAAAATTATCATCTTTAATTATGTGGATAATTCATTGAGATTAAGACATATTATCACCATAATAAATCGTTAGTAAGTCCATCGATGATCATATGCATATTATCGATGGAATTAAATCGTTAGAGAATAACTTTTGATAGTGGCAACTTCTGATATCTAATAATGACAAGTCTTATAATTGTTTTCTCAACTCTCTATAACTCTTTAACGGACTCAATATGTTGTTCATTTCATTAGTGATTCAAATTCCATTAGTAATTTCATCAATATTGTATTTAATAATTTTTTGAAATAAAAGGTTAAATAAGGAGGCATAAACAAATCTTTGCCAAAATCAGTATGGCAAAGAGGTTAGCCACATGTACCATTGACACTTGTCAATGGCTGCTCTAGGACATTCAATTTGTCCTTTAGGTCAACCATATCGAACCTCAAATGGGTCATCTCAACACTAGACTAGGTCATCTAAGCTTGACCTTAATCTTGTACAATTTCCTAGATGGTTGAAGATTGTTGACTTAATCCCGATTACAAAGATACAATAATTTATACAACGTGGATTGTCCATATATCCTTAGTTGTAGTATTGGAGATACTATAAACTTGATTTATATCAGGCCATATAGACGATTCAACATCCAACCATAAATCTGGATCAAATGATCATTTTCATATCTCTTATGCAATTGGGTATTATATGTTTTCTAAAAAAAAACAAGTTAACATTTTTTTAAATTACTTAAGAGAACAAATTGTTGAAATTCAACTTACCATGAACTTCTAAGCTCAACTATTCACAAATTGATGCATCCATTTTTTGACAATCCTTATTTTGCACATGGATTTCAACAATAAACTTTATCGGTTTTGGATCACACACTCTTGTTGCTAATAAAAGGAAGCTATTGATACTTAAATATTTGATATAATACAAAAATTTTAAAAAATATCTTATAAAATATAATCTTACCATATATTTTAAATGCAAAACAAGCAGAATAGATCCACTAGTGTACATGGTAATTGGACCATGAATCTTCTTGGTCTGATTCTCCAAAATGGATTATGACCGCCACAAGAAATACATAGACATCACGTGTTGAATATAAGCCTCCACTATACCTTTTAAGACTTCTAGAGGACTAAAACCCCTCATGCAATTTGGTTTATAAAAAAAATAATCGATTAAGATTATAAAAAATAAAATTTTAATATTTTGAAAATATTAAAACCTGAATTCAATCTTATTTAATGACACCATGACTCCCACACTCTACTGAAAACAGTGTTGGAAGCCTCTTTTAAGTATAATTTCTCTTTACACATCAATCTCATAAAATAATTAGTTTATTAAAATTAGAAAATTATCCAAATTAAATCTTAAAAAATGTTTCTGTATATACTAATCTTGAACTTTCTAAACCAAACATCAATCATAGGTTTTCATTTTGGATTTTTGGACACCTGACTCCATTAAAACAAATGCACTTACATTGATGTTGTTATCGTACGAGTAGCCTCTATATTTTTAAGCCTAAAATTTCATTTATTTAACTAAATTCTTATTTCAATAACTATACTTTGTTGTTTTTATCATGTAGAAAAGGAAAATAATATTGCATGTTTTAGTCGGGATTCTATTAAGCAATATACTTCCCAATGTATATATCTTGCTTAAAAGGGACACATCCTCTGAAATTTGATCTCATGATCGACAAAACTATATCGAGAGAGGATGTGTGTGGTTGGTACCTAGTCATGGTTAACTTCTAGCTAATAATGGTTATTGTATGTTGACAGGCGATTCTTGAGGGTTGAGGGAGTCGTTAACTAGTTATTTGGTTCATGGTCGCTAGAAAACCCGTATATACTGATTTTATCATAGAATCAAGGGTAAAGACTAATTTTGGCTAGGAAAGGGATCATCACCTATAGCACACCATATTTGAGGTAAGTTGCAATGTGGTGTTTGAATATGGTTTAAAGATTGTAATGGGTTTTCTAACCAGTATTCTATCTATGTTTTAGGATGAAGATAAATTCGTGTGAATAAACCAAACATTTAGATTATAGACTTGTGTGTTTAAACAAGTTATATAGAGGATCTATCTATGTGCTCTATTAAGATTTACCTATCCTAGAAGACGAATGCATTTCTCATAACTTACATGTCATGATGAAAAATCATTAATTTGAAAGTCATCGTCTATCGAGGTTACTCTATCATTACCATCTTAAATAACTTGAATATGATGACTCTTGAGTTTGGTTTTCAATACATATAAAATATTAACCCTATAATGATCTTTTCTAAAGGAAGGAGTGTATGCATAATAAACTTGTTGGCATTGCTTGACAAAATCAAAGACATCATCGACGTTACAAAGTTTAGCCTTTGTATTAATTTTGACCAAATAATGGTGAAGATTCTTTTACTCCTCTATTTGTGATATCATATCGATAGTATTTTAATAATAAGACTTTGTTATGCTTGCTATGATATTACAATAAAATCTCTTTTTTAAACTTTCTACCATAATAATGAACTTCAAACTCATTAGAAGTTGATCCCTTATCATAAACTTCACTACTATAATTTTTTTCAATCTAACCATATTCTTCAGAATAAAAGACATATCCATTAATGAAATAACCATTATAGCATCTAGGATCCAAGCATAGTAAATTCAAACTACAACTAGTAGTCTCTTCCATTTAATAAACTTGATATAGAATTACAATCATTAACGGTTAAAGAAAAGATGTAATGAGATTTAAAGATTATAAGAGTTAAGAATTATTAAGTATTGCTTACATGTGTAATGGATCACATGACAAATTTTTCATCTTGTAAATAATAAATTTAAGATTAAGTCATATATGAATTTTAAACTAGTAAATTTAACGATGTTACTTACAAGAAATTATCCAATCTATCATAACATAAAATATAATTATTTAAAAATAAAAACATGTCAACATTGTACTAACTAAATAAAAGATATTAATTCATGATAGTTAAATAAAACATATTTACATGTACATTTCAATTTAACTTTTATCAAATATTTTGCTTTCATTATTTTTTTATAAACATATTGTAGAGTGAGAAAATATTGATAAATTCTCAGTGCCTAGCTGCATGAATGACGCACAAAAAGGAGAAATTCAAAGACCTGAGCCATTGGTTGAGTCAATAAATCATCGTCACCTCAACTTCTACCTCATGTGACATCTCCGAAGACTTTTGTAAGTGCTTTGAAGAGACTCTTCCCACATGCTTGGTGGTGTCGAATGGAGACAAGAAAACAATGAGGCAAGGAGAGGGGGAGGGGGAGGGGGAGGGGGATAGCCTATGAATTGTATTTTTTTTTATTTTTTTTTTAAATTATTATGCTAGATTCCAAAAAGACGCATGTCACAGCTTGGAAAATGTTAGCAGACTCCTAGCATGACTTCTGAGAAAGCGAGGGCTCACGCTATGACGAAGCAGATTGACAGCAATTGGTGCGATTCACAATAATGTCAATATTTTAATTATCTGTGTCGGGTTATGGATTCCTATTTAACGGTATTTATCTAACTGTGAAAGATTTTATTAAAAAAATGGTTTATTTGCATATGTTTTTTTTTCTGTTTAATTTAATAAGAAGACCTCCGTGAAGATCATATTATTTTATGGGAAAAAAGGGTTTATTTCTTGTGAATTTTTGCTAAAATTTATCAAGCTAAGACAAAAACAATTTATTTGTGTAATTTTTATCTATAAGAAAATATAAACTTTCTTTATGCATATGGTATTTCTTTTCAATAAAAAAAATTATCATGATGATTTTGAAAGAAATTTTGAATAAAAAATATTTACTCCTTGATAATTTTTATGAAACTATAATTATACATGAGAAAGTTAAATAAAAACTTCATAATAAAAAATTAGGTATTTTATTCTCATTGATTATTTATATGATTCAAAAAAAGATGTATATTATATTTGTATATAATTACTCATAAAATAATTGATAATATTATAATTAAAAACTTCTATTGAAATTATTGGTATTTTTTTAATAAAAAATAATAAAATTTTGAGATTCATACTTATACCTATTTGGTAACATAGGCTCTCGTATCATTTCGGTTTTATAAACAAATCTCAATTTAAAAATCTAAATGATTCAATATCTTTAACATTGCATTAGATCATCAGTAGCTGAGTTGACTAGGTAAAAGAGATTACTCACTAGTGGAAGAAACACAATATCTTTAACCATGGTTAGTGAAACGTCTAGCTCAAGTTTAGAGATTAGGTGTCGCATGCTAGTAGGGCTAGCCAATAAAAGCTCAATGTCACCTTCTGATTCTTTTGTTTTAAGTGGAAGTCTTCATACAATCCAATAAATAGCCAGAATATTTCATGTTCACGAATGTCACTATATATTGCAGTTCAAATCTTCCATGGAAGGAAGTTTCCATTTTCTTCTATATAGTAGAAGGCGGCGACCCTATATAGCTACACTGGTGTGTGTTTAAACAGAGATTGAACTCTCAAGAGAATTTAGTTTTTTTTTTTTTTTAAATTTCAAGCTAAATAAGATAAATATAACCTATCCCATATATATGTAGTAAGTAAATGAAAGTGGGGTGAAAAAAAAAAGATAAACTAGGTTGTTTTTGATTTATTATCCAAAAAATATATTTTATGGATTCAAATAAACAAATAAATTTTAATTATTTTAAATTATTATAAAAAATATATATATTAACTTGAATTTAAAATTTATTATACAAATCACAAATTTTTTGGAGACTTCAAGTTATATTTTGCCACAGCGAGTAGATCTCCGATTTCGAGTCGGGTCATAAGATTAATGCATCGAATGTGGAAGGTAACGCCAATCAAATGTATCTAGGAACCGACGTCTCTTTAAAGGCTCCGTTCATCAATTTTCTATCTTGTCATCCACTGACTCCATGTACGGTCAACATAACGAGGAACGACTCCATGCTTGTCTTACGGGGCAACAGCTCCTTTCATCAATTTTCCATCTTGTCATCTGCTGCGCGACCTGCAAACTGGACCACTGCTCTCATACATTTATGTGTAAAGTTGATCAAGCAAGCACTCTCGCAATCCATTTTTCTCCATCTTACAGCTTGAAGAGGCCATTGACTCATTTACTTGTTTAACAGGGCGGTTGTGGTAGCTTTTTAAAGTGTTTTTCGTGTCGAAATACATCAAAATAATATTTTTTATTTATTTTTTAAAAATTATTTTTGATATCAGCATATCAAAATAATCTAAAAACACTAAAATATATTTATTTAAAATAAAAGAATAAATTTTTTTTGAATTTCTACAGCACTATGTTTGAAACACCTTGCCAAACAGCTTTTAATGTGATTGTTGTTTGGCTGACCCACCGTGTATCGGAAGTGGAAGGAATTGGTCAGTGGTATTCAGTCAGTAATAACAATTATGTCGACTGTGAAGTCGGAGGCGTACTTGAATCATTAATTTGATGAAACGGGGTATTGAAGCTCATAATATTCAAATTCTATCTCTCAATACGGGGAGCTGAAAAATGGTCACCAAGTGAATTACTGGATACGGCAATTTCAGAACTGTTTGTAAGATAAAAACTGTCGGTAGATATTATTTTGAAAAAATATTAAATTAAATGCTCTTTATAACATTGACGTGCTAATATAAAAATTTAAAAAAGTATATTTTAATATAAAAAGCACTTTCTACAACATGGTAACAAACAAGCGACAGCCTTGAGAAAAAAAGAAGAAAAAGAAAATTGAAAGTTCTGTTCAAATTACAGTTGCTTGCGCTAATAGCCCCCTCAACGACGACTAGCCTATTTATATCGTAGCAGCACAGCATAACAAATATCATCCCCAAGCTCACAAAAACCTTTTTCTTCCTTTGTCTGGTTGCAACCATGCAAAACACAAAACCTCATGCAGCCTTATTATCTAGCCCTGGCTTGGGACACTTCATCCCTGTCATTGAGCTAGGCAAACGCTTGGTCACTAACCATGGCTTCAGCGTCACAGTATTTGTTGTCACAACAGACAATTCCCTTTCAAAATCCCAGCTTCTCAAGCAATCACCCTGTCCTGACCTGCTTAACATTGTCTTGCTACCACCGGTGGACGTTTCCAGCCTGATCACCCCAGCTACTGGCATCCTAGCACAGCTAGCAATTATGATGCGGGAGGCTTTGCCGAAACTGAGGTCTGCGATACTAGCCATGAAGTTTTGTCCAACGGTTCTTATTGTTGATTTGTTTGGAATCGAAGCTATGGTGATTGCTGATGAGTTTAACATGTTGAAGTACGCGTTCATCACTTCCACTGCATGGTTTCTTGCGCTTACATTACATATGCCAACCATTGATAAGGTGATTGAAGATAACCATGTTAAGAACCAACAAGCTCTATTGATTCCCGGCTGCAAATCACTTGAGTTCGGGGATACGTTTGAGCCAATTTTAGACCGAAATGATCAAATGTACATCGAGTACAAACGCATGGGGGTTGATTTGCAGAAGTTTGATGGTATTTTGGTGAATACGTGGCAGGATTTGGAGGGCACAACACTTGGTGCACTTGAAGATGGAAAGAAGTTAGGGAGGGTGGCTCAGGTTCCTATCTACCCCGTTGGGCCACTGGTTAGAGCAGTTAAACCAGGTCCAAAGAGTGAGATGTTAGAATGGCTAGACATGCAGCCTATTGAGTCTGTGATTTATGTCTCGTTTGGGAGCGGGGGAACCCTATCAGCCAAGCAAACAACCGAGCTAGCTTGTGGGCTAGAGTCAAGTGGCCAGAGGTTTATCTGGGTGGTTCGTCCACCCATAGAAAACGATTCAGCAGCAACCGTATTCAAGACAAACCACAGAACTGACGACACCCCAGATTTCTTGCCTGATGGATTCTTGACCCGAACCCGTAAGATAGGGCTCGTCGTCCCAATGTGGGCACCTCAAACCGAAATCTTGAGGCACCCATCAGTGGGGGGGTTCGTATCACACTGCGGGTGGAACTCAACCCTGGAAAGTATAGTTAATGGAGTTCCCATGATTGCATGGCCACTCTACGCAGAGCAGGGGATGAATGCTGCAATGCTCACCGAGGATATAGGAGTGGCCATTCGTTCGAAGTCATTCCCAGCAAAGGAATTGGTGGTTCGAGAAGAGATAGAGACAATGGTTAGAACGATCATGGACGAAGGTGATGCAAGAAGGGCAAGGGTCAAGACTCTGAAATCTAGCGCTGAAAAAGCTTTGAGCAAGGCTGGCTCCTCTTACAATTCACTTGCTCAGGTGGCAAATGACTGCGAGTCTGCCTTCAAATACCTGAAAGCAAAGGCTCAAGGTGCATAGAGGCCACGAGTAGCATCCTCGAACATATATATCTACACGGCCCTCTACATGAAGTCCTCTCTGAATTTCTATCTGAGACTTTTATTTCTCCAATTGATTGTTCCTTGGAATGATGAAAGATGCTTTCTCTCTTCTTTTTTTAATTACTAAATAGTTTGGAATAAAATACATAACATATGCTGATTTAAAATTCTGATCAGTACAACCACAGTAGAAATCAACACCGAATAACCAGCTATAATTCAGGAAGCATATATACGCCTCCAGGTTTCAATGGCTTCAGCAATGCCATCTCAGATTCATCCTCAGTATCCCTGCATCTCGAATTATAGTGTTCAGCCAGGCCACTTACCGGGCTTTGATAGGCTCAAGTTGACCGACATTATCTTTCTTACATCAGAACCAGAAAGGTTGTATAACGTAGAGTACTATACCATTATATCGTTCAGCAAATCCACTACACTGCAGGTCGGGCGCAGTGGATGAAGTGACTTGTTTTCTTACTCTACATCAAAGTTCGAACTCTATTATTTATGTTTATCACCCCGCGATGCTATGTTTATTTATTGGACTTAGAGGATGTTCAGTGAATTCGAGAATTAATTGTGATGCATGTAAACTGACCGAACACGACGGTACTAAAAAAACAAATCCACTACACTCCATTATAGACGGGAAAATAGCATAAATGATAAAGTAGAAACATCAACAGCATGACAGGATATTCGATCCTTATGCCGAATGAAGAGAGAGCATGGAACGCAGCATGACGAGAAGCGCTAGAAAACTAGATGCTAGAAACAATTAAGATATTAGGTAGGTAGATAGCTTTTGCTTTTTCTAATGCAATTAATGACATTTTTAACTTTAGTCTTGTGGACTTGCTTTTTATTTATTTCACTTTAAAAAAAATATTTCTCGAATATATATTTTTAAAAAAGTTTATTTATATTACTTTTTCATCCAGTCATGAAAATTACCACCACAATATCAAAGTCTCAAACGGATCCTAGTTTTACCAAAGGTATGAAGAATTTAGACCTGCGAGAGAGGGAGCCGTTGCAGGAGGAATTGTGAATGCAATTATGCTGAAAGCTGGCGCAAATCCTACGGGGAGACTATGGGGTGGCCAAGCCATCTAATTTCTGATGAAGAAGAGCTAGGGAAGTGGACCATGACTCGGAGAAGTTAAGGAGCCTCAATTCTTTGCTAGCAACTTCTATACGGGGCAATTCATAAATTGATCCAATCCTTCCTGACATCTGCTAATTGGAGACAGCTAACATGGACAAAATTTTAAATCAAGACTAAGCACAGAGTCAGGTTGAAAAAAATTCAAGATTAACAACTCATTAACTTGATAATAATTGGAGCACTTAGAGATAGAAAAAGGGGGGGTTTGCTTGGGCCGCTGCTCAGACAAGTCAAACCACGTGGGTTGGCTATATGCCGAACCTAGTCAGTCTGATTTATATTTTTTTCATATAGAAGTCTTGACTAGACTAGTTGTTTCCATAGTTGTTGTCGTAACCCAACTTTTGGGTTACTCTCCAAAATAAAATAAAAATAACAAAAATAAAATAAAAGGAGCCGGCGTGGGTAGAAAAATCAATGTGAAAATTTTGGTTGATGTCGCGAGTCCAATCGTATCTCTTTGGTTCCAAAAATAGAGAAACATACAGATTTAAGGCAAAAATAATTTATCGTTGGACGAATCTGTGTAAAAACTAAGTTAAACGACATAATTGTATTTTTTATGGGTTGATTCGATAAAAGTCAAACCATGTGGGTTGGCTATATGCCGAACCCAGTCAGTCTGATTTATATTTTTTCATATAGAAGTCTTGACTAGACTAGTTGTTCCCATAGTTGTTGTCGTAACCCAACTTTTGGGTTACTCCCCAAAATAAAATAAAAATAACAAAAATAAAATAACAGGAGTCGACGTGGGTAGAAAAATCGATGTGAAAATTTTGGTTGATGTCGCGAGTCCAATCGTATCTCTTTGGTTCCAAAAATAGAGAAAAATACAGATTTAAGCCAAAAATAATTTATCGTTGGACGAATCTGTGTAAAAACTAAGTTAAACGACATAATTGTATTTTTTAAAATAACTAAGTTAAACGACTAAGTAATATAAAAGGATTCATCAAGAGGATTTGGCCGCGAACACTACTGTAAGTCTCGTTTAAACCCATCAAAAATTGCATGAGCTTTTGTTGTTCCTGTTGTCCCGTGGGTATAGAGTCACTGTAGGAGCTCAATTCGTCCCATAGTCCCTTCAATCTTGTGTAGTAGAGTGAGACCGAGAGGTGTTCTTGACGTAGATATGAAATTTCTCTTTGGATTTCAAAAATCCGGGGAGCATTACTCTGAGAAAATCTTTCTCGGAGGTCCTCCCAAACTTCAAAGGCAGTGTTGTAGTAGATGACACTATCTGAAATTTCAGGATTAATTGTGTTAATAATCCATGGGTGCACCATATCATTGCACCGAGACCAAGAGGCATAGTTCTCAGGGTCTGTTGAAGGTGATGGTGGGGTGATTGAGCCATCTACGAACCCTAATTTGTTCTTAGAATTCAAGGCCAAAGACATGGCCCTTCTCCAGGTAGAATAATTGTTCCCATTTAAGGGTTTTGAGATGAGAATCAGACCGGGGTGGTCTGAATGGTGAGAAAAATAGGGGCTTGAGACATTTGAGAATTCTGGGTTGGAAATGGCAATTTCTTTGCCATGGATAGATTGGGTTTGTTGAGTCATTGTGGCTGGATTTTGGGTAGATTTTGGGTATTGGGTTAACTTGAACTGGAACTGAATTTTGTGTTTAGACAGTATTGAAATTGATTCTGAATTTTGGATTGATTCTGGGCAGTTGTTGAAGATGATTGAATGTTGATTCTGGGTAGATTGAAGATGTTTGAATGTTGATTGAAGATGATTGAATCTGCTGATTTGAACTGGAATTGGATTGTGTTGATTTTGGATATTTTGTGATTGTGAACTTTTGCCGAAAAAAATCTGATTTGAGAAAAAAAAACTATTGATCTCTCTCTGATACCATGTAAAAAGTAGAGAATAAAGAGATTGAATTCTGAATCATGTGTTTATTACTCATTGATGAGCTGAATACTTATACAAGTATTTGTAACAATAAAGTAGACATGAGACTTGTGTGTGTGCTGATTGTACAATGTAACTGATTTACATAACAATAATAATAACTGAAAAGCTTAACTAATTACAGCATACTTTTTCATCCAGTCATGAAAATTACCACCACAATATCAAAGTCTCAAACGGATCCTAGTTTTACCAAAGGTATGAAGAATTTAGACCTGCGAGAGAGGGAGCCGTTGCAGGAGGAATTGTGAATGCAATTATGCTGAAAGCTGGCGCAAATCCTACGGGGAGACTATGGGGTGGCCAAGCCATCTAATTTCTGATGAAGAAGAGCTAGGGAAGTGGACCATGACTCGGAGAAGTTAAGGAGCCTCAATTCTTTGCTAGCAACTTCTATACGGGGCAATTCATAAATTGATCCAATCCTTCCTGACATCTGCTAATTGGAGACAGCTAACATGGACAAAATTTTAAATCAAGACTAAGCACAGAGTCAGGTTGAAAAAAATTCAAGATTAACAACTCATTAACTTGATAATAATTGGAGCACTTAGAGATAGAAAAAGGGGGGGTTTGCTTGGGCCGCTGCTCAGACAAGTCAAACCACGTGGGTTGGCTATATGCCGAACCTAGTCAGTCTGATTTATATTTTTTTCATATAGAAGTCTTGACTAGACTAGTTGTTTCTATAGTTGTCAATACCGTTCTAGTCATTGTTTCGGTTTTTCGATTGGAACGAAACGTTCCGGTTTCGGAGCATTCCGGCGTGCCGTTTCGGTGTTGTACTGTTCATATATATATATATATATATATATATATATATATATATATATTTAACAAGCATAATTAAAATTTGAATTAGGCAATTTGCTTTAAAATTTTGAAGCGGCAACCTTAAAATTTATTATTTTGAAGCGGCAGTCTTAAAATTTAAAGGATCGTAAAATCTGATTGATCCAGTCTGATGTTACGATTTTGACTGATTTTGATCGAGTTTAACCGAGTTTGATTTTTCTACCCGAATTGAGAAGGTTTGTTAAGTTGGCTCGTAAAATCGAACGATTTTACAAGTCAACTCGCAATTTTAACAACCATGGTCAGGGCACTAAAATTAAGTGTTGAGAAGGCTTGCTAAGGCTGGTTTATTCAAAAATGTTTTTGAAATTTTGAATTTTTTTATTTTAAATTAAATAGTTTTAGTGTTTTTAAATATTTTTATATGTTGATATCAAAAATAATTTTAAAAAAATATTTTAATATATTTCTGAAAGAAATACATTTTTAAAAACAACAAAAACTGGGAATACACTAATTTAATTCTCTTGCTCAAGTGCTGAATAACTTTACGACTAGCTTCAAATACCTGAAAGCAAAGGCCCGAGGCCCTCAAAACCAATATAGATCCTCTTAAAAGCTACAAAATATCCATGCACCTACAAGAAGTCCTCTTTGAATATCCATGGCGGTTGTGGCCGAGATATCTTTTTCTAATGAGCAGGTAGGAAATAAAATTTAGCTAATATCATTAAAAACACACTAAATCTATTCATGTATTTGATCATCACAGACTGATTTTGGAGCTTGAATATATTACCTCGTGAAATAAAAATAAAAATGAAGTTTAATACGTACGCAATTACAGGCTGAAGTTCAGTTTTCTTCATACTTTTGTTCTTATTTTTTTAGAGGGTCCTTGGCTACTAGAAACAAGAATCACACCCCAATGGGTTCGGTAGCTTTATTCAGCCATGCCATCTCATATTCATCCAAATAAGGGGCCAGAATATCCCTACATCTCCCATGGTAAGTGTTCAGCCAACTTATCTCTTCCGGATCTAGACGGGTCAGGTCCATCATCTTCGTTTGATATGGTGCCTGGACATCAAGAGATCATGGAAGGTTGATGGTAAGACTGAATTGTAATTGGACTTTTCTTCAGCAAATACAAAAATCTAGAATGTGCAGGGACGAAAGTGAAAATATACAAGTTAGATATACAACAAGGTGACAGAAGATTCTATTTTTATGCCATACAAGGACAGAAACTACATGTGCTTCAAAGCTGGATTTTTGCAGAGAAATGGTTTACCTTGTGCCCAAAGACAGTAGTTTTGAAGCAACTTCTCAACAACATTTATAGCACACCTTCAACTTTATAGCTAATTGAGCCATGTGGAAGGCCAAATTGGAAATTATAATAAACTTTTCATTGTACACAAACTATGAAATTATTCCAGAGCAACCAAAGAGGCAAGAACTAGTAAAAGGCTCAAGTTAGAGCTTGGGGCCATCGGTTTGATACACTTCAAGATTAGATTTACTGTTCCAATTTCACCAAATGAGTTACTTTTCATTTCTCTAGATTCAAATAGTTATGCTGGGCAGCTGATCATTTTAACTCATTGGAATATCGGATTAGTTTTCCAGTATTTGGACCGGAAAATGATTCCCTTTCTTTTCAAGTTATTTTGACTATTTTGATTCATAGCTAAGGCGGGTTGTGTATTCCCATTTTCTTCCCTTTTCCAAAGAAGCCATTTCCAGAGTCTTACCTCAAGAAACAGATTATTATAGCGAGCACAGATTTGAGAAGAATTGAAGCATATTCAGCAAGAAGTGAAAAAAGAAGCAGAACAGGCACAATCACTGCAGAAATTTGATGGATGCGCATGTGCTTACCCATGTTATGTGCTCGAATGATAAGTAGCCCTTGTCACCAAAATTGAATTTTGTATCAGCCTCCTTGACGATAAGCACATTCTCCAATCTTATCCCAAAGTTCCCATCCTCATAGTATCCAGGTTCTGAGAAATGAAATCTCAGTATCATACAATTTCAATGATTCTAGCATAAAGTTACATTTTTGGTTCTTGAACGTAGAACAAAATGCATAGAAATCATCCAAACAACATGTAAACATTAATAAGATAGTAATATTTTAAGTTGAGATTAATAAGTCTGTAAATATAGATAAGCTATTTCAGGGTGCATAGTCCTCATATTATGGTCTCTTGACTTACTCCTGAGCTCAATGTGTCCGAGTAAAGTGCAGGGTATGTTACTAGAACAATATGCAGAGACAGAAGTTTACAGAAACAAGGGCATTAGAGTAGAAATTATTAATATAACTAACTCAAAGCCAAGGTAAACCTATGGGGAGACCACTCTAGGAGTATGAGAGCACACATGCCTGAATTGATAGGGAATGCAACCACCATTATAAGAGAAGAAGAAAAACACAAATATATACATGAAGGGAATATACACAGATCTAAGCCCCAGTATTTTGGAGTTATTCTTTCTGACCTACAAGAAATGCAATGAAGATTATAAACTAACCATCCGTTACAGTCATGGAAGCTTGCAGTGGCACATTACGAGCATGTGGTCTGAAACTAATTAAATGAGGTCCTGTCAAGATAGTTTCAAAAACAGTAATCAGCTTATTTATCAAACTAAAAACAGGGAAGAAAAGAGGCAAAGTTATAAGCTGTTGTTCATTGCTTACCTTCATGTACATTTAGGTATGATCCAATACCATGACCAGTGCCATGTCGATAATCAAGACCATCCTTCCATAAAGGAATTCGAGCAAGAATGTCAAGGGCATGACCTATAAAAAACAACAAATCAATGGATGAGTAAAATCAGTATAACTTGATGTTTCTCTTTAACATAGTTTACCAGTTGTACACAGGAATATAAACAATCAACAGGGATAAAAGAAGAAACTACCATTAGTTCCGTTGGGAAAACAGGCATTACCCAAAGCAATGTGACCCTTGAGAACCTGTATAATATTAATTTCATAAGAGTTCGATGAAAAGGAGTGGGAAGAGAGAAAAGGAGTGCTTTGTAATGATATAAAAAACTACTTTAATCTCCTGTTCCAAACAATTGAAATGTTCAAAGGGAAGTCTAAAGCCACATACCGCAGTGTAGCATGCTTTTTCATGTGTTGATGGATTCCCAAAATGGACCGTGCGAGTTATGTCAGTTGTTCCATCCAGATACTTCATGCCATAAAAATATCAAAGGAATAAAAGACATCATTAAGCAGTATAATATTAATTATACAGAGTTTGTGATTATAAACCAAACAATTTATGAACCTGTGCTCCAGAATCAAACAGATAGATGTTGTCTGGATTGAGCTCTGCACATGTTTCAGCATGTGGCGAATAATGGATGATTGCTGCATTTGGACCGACTGATGAAATTGTTGGGAAACTTAACCCCCTGAAATGCTGCCATTTGTATCACATAAAAAAAAAAAAAAAAAAAAAAAAAAAAAAAAAAAAAAACATCATGTCAAACTACTTGAATGAGAAAAATAAAATAAAATATCACGCCAAAATTAAATTTCCATGACAAGATAAAATAAGCCTTTGCTTGTTGCCATTTTCACTTACAAATAGCATTATTCCCTGAGTTGAAATGATTTTAGACTAGGCTGTCCTCAGTTTTCATACTGGAAACCAAACCCTCCTACCATAAGGGGATCCAGTCCATTTTATCTAGACTTTGACCATCATGATCAATCAAAGGAGAAAAAACCTAACAAATTATAAAAATCCACTGGACACATTTCTGCACTTTACTGTTCATTAATCAGTTCAGGAAAAGCATAACAGGGTCACTTCAAAAATAAATGTTGGAAAATTCCTATACCTTGTAACCAAAAAACACATGTAAAACCTACTATAAAGTAGAAGAAGCTAAAAATCCCTAATTATGTTGATGTAAAAAAAAAAACCGATTTCAAATACTCAAGAATAAAGTCACAACCTATTAATTTAATCCAAGTGATCAAAATTCATGTTTGGCTATCTTCTATAATCCTTCCTCCATCTACAGCTATCAAATACAGCACAACAGATTTGCGCACTGCTCTTTGGATGAAATATATCAATAATCAAATGTAAGTTTCTCCATGACAATTCAAATAAAAATAATAATTCATTTAAACACCAACTTAATACCTAGAAACTGACAATACCCACTTTTATACACCATGAACAGAAGATGATATTACTACAACAACTAAAAAACAAAGTCTGTTCCAAATAAGACAATTAATATCATCTGTTAATTAAACTTTTTATTTTGTTCCATGTAATAAGACCTTTTTTTTCCAAATGAATTTGGTGGGAATACCTCTTTGGATGCTCGGAAACCCTCCAGCTTATCACTTACAGTTATCTCTGTCAGTTTTATAGCTCCCCTGCCATAGCACATACCATTAATATGAGGAAAATACCTCAATGTCATGTCAAGCTTAGCCATTTTGTGTGCGTTCATTGTTCAGTTATCTTGTGCAGAGCACAAGAGGTAAAGAAAAATGCCCATATATATGTGTGTGTGTGTGTGTGTGTGTGTGTGTGTGTATTTGCCCTTCCATAGCACATACCATTAATATGAGGAAAATACCTCTATGTCATGTCATGCTTAGCCATTTTGTGTGCGTTCATTGTTCAGTGATCTTGTGCAGAAGCTATAGCATATACCATTAATATGAGGAAAATACCTCAATGTCATGTCAAGCTTACCCATTGTGTGCATTCATTGTTAGGTGATCTTGTGCAGAACACAAGAGGTAAAGAAAAATGCCCATATATATATATATATATATGTATATGTATGTATGTATTACGTATATGGAAGAGCAAGAGAAAAGGGGAACCACTCATACAGCATTGTTTAAAGGTAAACTTCTGGCAAAAAGACATAATATTCAGTGTACTAGTAAAATGGCAATGATGTACTTTATCCACACAAAAAATGACAGTCAATCATGGTGTGTGACATAAAGACCAACGCAAAAAAAAAGTCATGTCAAGCTTGCAAAAAGTTTTCCTTAAATTAGGTTAATAATTTATATACATATATTTATGAAAATAAATTGAAGTATCAATAGCCATATCAGGCCTAATAATACCTTTAGTGATGAAGCTGTACAAGAAATAAACATCCAAACATATTAAAACCAGAAATATTAATCAGATTCTTTTTCCAAATGGGATGATCTTGCATCACCAGATATAAATTTCCAGTGTCATGTCTTACTATAGAAAATGCTCATAGTACACATAACAGATGAAATAAATGCAAATGAATGGGAACTGCTTTTCTGCCACTTCCAGTATGGACTATCTAGAAGCAAGGCTTATGATAAAAGGCTCCTGAAAATCAGCAGGATCCATTTCAATTTGGTACAGTTAATAAGATTCGACTGGTTTTATAAGATCCATTTCACATGCACATACCAAGCAAGAAATATATACTACAGCATAAAATTAACCAGATGTGAACAACTTCAGTCTATAATCAATCTCATATACATACACATTAAATGCAACAATGGAGCACTTGTTAGTATGTTGATGCCATAATTTTTATCGTTTTGTCTTGCTTGATACATAGATTTGTCAGCAGTCTAAATTTCAAAGATTGCTGTTTATTCAGTAGCAAACACAAACTTCTCCAATATTTTTTACTAGGATAAATCAGGTTACATCCTAATGTCTGATGCAGCATTTCCAATATAAAACTTTTTGGATGTTCAACTGCAACGTCTAATCATGGAGAGAAAGTAACACTACGACAGGAAAACTTACAAATCCTTTTTCTTATTTGCACTTTGCCCTTCCAAGAAGTAGCCTGAAGCCCCATATGATTCCTGCATCTGCATGTTCAAGACAAAATTTGGCATCAGTTCAAGTTTTTCTCACGGATGCTGGTGAATGTGTGAGTTCAAGCTTGAGCCCATTGAAGAGGATGAAACAACCAAAAACGGATTCATCAATTGTCCAGAAATTCTACATCTCAGAGTTACCTGCTTATCTAACCAGGCAAGATATTGCACAACAGCAGCACCATCCCGAACGTGTGCCTTCTTCAAGCCATCCAACTCAACAGGGTTCTAGGTTATTGAAATAATTAGCAATGAGAAAAAACTGGCCCTATGGTGTGCATGACCATGATTATATATATTTAACGCTATCAATAAAATGAACACAATTTATGTAGCTTTTCAATGAATATTTAGAGAGAAAACTGAACTTGTAAAATTAAAAGTCTTATTGTATTGGCTTGTTTATGTTTACAGAGAACTTGTTGGCATTGGATGTGAATGTACTACCTTTAGAGCTTTTGCAAGGGCCAAAGGAGATTGTAGCATGTGCACCTTCTCAGAATTCAAATTTGAATATAAAGCATAGCAACATGAACCAGGGTCAACCCATATACGGTCATTATTGTTTCCTCCTGCTTCATTTGTACCATTTCCCATGGCTGTGTCAGTCTTTGTAACTTTAGCAACAGTTCCTTTGACCTCAGATGTCGAGTCAAGTTGATCAGATGCAAGCAAGACCACATCTGAACTCACATCAGCGTAATCTCGAACATCAATTCCATTCTCCTCCATATAATGGTTTGCCTGCACAAACAAATGAATTAGGTATTCAATACTATTCAGCCTACTAGGTTAAGTTTCTTTCCAAAACTTCATATTTGTGCAAGAATCTAGAAGTATGTTAGAAAGACAGACAGGAAATACTGTTTTAAAGTTGACATCGGATAAAAAGACTTGGTGTACACCAACATTAAATTGAGTGCTAGCTGATGCATAAATTAAAGAAAGTGAAAGAATACAATATAAAGATCATTGGGAAATCTTGGACATAAGAAAACAGATTGAAAGTTGAAAATCTCAAGAAAAGAGTCTCTAAGTTGCAAATGAAAAACATTGCAAATGTACACTGTAAAAGGCATCTACAATTGAAATGAATTATAAAACTGACCTCAGCAGACACCTTCTTCTTGTCCACATAAAGGAAAGCTGAACTGGATGTTATTATAGCAAATGCATGAACAACTGGACAATAGGACACATCAGTCCCACGAATATTATACAACCAAGCAACCTGCATTAAAGAAAAAATGGTTTAACAGTTTAATATGTCTGAACAAGCACATTATTTGGGAAAGGATGATATAAACTGACCTCATCAAGTGTTGTGATAATTATGCCACGAGTTTTCTCATTTTTGAGTTTTTCTCTCAAAAGCTTCAACTTCTCTGCAACCGAACATCCAGTAAACTCTATTGGATGAACCACAACTGGATTTATTTCTGCTGGTGGACGACTTTTCCAGACCTCATCAACCAAACTGGTTTCAGTCTGAACCAGTTTTTGTTGTTTCTTCGCAAAAGCCCGTTGCCACCTTAGCGCAGTGTCTACCGATACACACCATGGATCAATCCCAATAGCCGCCTCCACTGGTAGATTCTAATAAAACCAAATATAAAGACAAGTTTAACACCACATGAACCTAAAGCTTGTAAAAAAAAAACTACTAAAATCATAAGAAAAAAACATAGAAATACTGGCTAAGTTAAACTATTAACAGCCATCACTTTAACATCAATTCGATTCAAGAAAAAACAAAATCCCAACACAGCATATAGCGAAGTGTTGACAAATAGAGTAAAGAAATATAATATAAGCCTCACATCAGCCATCCATGCATCAACACCAGGATCCTCTCCCATACGCATTAACGTCCACTCAGCACTAAGTTCCTGCGTTGCCTGTAAGAAATACCGCCCATCCGTCCACAGCCGGGCATCCTTCTTTGTAATAAGCGCCAAACCTAAGCACAAAAACAGCATCAAATACTTACTTAATTACAATCTGAAGAAAAAATCACAAGAGGAATCAATAATTGAAACTAACAAACCAGCGCTTCCTGTAAAGCCAGAAACGAATTCGCGTCGCTTGTCACGTGCCGATACATACTCACTCTGCGAAAAAAATAATCATAAATCGTATGATCCAAACATTGAAAAGTTTAGAAGATGATTGAGGTGAAAGCGTGGTACCTGATGATAATCTTCAGATGGAACAACTAAGGCATCAAGAGGTGGAGAATGAGACGCCATTAGAGACCTTAAAGAAGCTAGAATTTCTGACATGATTTTTCTTATTGATTCAATTTTGAGTGAGAGAGTGAGAAATTAGGATGAAGCAGGGGACCTTTATATTGGAGATAAAACAAATCAAAGCTAGAATTGGGACCTGACGAGGATGCGTCAGGAATTATAATGGTTGGGAGGTGTGAAATCAGATACTTTGTTCCAATGTTTTACCTTTAGTCCTCCAACTAATTCTTTAGTCAATTAAGGCCATCCAAGTACTTTTACTTGATCGAATACTCTTGTTCAATTGGAGATCTTGTTCAGGAATGCACGTGAAGTCACGTGTTTTTATCAAGTGTTGGAACAACAAAGTTCAATATCTGGTTTCAGTTTAAAAATATTTAGCGGTGTAAGGATTCAATTGAGAAAAAGGTATATAAAATAGGGGTTCAATTGATAAAATGGGTAGTTGGGGGACTCAATTAAAACACTACAGATGGGTGGGGAACAAGCCGAGGTTTCCTTTATGCTGACTTTTTTCGTGAAAATTTAATGATTGTGAAGAGGTTTTTTTTTAAAATATATTATTTATTTAAAAATATATTAAAATATTTTTTTTACTTTTTCAAATTATTTTTATATCAATACATATAAATAATTTAAAAAATTTTAAAAAAAAATTAAAATACAAATAAAAATAATAAAAATTCATTTTAGAAAAAAAAAAAACTCGATTACAAACATTAATATTGGCAAGACAGTAAATACTCGTCGTTTTTATCACGCAAACAGAGATTTATGCCCCCATGTAGAAAAGCAAGCATGAACTCCAATAATCTTAAGAATTAATCAGAATCTGTGCCTGGCCTGCTTTATATGCATTTCAACATCTGTGAAAGTTGTTTATGAGATTCGGCTGTTAGCAATAGCATATTCTTTAGGGGGGCGAATCCTCAGTTAATTCAATTTATATTATTTTTCACAAACAAGTGCTATTAAAAAAAAAAAAAAAAAACTAGAAAGAAGCAAGCAATCCCATAAACAAAGCAGAATTGTAGGGTCCCCATTATTCCAGACTCCAGTTTTTTATCAGGAGCTTCAAATATCCATAAGCAAGTCTAAGAAAAACAAAAACGAAGATCCACATTCCAGCTTTTTATCTAATAGCATCTCTTCACCTAATCCAAGTTCATTGAGGTTAGATTACAAAAAGATGTTTGTTCTTCCCAAGAAAACATTTCTGACTTTTCATGCATGCCAAAGTACTACTGAACTAATTCTTGTATCAGTCAAAAGCCATGGATACCTCTCTAATTGTACGAGGTAGCTTCATGGATCTCCGACTGCACCAGGTACATAGATTGCACAATCAGCATGAATACAATGGTTCTGGTTCTGGTTCTGGTTCTCTCCTAAAATATGCCATGAAAGAAGACAAAACGAGCTTTTACCAGAATCTTTGCCTGTTGGAATCATGTTTTCAGTAAACTTTGTTTCTTGCACAGTTGGAACTTCCTTGCTGGTGCAGTTGTTCCTTTCACACTAGCTAGTACTGTACTCCCACACCATGGATCAATCATCTTACGTTGGGGTGGGTGTCCCTGTCCAAAGCTCAGATTTCTTTAAGCATATTTGCACAAGTCATCATTCAAGGACAGGATTGCACCAGAAAGATTCCCAAGTTAAAGAGGAAAAAAATCCAAAGCTGCAAACAGATAAAGTTCTTGGTGCTCAAAAGTGTATGAGCCTTAAAAGAAACTGTTTTGTGTTTTATTTTTACATAACGATTGATATAAATGAAGTAATAGTAGCTCAAATGCTTTAAAACCATGTTTATTACAATGACTCCCAATCAAACAAAAAGTAAATCTACAAAATAACGAATCCAACAAATTCATATCGTTATTCCAACAATTTCGAATCACAGCTTGCTGCACTGTGTGGAAACGGGGACAAATGTGGAATAAAATTGACCCATGTATGATTCTCCAAATATGACAGTAAGTAAAACAACAAGACCAATTACAAACAAATGCACACAAATTGAATTGTAGATAAAGGGAGGTAAATGCGTTCTAAAGAGTAAAACATGTCATCAGGTCTGGGCAAGCCTCTTGACTATTGTGGCCATATATTTACCCTGATGTTCAGCAAATGCCAGCTCTGTTTCATTTGCTTCTCTTGAGCCATCCCCAGCATAAACTCCAGCGCCATATGGAGAACCCCCTCGAATGGAATCCATCTTGAACATGCCAGCTCCAAAGGTGTATCCAACTGGAACAAATAACATCCCATGGTGGGTCAACTGGGTAATTGCGGTCCATCTGTCTCGACCCAAACAAGAGGATTAAAGCAATGGAAAATGATTAATATATATTGGTTTTCTAGAAAAGAATTCATACAGCTCATTCATTTTCATAAGTGATCATAACAATCCAAACCACCATCTCTATAACATTATAATCTTTAAAATGAAAAGTCAACAGAGATATGACAACGCTCTCCATTATCAAAACAAATGATAAAACATTATAATCCCAAAATATATGCACTACATTTACCAAAAAAAAACGAGGAAAAGAAATCAACTTTTTTGCTTATGAAAATGCACAATTTCATCTTTAAATTAAGCTTTAGCTTGACAAGGAAAAAATATGTATATACCAAGAACAAACGCACATCAAGCCAGAAACAGAACCTTGAAATGCCAAAACAAAGGTAACTCAAGCTCGGTTTGGTTGGGTAACTTAGCATGTATAAATGTCTTACAAACTGAAGGCATGTCAAAATTCCTGGATGCTCAAACTAATACTAAAATGCACCTGGTTACGACTGTATCAGTGCCCACTCCTCACTCATGTCACTCTTCCTAAAACCCCTGTTGCATCACTTTTATAATATCTTGCTCTGTTCTAACTAAGCTATATGTTTGCCTGATTTTAATCTCAATAAATCACTTTTCTTTTCTTCTCTTTTTTGCACTACTTTACAAGACCAAAGAAGGTTTTCAACTACTATTTGTTTAGGACTTAAACAAATTTCCCTGCACCTGAATTTCCATGTTTCAACGATACCTCTACTTTGCATGAATCATTCTTTCTTACCTAAACCCTCACCCAAGTCCAGGCTAAGTAAATAGAAAAACACAACCTTTATAATTTTTTGAAGAGTTTTCACATTAAAATAATTATCCCTCCTA
This sequence comes from Salix purpurea, assembly GCA_027405865.1. Taxonomy (NCBI): domain Eukaryota; kingdom Viridiplantae; phylum Streptophyta; class Magnoliopsida; order Malpighiales; family Salicaceae; genus Salix; species Salix purpurea. The sequence goes on along the minus strand of JAOWLH010000013.1, from coordinate 4,149,935 downwards.
CCAAACAAAATCCAGCTTTCCCTGCTTATCTGATCATGGAATCAACAACAAACTAATATCAAAAGGGCACTTCACAAAACATAATTATGATTTGTTCTAGCCAGTAAAAGAGATTCATATTCTAACAGCAACAACATTAACTTTGAATCATGAAGTACAAGCAGGGCATTATTAACTTACGCGGTAGTTTCTTGACCTCCACCTTGAGTCCCTGTACTAACGAAAAACCCAGCAGGCTTCCCAGCAAGTTTCTGCTCCTTCCACAACTGCCCCGTCGAATCAAAAAACGCTTTCATCTGCGCAGCCATACACCCATACCTTGTCGGAAACCCAAACAAAATACCATCCGCATTCACCAATTCCGCCGCCGTAATCTCCGGGATCCCAACATCTTTCTCCGGAGCTTTCATTTTTATCAAAACATCATCAGACAACGTTTCTGCAACCCGATATAGAAAAGCCTCAACTCCTTCCACTCCGTCCACTCCTTTCTTCATTCTCTTGGCCAATCCTTCCACGTGCCCATACATTGAGTAAAACACAATAAAAATTTTCAATTTTGATGAAATTGTGGGCTGTAGTGATGTGCTTGCGATATCATCACGTCCGTCGTCGTTAACAGGGATTGGTTCGGCTTCGCGGGTGGTGGAAACGGGGTCGTCGGACACTGGTGGTTGTTTTTTCTTACTCGGAACGCAACCGCCTCCTTTTCCCATTTTGGAAATTGATTCCGATCAGAGAACTGGGTGATTTCGACAGTCAACTGGAGAGATAATGTTACTAATACACTCCGAGTGTTTGTGTTTGTGGATCTAGAGATTAGTCCTTTTTTTTTAATTAGTGTTAATTAAGGGCCGGCAGAGGGGTTATTTAAGGGCCGGCAGAGGGGTTAATTAAGGGCCGGCAGGGGGGTGATAGTTTGCTATTTTGCGTTTTAAAGTAGTTTTTATTCAAAATATATATTAAAATAATTTTTTTATTTTTTAAAAAAATATTTTTGATATCTAAATATAAAAATAATTTAAAAATATTTAAAATAAAAATAAAAAAATCTTTTTTTTTTCAAAAATACTTTTAAACACAAACTTAATTTAAAAGTAATGGTGATTTTAAAAGTCGATTATTGGAGATTAATTAGCATGTGAGTTGGTTGAGGCGTGGATTGACTTTGACTTAATTTAAAATTGCCACTTGGTGGTTAAAAAGATAAAAGTTGTTTTTACATGTAAATATATATAAAAAAAAATCTTTGATTTTTAAAATTTAAAAACAAAATTAACATAGCATTTTAAAACATTAAAAAATAAAGTTCTTACAAAAATGTTTTCTCATCACAAAAATAAATGTGCTCAAAAAATAGTCAATTTAGATCATGTTTGGGGTTATGTTTGTACTTAAATTTTCAATAATATTTAATTTTTTTGGCTTTTGAATTAAAAAAATTTTATGTTTCTAGATTATTTTGGTATTAACATATCAAAATAAACTCAACAAAATTATTAAAAAAATATTTTAAAACATTTTAAAAAATAGTTTGAAAAGAAATATCAATTATATTATTAAAAATATCTTTATTTTCCATGGAGGCAAAAACCAGTTCCCTACTTGGTCTTTCCAAACTGTAATGGATATAGTTTAGAGTTTTTTTAATAAAATTTTGATGTTGTCTTTGCAATCCTGATAAATATTGCTACAACAAAATAAAAGTTTTAAACTTTATTAAAATTAGTGGATATATCATTTTTTTCCGATTATCAAATCATTTTTAGATAGTTTATTAGTGGTTCACCATCTATTTATATTTGTACCAAATTTTTATTTGATAATTAAATTATATTAAAATATATATATATATATATATATATATATAAGAAGAAGAAATGTGTAGCATAACATGGGATAGAGTAACGTATATGATCATTAACATATTCTTCCCCAAAATTCAAAATTCAATTGATCTTATTTGACTACAATAACATAACATGGGATAGCGTGAGAGCAAATTATGGATCTGGGCAAAAAAACAATGCATGGGCTAAACCCAGAAGATGGCCCTGGGTTTGAAAATAACTTGCCCGGGTCCAATTGGGCGGCTAACTTTGGACTTTTTAAGGATCACGCTTCGTAGAGTATACTCAAGAGTGGGGGATCTTCGGCCTATCCTAGGTCTAATGTACGGGCATGAAGACTTGTAAAATGCACCTTTTTAAAAAAAATGATCTATTAATATTAATTAAAATATAATCGTGGTTGCCGTTTTACTGTGGATTTCATCATTGTTCACCTAAACACAGTTCACTGTGGACTGCTACAGTGAAATGACCATTTTGCCCCCAAGATCGAAAATTTTTAACCCCGGCGACCGGGGTATTTTTGATTTTTCCAGTGGACATGGTGGTATTTCCAGATTTGTTGCATAGTAAAATGACGACAATAGCCTTCAAAAATGATAAAAGAAAGCATCCCGGACCAGGGGTATTTTAGCAATTTTTAGGGGACATGAATGATATTTTTGATTTCTAAGCAATTAACACCCGAAAATGATAAAACATAGGCGCCAGATCCGGGGGTATTTCTACATTTTTCACGGTGATTTTTTCATAGTTATCGATGGATCCAAGGGTGTATAGGTAGTTATGTATTATTTTAATATTATTTTTCAAAGACACTACAGGTGCATCTTACGAACGCGACTGTAGTATTTTCAACGCACGCGCGCCTCCTTATAACGGTCAAAAACCGACTTCCACTGATATGTCCTCTTCTTCCCGGTGCGGCTCGTGTCTAGTTAAGGTGGTCGGTGAAGCTCCGATGGAAGGATTTAAGTTTTTTCTCTCTTTTCTCTCTCCTGTCGCCCAGAAATACATTTTGGTCCTTAAGGGTTGAGAAAGTTTTATTTTGGTCCCTCGTCTTTGAATTTCATTTTTATTACTGTTGTTTTCAATATAGTTTTTGATTTCTTGCAATTGTGCCCTTCAATTGAAACTGATTATATATGTTTGGTTTCAATTTACTCCTTATTCTTTTGATTTTCAGCTTGCTTTTGGTTATTTTAATTATTTCGGTATGCAGGTTTTAATTGTTTTTGATTGGGTCCTCCAATTGAAATTTATCATATATTTTATCTTTTATTTCGGTACTTATTCTTTTAATTTTGTAAAAACATTACACAACATTTTTTTTTAAATGTCTTTATTTATTTCAGTCTCAAGGTTTTATTTATTTCAATTTTGTCCTTCAATTGAAATTAATCATATAGTTTATTTCAATTTGTTTTGATTGTGTCATCCAATTGAAATTAGTCATGTATGCTACTTTTCATTTCAATCCTTATTATTCTATTTTTTTAACAAAATTACACTGCAATTTTTTCAAAAAATATATTTTTTTGTTGCGATCCCAATGTTTTTATTTGTTTCAATTTTATCGTTCATTTGGAATTAACTATATATTTTATTTTTCATTTCAGTCCTTATTGTTTGAATTTTTATTTGCTATTAATTTCTTTATTTTTTTCTGTCATTCATTGACAACGTTTATTTTTTATCTGTATTTATGCACCTATGCTTTTAGTTTTTGATTTTAATTTTTGTTATTTTATTTTTTATTAGGGATTTATTTTTATTTGGTTTAGTCCTGAAATTTTAATTTATGTTAGTGATCATTTTCAAATTAATATTGCTCACTTTTTCCCTTTGCTCTTTTTTTGTGTTTTCGTGTCATTTTTATCTATTATTCGGATCAGATAATTTTATGATTTTATTATTTTTGCCATAATAATGATAATTTTAGTGATTATTTTTTTTATTTTTTTTTTGTAAAAATGTTTTGCTTTTTTATCTTAACATGAATTCGCCACAGATTTATTATTTTACCTAAATTTATATTATAATAAAAAAAATCTCACATAATTAAAAAATTTTGCGTTGAAAAAAATATGGTGTTGCCCGCGATGAGGCGCGGGGGCTTTGGCTAGTGTATGTGTGTGTGTGTGTGTGTGTGTGTGTGTGTAAATGTTTAATGGATATAATTTATCTATTGTATATTTTTATTGTGTTTAGTACCTATTTCTAGGTGTTGCACCTTTATGATGATGCTAATAGACATTATAGTTGTTGTAGAAAACCTATAAGATGAAGGGGATGTTTGAGAGTCCGTTTGAAAAATATTTTTGAAAATAAAATAAAATAGTTTTTTTTATTTTTTATTTTAAATTTAAAAAAATGGTGTTTTTATATCATTTTGATGTGTTGATATTAAAAATAATGTTTAAAAAATAATAAAATATTATTAGATGCATTTCTGAACGAAAAGCACTTTAAAAAACAACCTCAACCACACTCTCAAACAGACACGAAGAATAGTTGTTTTATATAGATGAAAAATGCATTTGTATTTAGGTAAAATTATTATTTATATTCCAATTAATATTGTTTTCAGTTCAATTTTATTTTTATTTTAAATTAATTTGTTTTATGAATTATTTTGTTGTACTTTATATGAGGTTATCTTGGTTTTATAACTTGGATTATATGTTTTGCAAGTTAACTCTGGTAGACTCAGGTTGTTTATTATATCTTGTTTTTTTAGATTGATTGTGTTTCAAGTTCAACTTTCAAAAACTAGTTTATTGAAAATTAAATGTCATAATTTATTTTGATTTATTTGATGATGTTATCATAGTCTCATGAGCTTGTTCACGAGTTTGAGATGTTAACCTGAGTTGATTTATATTTTCTATTTATTTTCTATAAGGTTATCGTGATCTCATGACTTGAGTCATGGATTTGGAAATTTAGATCAAGTTAAAATTCTTGGCAATATTTTTTAATTAATTTCTTTTCAGTTTTATTCTTCAATATTAGGTTGATTCAGAATGGAGTTTCATAATTTATTTTGATTTATCTTATATGATGTTATAATAATTCATAATCTGGGTTATGAATTTGACATGTTAACTCAGGTTGACCCAAGTTAATTTAATAAGTTGTGTTTTAAATATTATTTTTTGAAAAAATATGTTGTCTTGAATTTTTATGAATCAAATTCTATTTTTATCGGTCATTTTGTTTACTTTTAAACTGTTAAATCAATCAAATCATATATGGTTAATCTTTACACAATTTAATTTATTTGTTTACTAGAAAAATATTAGTAATGCTTGAATTTTTCTTTTGTAAGTTAATTTTTTCTATCAAACCTATGGTGTAATGTAGGCCAACAATCTAGTTAAGTATAACTCTAAAAAACATGGGTTTTTCATTGTCTGAGGATTCACTACTCATTCACTCAAACATTATTGTGGATGGGTTGTGCAAGATTTTTTGCTTTTTAAATTTGATATTTAGACTTGTTTTTCTATGGTATAGTCATAATTATAGGCCAAGTGATTTTGATTTCTAATGAAATAGAGAGATTAAAAAAGAGGGACCCAAATGAAAAAGGTGTCAAACACGGATGATGTGCCATAAATTTTGTAGAAGATGCATTTTGGTACTTGAACTTTAAAAATCAATTTTAATAATACCTTAATATTTTTCCAATTCAATTTTAATATAAAAGTTTATTTTGTTACTTTTTAGTTCCTAGTTAATATAAGAAAGAAATAGGTCACTAGATTATGACAATTAAAAGAGAAAAGTGTCATTCACAATAATATAGGGCATCAAAATAGACTATTTGTGTAAAATTGTTCATCTTGATAAAGGGAGTTCATATTAGTTTTTTTTTTTTTTTATCTTTAAAGTTTATGGAAAAAAATAGATATGAACTCAAGTTGATTTAATTTTTTAGGGTGATTTGTTAAGCTATGGATAAGTTTATCATAGGTTCTAAGATGTTTTATAATTGTTTTGGGTTAAAATAGATTGAAAATCAGGTTTTGGTTTTAAAAGAAAACAAGCTCAATTTTTTCAGCCACCATAGTGATCAGAATATAGGCACAATCAAATGACTCATCTTCTTATTCTTTTTAAAAAAAAAAAAAAAAAAAAACGCACAACATGTAGTCCCCCATATGTGCAATAAAAAAAGCCTAATCTCATGGACTTTCAAGGCAGGTCCATGCAGAGGCCTGAAAATATAAGGCTAGCAGGCTGACTTGACTTTTAAGACCCAACAACTCTTAATTTTTTTGCCTATATTTTTCAATTAATGTTTCTTATATGAGTTTCTTAGACATATATTTAGAATAATACTTGTTCTCTTTTTTATTTTATTTAGAAAGCCACTTTTAAATTATGATATTTTTGTTGTTATTTGTTTAATTTTCAATGAGGTTTTCCTAATTCATATATATTTTTTTAGTATAGATGAGCTATATTTTTTAAAATAAAAATATTTATTTTCAAATAATAATTATAATTTGTGTGGTCGTACATAATATTTTTATCTTATTCAATCAATTTAATGTGTTTGTCTATTTTTGTTATTGTTTTATTGAATTAAAAAAATATTTGAATAAACAAAATTTAGCAAATATAAATGTGTAAATACCTTGTCTTGTGAGATTAAATATATTTATTTATACCTGTCTTTTGATTTTTCAAGTTTTTTTTTTAAGTATCGTTAATGATTACATGTATACATGTATCACATAAGTAGTAATCACTAAAATGCTTACCACTTCCATTGTTTTGCAGGATTGGAGGGCTTTTCTTACAGAAGAAAGGGGACAAGTAAGCTGCTTTTTTTTTTTTAATTTGTTTTTATATAGACAAATGTCTTTTGCTAACTTTCATTTTGTTATGTTGCTTTTATAAGTGTTTTTTTTTGTTCAAAATACATCAAAATGATTTTATTTTTATTTTTTAAAATTATTTTTGATATCGGCATATCATAATGATCTAAAAACACCAAATTTTTTTAATTTAAAATAATAAAAAATATTTTTGAAACACAGTATCAAACACCGCCATACTAATTTATATGCATCATAATATGCTCACTATCCCTATTTCTCTCTCACCAGTAACTGATGAGAAAAAAATCCACCATCTAGCTATATGCACAAAGTGACGACTGTATTGGTCTGGCCAAATAGAAATATTTAGTACAATCAAACTGTATTTTTTTTTTAAATAATATTTTTGAATTGTTTTAATATATTAATAGCAAAAATATTTTTTAAAAAAACTATTTAAATATGATTATTTACAAAACTATTTTAAAAAAATAATCACTATATAACCCTGTTTTGCCAAAAAAAACAAAGTGCTGTGAGATTATTGAATTGCCCACTGAATGCGACTGGCTTCACTACAGTGTCGTCATTGCAAAAATGGAGTCGTTTAATCACTCTGATTAATATTGTTTAAATTTCACGTGAGTATTTCAAATTGTTTAAACTCTTGGGCGCAGATTGACTGTCTATACATATCTTGAGTTCTCTGATATGATATTTGCTCTCATTGCTTGTTATATCTTACTATGGAGCTGCGGGATAGGATATTGCTGTTTAAAGAATCATTTCCAGCCGTCCGATGCGATTCAGCCACTCACATCAATTTCACTTCTCAGATGAAAGGCCGTGATTTCTGGGGTACCATTTGCTACATGTTTTTCTTTCTTTAGTCTTTTGAATGCGTTGAAATGCCTCCCCCCAGAATTTCTAGTTGCCTTTGAACTAGCTAGATTTCAATTTGGAAAATTTTAAGTTCAATTTGGATTATGCTGCCGTGTCTCAAGATTTATTCTTTGCTCAAATGTTCAGCTCCATGATGAGGTGCTGACATGTTAAAGAACGATCTCACCTAAAAGTTTAAGCTTGTAGGTGAGGTCCTATAATATGATTTATATTATTCTCTAACACGCCTCATCAAGTGAAAGCTTTTTGGGTTTGAAACTTGCACTGACCCACATTACCTTGTGCTTAGTTTTTATCAAATAGAATGGGGGTGGTGAGATTCGAACTCGTGACCACTGGGTCAATAAAACTGTGATGCCATGTTAAGGAACCATCTCTCCTAAAAATTTAAGTTTTTAGATAAAATAATTCCTTAACAAGATACTTACATGCTTTGTGAAATCTGTAGATAGTGGATTTGAGGATATCTTTTTGACCAAGATTGATCAGTACTTTCCAGCAAAATATGACTGTTGTGAAATGTATATTCTTATGACTTTAAAGCTGTCAATTTGGCCTTTTGGTTGTTTTGAACACATCCAAAGAAATTTCCAAAGAAGCTAGGATTTCTCATTTATGAGTTATTAACGGGCCTCACTTGGATTCAGGGGAAGAAAATTGAACTTCTTACGGGCTTGAAGATATCAAAATGAAGGGATTTGCTGCAAACACACCATCTTCCCTTTACAGAATGGTTTCTGGGTGAAGATTGCGGGCTTTAATAAAAGGTTTTGGAAGTTGTTAACTAATATTTTATCTAAAAATTTAAATCATTAGGTGAGACTCTAGAAGCTCTTTCAAGTGAATGTTCTTTAAGTTAGAAACTTGCACAGGTCCATAATATTTTATATTTGATTTTCATCAAATAAAATGAGAATAATGAGATTCGAACTCACCTGAAAATTACGCTGCTCCATATCTCTACTGCCTTTAATACTCGCATGTTTTTATGGACTTTTAGGTCGTAACTTCAGAGTAAATAGTGGGTTCTGTTCTTCTGGATATTGCGTGGATGAAAAGTATTGGAGATCGTATGTGCATAAGGAGCACAGTCTTCTGCCTGAGTGATTGAGGCGAATCAATTCATGTTTGTTCATTGGAGAACATCTCTTCAATTGCGGTTTGGATTGGAAAACCATTTCAGGGTTTGTCAGCTCTTGATGTAGAACTTTTGCTCTCTAAAAGTTCATCTCTAAGCTCTTTATATAAAGCATTTCTAGTCATCGATATTATTAAATTTAAATTTTTAGGTAAAATTCTAGAATATGATTTATATTATTTTGTAACATATTTCCTCAAATAAAAACACTTTGTGCTTGAAACTTGCACATAGGTCTACACTATCGTGCCTGATTTTTATCAAATAGAATGAGAGTGGTGAGATTTGAACTTGTGACTGTTGGGTCAACAAGGCTCTAATACTATATTAAAAAACTATTTTATCTAAAAATTTAAGTTTTTAGATAAAATAATATAATATTATATATATTATTCTCTTACATATATTGAAATAGATGCCGCTGAAAATAACATTATGATTAACATGACTTTGCTGTCCCAATTTGTATGGAGCATGGGAAAGTGGGCAGTGGATGAAACATTTCATTTTAAAAAGATTAATAGAATATTTATTTGTTCATCGTCTTTCCATGGCAAAACCAGTTTTGAGATGGACCAACTTGACTTGTCTCTAGTCCATGTTGTTGAAGGTGATGAGATTAACCCTTTATTGTTAGTTGGTATCCTCTATTCTCTCCTCTCTCTCTCTCTCTTTTCTGCCATGTACCTTTCTCGACGAACTCAACAATTAAAAAAAAAAAAACATCATTTTCTGATCATTTACTTCTTTTAGTTTCCTTTTCTCTTTTTTTGCCTTTCCTTTTACTTTAGAGTTCAGCTCGGTCTGGATTTTTGCTAGGCTCTGTGTTTATTTCATTTATATTTCGCACATTAAGTTTGCAGTCTTCCCTCTTGGAGAAAGAGCTATTATTTATCGAAGTGAGTTAGAAGGGGAGGAGGGGTGATGAGATTTTTATTATAAAAGGGAGGGGGGAGGAGGGGTGATGAGATTTTTATTATAAAAGGGAGGGGCGAAATAAATATGGGTTTTAGTTTGAATATTTGCATTACAAATTCTATTTTTTTTAGATCTGCACAACAGATCTTAAGTTCAAATCAAAGTATAAATTTCTTGTAATAATTTAAGATAACTAGAATTTTATTCATTTATCCTGACCAACAAAGGTAAGAGACGTGGTGGTTCAAAAGCTTACTTTGTTATGAATGGCATGACAAGTAGTGCATGCTCAAAGGCAAATATAACCCTTTTGGCTATCAGTGTCGTAAATATTTTAATTCTTATTTCTTATTAATTTATTTTGTTTTCACAAAACATATTATTTTCTATTAGTAGAATGTTTTATTGATAAAAAATGGAAGGCAATAATATTACATATTCCAAAAACAAATTATAATGATTTGAAATAAGGATAAAAGTTTTTCTCTTTAATTAAAACTCTGTTTTATTTTTTTTCCAACAAAAATATGTCTTTTTTTTTATCATAACTATTGTTTTATAAATGAAAATTCAATAACAAAATCATGAATGTATTTGCATGAATGCATCAAAAACATATAATAATAAAGTCTTTTAAATATTAAATAAAAAGTTTAGTATAAAAATAACTAAATATATATTTTATTTGCATTTAATATTTATGAGAAGACACTGTAAGATTTATGTGTATTAAGTTGTTAATTTTACCATAAAAAACTCTAATATCATTTAAAAACTATGATATAATTGGATAGTTATTTAAATATCATTTTAAAAAAAATACTATAATAATTGTTTTTTTGAAAATAAAATTAAAAAGTCAAAGGGCATTTTAAAAAGAGCTTTGCTCTAGAATGATGAGCTTAGGGGGTCAACCTAAAATTAAAATGCATATGCGAGCTTGGGATTGTAATGCTAGTCTCGAGTGGCTATATTTTTAAAAAGAGAAAGACGCGTGCGCGCAAACACATACATGTATATAACAAAATAAATAATAAATTCGTCCACTTTCAAAAAAAATCAATCTCAATCAATGAAGTTTCTTCAATGACCTCTAAAACCTCATTTCTAATAATAAGATATATTTCAATTATATATATATTGAATGAAATAAATAATGAATTTGTTCACTTTCAAAATTTCCCAATCAATGAAGTTGCTTCAATGACCTCTAAAACCTCATTTCTAATTATAAGATATATTTCAATTGGACTAAAAACATAAATTGAAATCAAATACAAAATTGTCATGCCTCGTCATTGGAGGTAGAAACTATCTTTATTGAATTCTTTCTCTTAAAGATAAATCTATAAACACCAAAATCATAGTTTTTATTAACTAAAACTTGATGAAGAGCTTTCTAAACCTCATTCTTTTTCAATACCTTTCTCTCTTCATTAACCACTGTATACCGATATATAAAGCAAATGAAGTCTCATAATTGAAATGGAGAAGTTAAAAAGAGTAAGGAACATATATGCAAAAGATAAGATTTAATGGATCAAATTAAACCTTTTTACATCTTTTCAACAATGTAAGTGTTAGTCCTTGAACTTTGTGTTTTATTTGATTTGATTCCCACACCTTTCTCATTTGCATTTGACTCTTTTTATACCAGTTACAATTCAGTGTACCAACTAATTGGGATTCTAATCTAACCACTTCTAACAACTTACAATAGAAAAGTAACCAATTGGAAATTGCAACTAACTAGTAACTGATTTATTTATCTCAACAGTAAGTGGAAAAAAAGTTTTTTTTTTCTTATATTAATTTTGTTATTTGGTCTTTTAATTTTTTAACAATAATTTAAAATTCTATTTATTAAGTCTGATATTTAATTTTATGTCAAACTATTTTATGACATAAAGGATATGTGAGATCTCAAAAACAATATAATGCCAATATAATTTGTAATGATGAAATTAAAATGAAATAAAGACGAATGATCAAGGTGTAAAATAAATTTAAGAACCTAAAAGGGAAAAAAAACTGTTAGAACAATAGATTATACCAATAAAAGAAATTATATGTTACTTGTTTTGCCTGAGAATGTTAGTCATTATGTTATTTGAGAACTATTGAATTATTGATAGAAGAAACTTAAGGGATTATATAGAAAAAATAAACTATTTAAAGTTGAAATTATTGTTTGCTTTTCTTTTAGAGGTTAGTTTTTGCGGGCAACCATTTTTGAGCTAATTTATGCATGTAAAAATTGAATTCGGTTTTACGATCCGGTGAATAATAGGGATTATATATCTTTTTAGATGCATAAAGTAAAGATTTTATCTATTTTATATTTATTTATTTTCTATGACTTTAAGCCTAGCAATATATCTTTGGCATCGCCCTTTCATTCTTAATGCTGTTAATTTATTTTATTAATTTGGGTTTTAATAATAACATAGACTTGTTGAGTTTTTAACCAAATAGATAACAAATACATTAACAAGTATTTAAAATATTGAGCTAGCTTGAATAACACAAAAATAATATATATTAAAAATAGCTTAAATTAAAAAATAACTTGAATATTTTTTTTCATAATTATTTGGCCTTTATCATATGTAGGGATAGAGATGAACAAATTTCTCTAACTTATCCATGATTTTTGTTAGTTGATCCTTGTTCTATTTGGGGCCAAGACATGAGTTGAGTACAATGTCCTTTGGGTTTATGGATCTTACAACATGAGTGTCAATATTCCATCAAAGGCTAAAATGTTGTTTCATAACATGTGAGGCAACTCATTAGTTTCAAATAAATCTTGACTGTTTGTCCAAAAAAGAAGAGATTTTTTTCTGTTTACTTGAAAGTTAAGTTGAGATTGTTTAAAAAAAAATTGTTCATAACTGTATTAAAATGATGTTTTTTTTAAATATTTTTAATATCAGCACATCAAAATAATCTAAAAACACCAAAACAATTTAATTTAAAAAAAAAAATATTTAAAAAAAACACTTTTGATACATAGTGTCAAAACCTCCCTTCATTGCAAAGAAAAAGTGCCCTTCAATAATGACATTCGGGTGAGTTAGGGCACAGAAGATTACAATTGCAATTAAATCGAATTTTTTTTGGGGTTTAGGGTTTAGAGATGGCATTGATCTTACAACCATGAAAAAGACTGTTGTCTTTTTTGAGGATATTTCCGATCTCTGATAAAAACCCCATCAATAGCAATGAAAACAGCCAACTAGCTAATGCTTCCTTTTAGCTTATTCGTCTTTCCAGAGCCATTCCCCTTAGGCTCGAGACCATGGACCACCATAAAAGTACACCACTCGTGAACCCTAAGCACTAAAAGGTGCCACACCATTGTCATTGGATCCAGGACACCTGAGAGAGCACTCTAGATAAACCCTTTTAAAGCTGCGAGAATCCATGCCAGCACCACACGAAGCAACATCTGTAGCCAACACGTGTTAAATAGTTTCCATCCACAGCATGAAAGATCGCCAAGAGAAGATGTGCGTTGATTAAAGTGATTAGGAACAAAACAAAGTAATTAGTGCGGTTGCCATGTGCTAAAGCTAGCCAACGCAGTTCACCTCAGACAGCTTGGAATCTGTAAAAGGAGGGGGTTAATTAGGAGGGAATGGGGCATAAAAAAAGAGAGAAAAATGATACAAAGGCATGGACCATGGAATGACACATACCCACTTGTCCACCATCCAAGTTTCGTACGTTTTATGATAATTAAACATTAAATATGTGGTGTAGATTCAGGCTTTAATGAGGTTTAGAATCTTTGATTATAATTTAAACCCTAAAGAAGATACAAACTTAGCTGTTGCGAGATTTCTTGCTTTAGGGTGCGGGGAATAATCCAACTTTTATGTCTCTGTATTTGTGAGTAGTTTATTTGGTGCATATGTGATTATAAATGTGGGACGATAGCTTTATTGAAAGTGACAAGCTAGGGTGCTTTCCTCTCCAATTATAAAAATAAAATAAAAAAACCTTGTGGATTTCTTATCAAGTGTTTTACTTATCGATCATCCTCTTCACCAATATGTGGGTTAGGTCGTAACATTATTTTTTTAATTATTTCTCACTCATTCTACGGACCCTCGTTCGTCCTCTTCCATTGCCTGGCTTTGCACCATCTTTGGAGGTTTGCCCTGCCCTAGCGCACTCATTGGCCATGCAGAGCCTTGAATGTAGAGCTAAATAGAATACAATTAAGTTAGAGCCCACCCATATAATGGCCTAAATCAAGGCGGAATTCAAGGGTGTTGAAAACCTAATTAAGTTATTAAATCTAAAACAATACTGTATATTTCTTCAATTTGGGGTGTAATGTAATAATTATGGGCGCGGAGTTAGAGGAGAAAGCGCCGAGGATTCAGGGTGGGATGAGGGAAACACGGAAGAATACTGTGTGTGGCATGTAGAGCACAGACAAAACTTGTTCGGAGAAGATGAGATATTAGCAGGAGGCCATTGATTTGCATCACAATCAAGAGGGCACACGCATCCCTATCTTGCAATTTCATGGTGTCGACATTACAGAGCTTGGGACCTACGTGTGTATGATTGCGTCGGCAGCCTCCTTAAGCTAGTTTGTAGGTTTTTTTTTTTTTTTTTTTTTTTTGAAAATAAAATAATGGTAAAACCTCGTCCATAGAATAATATCTATAAATTAATCCATTTCAAATGGGAGATAATATCTATAAGAAATCAAACTTTGATAGTAAAAGATGGGGGGGAAAGGGTTGTAGCCAGCTAAAAATAGTCAATCGCGACCTAAATTAGGGTTTAAAAAGGGATACTTTGCTGACAAAAAGAGAGGGGATAGAGAGAAAAAATGTAATTTTTATAAGAGAAATCTTTGCCTTATTGGTTCTCATGCATATGATAACTGTATAGTTTACCTTTCGGTTCCAGCTAGCATATAAATTCTCAAGTACTTATAGATCTTTTATTCTCACCGGTCCCTTTTAAAATTATTTTCCCTAAAGGAAGGAAAATATATTCCTTCTCTTTATTTATTTTTTTCCTAAATAAAAATAAAGGGAGGCTAAATATATAATCCATAATATTCCCAAGAGCACCAATTAAATCATTTGAATTCCAATTACTTTTGATAAATTAATTTATGGTTGCAATGAGAATAATTTGTTTTCCCTCAAGGAAACAATTACTATGCATGTAGGAACTCGCAAGTCGAGAGTCATACCTTCTCCAACTACTACAAAGGAAGATCATCATTAGAAATCTTAAAACTAAGCATTCATTGGCCATTAATGGAATTGCATGTTTACCACCTACACAATTAATTATTAGAGCTGCAATTCATGTCCAATTAAATTAAAAATATATATATATATATATATACATGGGGCCACTGCATATTCTCATTAGAAAGGAATGAAAGTGAAAGTTTTCTTAAAATTATATATATATATATATATATATATATATATATATATATATATATATATATATATATATATATATATATATATATATATATATATAAAGATGGTTTCAAGTGAGATTAGAGCTTTAGATGTTTTGGGATTTGTTAAATTTCCATGACTAAGGGGAAGGTTTTGATTAGCCAAATCAAAAGTGGAAATCGAATTACCAATACCTTGTTAGCATCTAATTAATTGGAAGTTGGAAGATGGGAAACAAGGGTTGCAAATGTCGGGATAAACATGACACCCACCCTCTTATTTTTATTTAATTAGTCAAAGATTAAAGTTTATTGAATTAATTCATATACAACTCAAAAGCATACAAAGAGAATCCCTACCGTATCACGCGCATTCAAGTAGTAGGACGCAGTTAACTTAAATATTCTATCTTTCAACTCTCTAGCAAGCAAACAAGCAAACAAGCAAGCTTCATCCTTATCCTTTCTTACCAGATCTGTCATTACTTTAATCTTAGTTAACCCTAGTAAACTAAACTAAACTAAACTAAACTAAACTAAACTAAACTAAGAATAAGCCTGACAGGCTTATCTAAGCTTATTGCTTAAGGACATATCATCCAGCTTGAGTTAGAGAAATAACCTCTCATCCTTCTGGAGAGCCCCAGCTCCTCTTACCAAATGAATGAAGCTTTGTGTACTAGCTTTCGACATGGCACAATCTCATTGGCTCCCAAGAAAATGTTGCCCTTCCTAGTCATAGCTAGGCTGTTTAAATCAAGGCTTCACATCCATCAAACCCAATCAATGCTCCTCACCTCATCACACGTGTCACCTGCTCAAAAGGTGTTCCACGATCGAGCTAGCTAGTTAGTTTATATTACCTTGTAAAACCAGAGAACCGGATAAAGCCCTCCATCTGCTTCCATGGCATCCCCTTGCCCTTTCAAGAACATGTTATACGATGTTGCCCAAAAGGAGGGAGACATCTATATACATAAATATATAAATATATATCTATATATTTGATGAAAACTAATCGAGATAGCAGAGACTTTAGGCGTGCATGCATGTGGATTAATTTTTAGGATAAGGTATAAAACATATTCACATATAACCAAGAATGGAAAAACAAAAAGCTTCGTGTTCCTCTCCCTCGTTTTACCTTATCCCTTAAGGTGGAAACTTTGCCTTGCTTTGTCGTCCTGGAATTCATCCAGTACAATCGTGTGCTCTTCGAATAATAGAAAAGCTAGCCGGTACTATAATTTATACTTTTTTTCCCCTCCTGGTACAATAATTGGGAGGCGAATCGAATTACCATCTTTTATTATTATTATTATTATTATCTCTCTTCACATTTTCTTTTAATTATGGTAAAATCAAAATGGGTATCTATCTACATGAAGCAAAATCTCTTACGCCTTCTTCTCGTTTTCTTTTAGTTGGTAAATCTGCATTTACTGAAAACAAGACAGATCTCCATACTAAACCCGTGATTAACCCCAGGCTAACCTTAGTTTAGTGAAATAAAGTTTGATTGGAGAAATTAATTAAATATTGGGGGGGTAATTAGTAGAAAATTAATTAGGGGGGTTAAATAATGGCGGCTGTACACGGCAGTGGTAAATGTGAGAAGGAGAGGAGTCCTGTTGGTGAGCTTGTGTGTTGGACTAAAATGTCTACATCTATAGAAAAGCTACACGTGGATGTGTAGAGTATGTGGTCCCCTCCCTAAGTTCTTGGGGGTTGAGACACGTAAAAGTTAATGGTCGCAACCCATGTGCCCTTTCCTTGGCCAACTTGTCTTTCTCACTCACTCTCCTTTTCTATTCTACGAGCTAGCAGCATCAAGGAGTCTGTCTGCTTTTTGGTTTCTGATTCAGCTTGTCTAGCACACCATCCTTTCTGTCCTTTTTTTTTAGTTTTTAATTAATTTGCTTTTAATTTTTTGGGTTGTTATGATATACTAATGTCAAAATTAAATTTTAAAAATGTTTATTATTTTAATGTATGTTTATATAAAAAAACATTAGTTAAAAAAAAATCCACCCCACGATTCCAAATATATATTATTTCAATTGCATTTCTCTAATATTCTCATCAATTTCCTAATAAATTTGTCCCATATGATCCTTAGGGAGTGTTTGACACTGTATTTCAAAATAAATCTTTGTGCTAATTTTAAAAATAAATTTTTTCAAATAAAAATATCATTTTGAAATATTTTTGAATAAAAAATACTTTAAAAAACAACCATAATCACACTCTCAAACAAGCACTTAAGCTAAAAACATATCACTTTCCAAAGAACATGAGTTGGAGTGTATAACCCATGATTACTAATCTTGGGTTATACTCTTAGATCATGCGTACAAGTGCTTCTTTCTCTTACAAGCTTATTGGCTAAAGGGTTAGGTGGCTTAAATTTCAATATTCTCCGCGACAATCACATAATTACTACGCTGAAACACCATGCATGTTTCCATCTTAGGATGTGCTTGAAGGTGTGTAAATTAAAACGAATGAGAAAGGAGTTTTCTTTCTTTTTAAAAAAAAAATAATAATAATAATAATATCTAGAGAGATAATACATGAAATTGATTGTGATTATTTGATTAGACATAAATGGAGTTCCATATATGTAACGTTTCTTACACAAATTCCTTGATAAAAGATGTATATCCAACCATCGTGGGTTTTGTTGCCTAATCCATTGACATGAACTATCAAAAAAGGTATATGAGTACTTTCAGGAAATTTGTGGAAATATTACTCTCAATATATCATCATGTATATGGCTGGTGTTTTCAATTATTATATATATATGTATTAAGTTCATTTTAATTTAAGATTTAGAAATTTAAAAAGTTTTAATCAAATCATTAAGATTTACTTTTTTTCAGCTATGTTACAATTCATCTCATATATTTTAGTAAGGAATTATATGATATTGTTATTAAACTCAACTTTTTCAATCAACCATATAACCTCTTATTCGGGTATAAAATTGTATGAGAATTTGGCTGATATAATCCAATTAATTTTATCTATTAAAAAAAAACTTGACCAACTGATTAAAAAATGCAGGAGGATAAAATTATATATAAAGAAAGATAAAATTATAGGGGGGAAAATTGACCTAACTTTTTGTTTAGCCTGGATTTAAAAAATAAATAATATGAAAGTTACTCTAACATGACAGAGTTGACTTGGGATATCCAAAGGTTATCCATCATAAAAAATAAAAAATAAAACAATCAATGACATAATTAAGAAAAAAAATGACAAGAGTAAACTCTCAACTCTACTTTTTATTTAACTTGGATTTAAAATTAAATTGTGGTATTTTCAATGAATAGTCCAAATTATTAACAAATAATAATCTAATAATGGAATTAAGAATAGAAAATAATAAAATCAAAAGAAAAAAAATAGCAATAGAAATAGAAAAAAATGAGTTTTTTTTTTTTTTTTAAAAAAAGAGCTTTCCTTCAGTATAGTAGGTAATATTTACCTCGCAATGTTATGAAATTATCTTCAAGTTTATATATATATACGTAAATAACCGTAAAACTTGGGCAAGTGAGTTTTTAATATGATTAAATCAAAACCAAATTCAGCTTTGAATGATTTTAAAATCACACCCCTCGTATAACCTATCACATTCATGAAACCGTAATGAACTCCTTATTTTGTTTTCATTGTAGCAAACTGTTATGAAAATCACTATATTTTAAAATCTCTTAGTCCTTTCACTAGTTTTGTTGTGGGATGACAATGGGCCAATCTTAATTTTGATGTAGGAATTCGATAAATCTAGCGCTTCTTTTTTCTTGGTTTAGGTTTACTCAAGCTATTTTATCGAATTCTAACCGCAATTTTTTGTTTAATTTCCTCGATGCTGGTTATTTACACTACATGATGACTTCATATATATGTGTGGGGGGGGGGGGGGGGGGGGGGGGGGGGGGGGGGTGGTCATTGCACTATTAAGAAACAGATGTAAGGTAAAGAATTCTGGAGAAGAAAGAAGCACGTTTTTTTTTTAATAAAAAACTAAGAAATTGAAAATGGATATATCAGAACTGGTGAAATAAAAATGAACTATAGGGATTAATTAATTAATTAATTAATGTTAATAAGTTACAAGTGACTAGGTAGTAGAAAGGAAATAGAAGTATGACGCGACGGAACAATATTTCATGAATAAAACTACTCCACTTGCGATCAATTTTCCAAAAAGAATCATTGAGCACTAGAAAGTGAGTGTACCATCTTGTTATAGGTTTATCTTTCCAGAGTCCTGGATGGAGCAAAATCATGGAGCCATAAATATCTGCATTGCCATGTTCGTTGTGGCAGGCCGTGTCTGCTGATTTTGTCGAATGAGTTGAACCTTCCCCAAAGTCTCGAGTCTAACTGGTTGATTTGGTCCCTGCCCTTGAATAGCTAGCTCATGGCTATCCCTGACCATCCGTGTAGATCGAGAAGAGGGAAAAAATGATCTTACAGGTGATTGGCGGGCAAGGAAACTCATGGAGAATTTCATTTGATCCCCTTTTATTTTCCTTTATGACCTCTGCCCTGTTATGGATCCATTGGCTGGAAGCTTGAACGTGTGTTTCAAAGGACAGACAAAGTGGGCACGATGCTGCTTTCCATGTTCGTTCACAGACTTGAAAATTTTCAGAAACTTGGTCAAGTTAGTGCCACATATTTCCTTTCCATTTTGTCCACTTACATTTTAGACCATCTTGTCATGTATTATAATATATTCGCTACACAAAGGAAAGGAGGGTAAGAAGAATCATGATTTGATTTAACCAGGTGGTCCAACATTACAAGTTACGAACTAAGGGGTTTCCTCCTCCCTGTGGTCTCGGAATCGAACCTTGTGTTTATTAATATGATAATCGTTAGAGGTTTATGTGGTCGTTAACTTCAGGACCGGTGGGATTAGTCAAGATATACGAAAGCTGTCCCGGATACTCGCGATAATAATAATAATAATAAAAAGAATCATGATTTGTATGTGAAATCGACCTATGCTGCTTGATTAGGCAGAAATCAAGGGATATATGGTAAGCTTCTTGATTAATTTGCTGTTCAATTCCCTCTATCAAGATATGGATAAGTTGAAAAATTAAGAGTAATTTATAGATGATCATTAGAGGATAAAACGTAATTTTGAGAATGACTTGCTATTCTATTTTTTTTAGAAAAAAATGTTACAGTAATTTCATGTGGTCCTCGGCAAAGATCCCTTCCATCAATGCAGAATTATCTTGGAAATCACTAATAAAAAAAAAAAAGGAGAGCATCCTACATGAGATGGCTATAATTGCTTAGTGTCGAGATATATAGCTAGAATTAATTCCGAGGGATTAACAGGACGTCAACAATGGCGACATCGATCTCTGCTGGCCTCAAATTGCTCCAATCATCTTGATATTTTATTTGTTTTTATATTTACCATAATTGTATCTTGTCTCTCCCAATCAAAATGAATCCAAGTTTAAGGCAATGGGTCGACCTTCTGTTGCGGGTTTCTTACTCACAAATCTTAGTTATGGTGAAAGTTTTACATTTTTCACTCATCTCGAGCCACTCATGGCTTAATAGCTTTAAAAAGCCATATAGAGCTAAGCTAAAAGAGGGCGGCTTGGCTAGTGAGGCTGGACATGGAAAGAGGAGAATACCACCTTATTGGACAGCAAAAGTGACTGGCATCGCCAAATCCAGAGGCCAACCGAATCAAATTGTTTATTAATTTCAAGTTGGTCACTAGCTAGTCAGGTTTGGGATCTCAACCCATGTGTATGAAATTACAAGATTGTGTGAGCTCCTCTCTGTTCACACCATAATCACCCCTTCTTCCTTCTTTAATTACCTAATCAGGAAACCCTAAACCAAACCTATTCCGTGCCCTAGCTACTGTGGATAAATGCATAATTAATGGTTCGTGGTTGAATCACGCCCGTCAAATTAAAACCTCATCAGCTTAATTTCGTCGTCCTCAATTAGCTTCACTTGTCTCTTAATACCCTACTGGGTAATCATGAAATCTTCTCTGAATTAACCGTGCTCTCCTCAATGTATAGCCCAGTTAAATACATGCCTCGACTGTCAATGGGTGCACCGTAAGCTTACCAAATGGACATTATAGGTTCGTTGTTTAGTTTTTTTTTTTTTTTTTTTATGGGAAGAAATTTTACTCTCTGTAAAACGTATTTTATGGGTCTAGGTAAACGAATAAAATCTCAGTTGTCTCAGACTCTTATAATAGATACACAATCCAACTCAAACTTGAAATATATTGTGCAGATCATAAACTTTTTACTATTACGCTACGTTCAGAACTTGTTGCTGAGTTGTGGTCACTTCCTTTGGTTCCACCACCCTATCTTTTCATGTTATTAGGGAAGTTTGTAACCAAAAAAGAAAGTCATTGGGGAGCATTTGATGAGGATGTGGAGCACCCATCTAGTTTCTTTATTCACTTTCATCAATTGCATGCTTTTTACATATATTAGTCAAGGTACATGAATGGCATTGTTGATATTAGGGTAGAGATAAAAGTCCTGATCACTGCCCAAGTTTCAAAAAAGCCAGTTTTGACAAACAACCACTTAAGTCCTACTCGTCCCTTATAAAATGAACCTCCATGTCTGTCTAGGTTGTCCGCTCCTTCAACACCTAGAACACCATCTTAATTATCTTGAGTGAGACAAGAGGGAAAAAAATAATAAGTGAGAGAGAGAGAGAGAGAGAGGGCGAGAGCCAATAGGAGGACAACTGCCATGAACCACAAGGTTGAAGATCACATGGCACTCATCTCTCAATTTTACCCAGGTGTATTCACTCAAATGGCTCCACAACAAGGTTAGCGATACGTAAAAACAATAGAGCAAAAAAGAAGAGAAACAATCATAATTTATTTCTGTGTTGATCATGAACTTTGTAGATAATTCATGGTGTTTTCTTAACTTGAGTTTCTGATCATGATTAGGTGAGTCTAAACCTCGAAGAAGGCGAAAGAAGAACAAAGACGCTGGTCTTAGTGGGGCAAAGAAGAGGAAACTTAGCGAGGAACAAGTTAATCTCCTTGAAATGAATTTTGGCAGTGAGCATAAGTTGGAATCTGACAGGAAAGACAAGCTTGCTTCAGAGTTAGGACTTGATCCTCGCCAAGTTGCCGTTTGGTTTCAAAACCGAAGGGCAAGGTGGAAGAACAAGAAGCTAGAGGAGGAGTACACAAAGTTGAAGACATCCCATGAAACCATAGTTGTCGAGAAATGCCAGCTTGAATCCGAGGTCCATATCTCTCTCCTCTCTCTCTCTCTCTCTCTCTCTCTCTCTCTCTCTTTCTCTCTGTGTTCTTAACAAATGTCTCTCAAGTACTTTGTTGGTTTAGCAAGGCTTGGTAATTTGTTTTCTTTTTATTACACTAAGTAACTGCCTGGTGAAGTCGTAAATTTACATGATGAAACACTCAACTTAGTGTAACGACTACATATTTACAAGATGAAGTGGAGTTGATTTATGGTAAAAGTAGACTTAGTTATAATGAATACCCTGGAAAAGAAAAGTAGACTCACTCACGTGGTCGATATTTTCATGCACAATGATAAATTCAGGACTCCAATTTGACTTCCATGTACATGCCCCCCCTGCATACGCAACCAGTCTAGCAACTCATTAATTGGTTTCTTGAATGTCTTCTCTTTTGGCAGACTTTTTTTTGTCTTCTGTTTTGATTAGATTCTGGGGCAGAATTTTCCTATTTCGAGCATCCAAACAGAAAGTAAACAATAATAGTTTGGAATAGTATTCTCTTGCTCCCACTTACTTTCTCACTTCCTTACTCAACATGTAACTGCTACTGCTTTTCTTTTCTGTTTTTATATCTTTAACGATAAGATAGAGCTGCACAATTCCGAAATTTATGACTTCCATTGCTGACTTTCTTGGAAGAAAAAACCATAAAATAAGAGTATGTCATCCCTAATCTCTTAGACTGCAATAAAACATGATGACCCACCATTTTTTAACGTACACGAGCTCAAGTTTTGAAGAAAAAAATCCATGTCATGCCAGCTACTCGATTAGGCTACAAAGGCAAAATATGATCCTAAAATTTTGACAGGGAACAGCATGCTGCCACTCTATTTAACAACAAAACACTGCTCTGCTACCACTTCAATCCACTAGTCACCATGTGTCCGTACACCATTGTTTAAGGTTAACTGTTCTATCGGGCCCTTCAAAGCCACTAACACGGCAGCACGTGGCACGCTCCCACTTTGGAAATGGCACGCCATTGTACTATAAAGATTGATTAAGAAAATATTCCCCATGTCAAAATTTCTCACGCACATCACCTTCTCTCTCTCTCTCTCTCTCTTTCTCTACAAGTATAGTTGACTGAATCATGGGCTAATTCATTGCAGGTTTTAAAGCTCAAGGAGCAGCTCTGTGAAGCAGAAAAGGAGATCCAGAGGCTGTCAGACCGGGCTGATGGGGTTTCCACTAATAGTCCTAGTTCATCCCTGTCGATGGCCATGGACCCTCCATTTCTTGGAGAATTTGCGATGGAAGGATATGAAGATGCTTTCTACATGCCACCAGAAAACAATTACGTTCCTGGCATGGAGTGGATCAATCTGTATATGTAACTCGCTACCTGGCTAACTCATATTACTATTAGGAGATAATGTAGATAGTGATTAAGCAACAATCTGGTGTAAAAATCTTCTTTATCTAGTGTATCACGAGGCGTCTCTGTCTAGCTAGCTAGTAATTGGAAATGCATGCCGATATTAATTAAATGTTTTGCCTTTTGACTAGAAGCTAGCAGATTATCTATTCCAGTTTTTCTGTTTTATATATATATAAGCTAGATGTTTTGAAAAAGCACAGTACCAAATAAGCAGCAACCACCAATCAATAAGAAGCAAAAGTCAACCTAAAACCGCACTTGATTTTTAGAGTACAGAGTTTTGGTAAGCATTGCATAGACTCTTACCACAGAAAAAAAAGTGTTTCGACAAAGATATAAGATCTTTAATTGGATGTTTTTTTTTTATATATAAAAAGAATAAATAGGCCGGCCCGTATTTAATGTAAACAATATGATTTCCGAATAATTCGTGATGATCTGCACTAGTTCTCTCGAGTATATTTATAGTGTACAGGTTACATGTTTGTTATAGCACGTTACGTATAAAATACAAGAGTCCTATTAAAACACTACTGGATGAGGATAAGGTAGAGCCACTGCATGGATTGTCTTCTGTGCCTTGTTACGTGAGTGGTAGAACTTCTGCAGGGTCTTCTTCTATTGCTGTTACATTTAATTCCAGTGAAAAGTAGTAGATGCATTACCTCCTGCTATATGGATTATTATTGCTACGAAAAGATAATTTATGATTATTATAGGGACGAAAAGATAATTTATGATTATTATAGGGATGAAATAAGACTCGAAGAATTGAATAATCGGGTTCGGCATTAAACAATTTGGTATATGGATTATTATTGTTTAATGTTGGTGTGGGTAATCGATTGCTGAGGTAAATAGTCGTAAGGAATGCATCAACCCAATAATTATTAGATAAATGCGAATGAGCAAGAAGTGCTAAGCCCGTTTCAACCACATGTCGATGTTTGCGTTCAGCTATGCCATTTTGTTCGGAAGTGTAGGGACAAGAAATGCGATGAACAATGCCATTCCTTTCAAGAAAAATTTTAAACTGTGATGAAGTGTATTCCCCACCCCCATCGGTTTGCAACTGCTTGATTGTTCGGGACAACAGGTTTTCAACCAAGCATTTAAATTTGAGAAAACAAACAAAAACATCAGACTTGTGTTTTAATGGGAAAAGCCAAGTAAATCGAGAAAAGTCATCAATAAATAAAACATAAAATCGACAGCCACTAATTGATGCAACTGGAGAAGTCCACACATCAGAATGTATAAGCTAAAGTGGAAATTTTGATATGCGACCAGAATTAGGGAAAGGAAGTTTTTTGCTCTTTGCTAATTGACAAAGTTCACACACAGAATTTTGATGTTGTGATCCTGATAGAGACAAGTTAGAATGACGCAGTAACTATTGAAGAACTGATGAAGATGGATGGCCAAGGCGATTATGCCAAATTGAAAGTGGGGCTTTGATCCCAATGAAGGCAACCAGACTGCGGCTGTGTTTTGATGAGAATTGTTTCAAGTGCATGGGATATAGTCCAGCCTTACTCGGTCCCTGTAGTAGGATTTCTCCTGTCTGCATGTCCTTCACAACAAAATGGCTAGATGTAAGTTTAAAGTAGCAATCGTTATCAACACAAAAACGATGAATGGAAAGCAAGTTAGCCGAAGCTGCAGGACAATGAAGAACATCATTTAATTGAAGTGTAGAAGTAGGTGTTTGAATAAGAGTGGAACCAGTATTGGAGATCTGCAAGCCACCACCATTGCCCACGGTCACAGTTTCATCACCTTCATAAGGTTGTTGCATAGTCAAATTGTCCAATGCAGCAGTGATACGAGTGTTGGCACCACTATCAGCAAACTATGGATCATCATCAGTATTAGCAGTATGAGTGTGTGCTGCCATTGCAGCAAGTTGAGATGGTGGATGTCGCCCTTGATAGGAAAAATCCATGCGATGATAACAGTCCAATGCTTGATGGTTTGGTTTGTTACAAATCTGACATGGTGCCATTTGATTTTTGTTGAAAACCG
Organism: Salix purpurea; assembly: GCA_027405865.1. NCBI lineage: Eukaryota > Viridiplantae > Streptophyta > Magnoliopsida > Malpighiales > Salicaceae > Salix > Salix purpurea. Next base: position 4,124,122 of record JAOWLH010000013.1, on the reverse strand, counting down.
TGGGCGAAGTCTGATTATCACTGCGAGTGAAAGGTCTAGAATTTGTGTTGATGATGCTGTTATTTCTAGATGGCTGCTGCGGACGAGAGGGATATGAAGGACGTTGATTGCGAGGATTAAATTTGGCTTGTCCATATCTCTGTTTTCTGCTAAATCCTGGTGATCCTCGACATTGATTAAACAACGCAAATTGCCCACCTTTTGGAGGTACTGTTTTGAACTGATTTTCCAGCAAGGTTTCATAGCTGAGTAGTTCAGACTGAAATTCATTGAATGAGAGGGAAGTATCTCTGGTTGCAAACGAGAAGAACGTGATAAAGGATGTATAGGCAGTACTGAGTCCACCAATTATGTAGAATATCAGATCATCATCTTCTACTAGCTTGCCTACAGCGGCAAGTTGATTTGCCAATCCTTTAGCTGTTTGAACATAATATGTACAAGGTTTATTTCCTTGTTGTAGATTTTGAAGCTGTCTTTTGAGGTGTGAGATACGTGATCGATTTTGGGCAGCAAATCGATTGGCCATTGAGTCCTATACTTCCTTTGAAGTATTCAGGCCAAATACTGACGGGAGGATTGTTTCTGAGAGAGTGGCATTAAGCCAGCTAAGTAGGTACTGATCCTTCTTGGTCCATAGAGTAAATTTTGGATCTACTGTGAGAGTGGTTTGTCCACTTGCATCAACAGAGAATTTAGAGGGACAAGGTTTTGAGCCATCAACAATACCCAGAAGATCATTGCTCCTTAAAACTGGTAGAAATTGTGATACCCAGCTGAGATAATTGGACCCCTCTAATTTAACAGATATTAGATGATTAATGGTGGGAAAGGTGAATGGAAGAGGAGCAGGATTGGACGTGATGTCTAAGCTGGAGGAAGCCATAAGAAAAGGGATCTTTTAAAGGTTTTTAGCCAAGGGGCTCTGATACCATGTAACAATATGATTTCAAAATAATTCGTGATGATCTGCACTAGTTCTCACGATTATATTTATAGTGTACAGGTTACATGTTTGTTATAGCACGTTACGTATAAAATACAAGAGTCCTATTGAAACACTACTGGATGAGGATAAGGCAGAGCCACTGCATGGATTGTCTTCTGTGCCTTGTTACGTGAGTGGTAGAACTTCTGCAGGGTCTTCTTCTATTGCTGTTACATTTAATTCCAGTGAAAAGTAGTAGATGCATTACCTCCTGCTACTGCTATAATTAACTAATCAAGTATTCAAGAACAGTTGTGCTGTCAAGGGAAAAAAATAAATCTTTTAATTTATACCAATGTTTTAAGTTTTCTATGCATAAAAGGATGACAAAAGATTTTTGTATATGGTTATGCTAGAAATCATCCTCTTCACTAAAGTTTTGCATTTCATTTATGTATGGTGTCATAACCCAATTTTGAGTTATTCCCCAAAACCTATCCAAAATTAAAAATAACAAAAATAAAATAAAAGGGGTTGGTGTCGGCAGAAAAACAAGGTGAAAATTTTGGACGTTCTTGAAGGCTCGATCGTAGTTTTTTTTTACCAAAAAATGAAGGAAAATACAGAGTCAGTGCTAAATTGATTCATTTTTCGATAAATTTGTTTCAAACTTAAGTCGAAAGCATAATTATATTTTTATGGGCCGATTTGATTTAATCGTCGACCAATTTAAAGTGTAATTATATTTAGGGATTAATTCATAGTTCAATTGAAGGATTTAATTAAGCGTAAGAACTTGATTATACTTTAAATGAGTCAAGTTAATTTTATTAGAGGCTTAATTGGTGAGAAATCACATTTGGAAGCCTAATTTTGGTTAAATTAAGAAGATCAAAATTTTCAGTGACGAAACTTTTTGGGTGAAATCGGAAGCCAAAATTGAAGATAAAAACATTGGTCTTCCCGTCGAAAAACCTTGTTTGTAATAACCCATTTTTTCAGTGTATTTTATATAAAATAAATAAACTGACTGGACAGTGGCGTTGTCAGCGGCCATACCTTGGCAACCTACCCACTGAGCACACCATGCTTTGGACACCAATGCCATACCTGCAAGTTGCAAAATGAGCCTATAAATAGAGGGAAATCTGCAGAAGAAAGACAAGAAGGAACAAGGGGAAACGCTGAACATACAGGAAAATTACAGTGAAAAAATTTACAGTGCAACCGGTTCAACGACCCTTAACCTCCACCTTCACCCTTCTTGGTCGTCGGTGAGGTTGCCCCATCAGCTCATCTCTCTTCTCTGACAGCATCATCTCCCTCTTCTTCGTTGGAACTCTCCCCTCTCTCTCTCCCCAGCGGCTCCTCTCTCTCTCCCTCTAAAAAACAGACCTGCAGCAGCCCCTAAACTCCTCCAACGGAAACCGGCCACTTAATTAGCACCAACATCCTCTCCACTAGTAGCTCCTCCACCACGAAAGCCACCCAGACGTGCCCTCCGTCAAGGCAGTAGCAGTCACGGCAATTGCACCGGCGGGAAGCAACCAGCTTTTGACGCCTCCTCCAGCCACCACAGGCCTCCGTTTCCGACGCCACCACTGCAGAAAGAACCACCTCAACCTCCTCTACGTGGCGGCAATGACAGGTAAGCCTCTAGTCGTGGTCGATCAAACACTATTTTACTGTGCATCATCTTCTTCCTCGCAGGGGAGTGAATTAATTCACTCGCCCAGTTGGGCGGTTTGGGTCGGGTTCAGTACCTGGCCCAGCTGCTAAAAGGGTTGGGTAGTCCTCCACCAAATGATGGGCTTCTCAGCCCATCAGGGTTGGGCAGTCCAGCCCACAACTCTTTTTTATTATTATTTTTTATTTTATTTTTTTATATAAAAAAATAAAATTAAAAAAAAAATAAAAATATATTGTTTCCTTACATACGACCGAATTTGAAGGTTTTCCATCATGTTTTTCATAAAAACAAATATGTTGCATTTTTCCATATTTTGAAACAAAATTGGATATCGTAATCAGTTTACGGTTATCCATTGAAATTCAGCCAAAATATCAAAAATAATTAATAATTATTTTTTTTATCTATCGGGGTGTAAAATTACATTATATAGTACACTCGCGGATAAAAATAATAATTTGTTTTTATGCAATGGGGAAATTTCCAAACAATAAAAAGGTTAGCTTTTCTAACTTCCAATGAGGTAGAGACTCTCTCACGAAGAGAGATTTGCGTCGAACCTTAGAAAAAGACCAATAAATATAACTTAGAAAAAACAATCAAATAACAATGCAACTTACCTTAGGTAGGGTGCACTGGGGCTGATGCGTCTTCCCTTTGCACAACAAGTCCCCTTACCCAAGACTCTCGCAGACCATTAGGTTCCTAGTAACCTTAATACTAGGTGGCGACTCCTAATAATTATAGTTATAATTTTTTTACGACTATAAAACCTTTTCTATTTTCCGCGCGTCGTTGTCTCTTCAAACCAGGGAGATGGCAGGGCATGAAGTGCAAGAAAATCGTCATCACGACATATGGTATATGTGCTTAGTCCACTACTATATCATACAATATACTAATAAGTCTTTAATTATTATTGATTAATTCATTAAAAATAAATGTATAATAATATATAGTGTTAATTAAAAAATATATCGTGAAATACGATACAAAATATTTCTTGCAGTCTTCCACTTAGTCATATAATACAATTACAAAGTGATAATTTCTTTATTAAGTCTAAAATAAGTAGTAAGTGAAAATAGGTGGCAACTCCTAAATTATTTATATAATCATAATTTTATGATTATACCAGAAACTGTTTTTCACATCTCAAGAGGCAAACACATTATTTTGAAGTGATGCACATCACGACATCCTTGCACATGAGGCAATGCTTGTAATTTTTAGACTTTTTATCTCCAGTAATAATTTTTCCCTTAAAATGAAGACATAATTTTTAAACTCCAAAATTAATTTTCTAACATCTCCTGAATTAATTCTTTAACAACTTTTTTTTAATTATTGTAACATCTACCTTTTTAAAATTGTTGTAACAACTACATGTTACAAAATAACTTTTAATTGTCCCATTTATTTTTCTTAGTAGTTGTAATGGACCATCAATCTATATATAACCTGAACTGTTGGAAATATAAAACACTAATATAAAAAACATTGAACCTTTTAAACCTTGTTGGGTTATTTTCTTTCATTTATTCTTTATTTATTTTTTTGCATCCTTTATTTAGAGGATGAACTTATTGAATCCTAGGGAATAACCTTATGTGGAGGATACATCCTTAATAAAAAAAAAATATCTATACATTCCTTAGGTTTTTTTTATGTTTGTAACAATTCTATAATTCGGTATCATGGATGGAAATTCTATGTCAACAACTTTGTTGTTAATAACGATTTTACCATTGAGAACATTGATATTATTATCTCTATTGTCATGACCTTTGTTATTGCTCGTCTTATGTTGTATGTTAAGTCTTTCCCTGATATTTTAAAGATTGAAGTTTTTATAAGAGAAAACGTCATAAGGTGTTAATAGAGGATCTTTGATGTCCTTGACATGTATAAAGTTGTTTAGGTTCTTGTCGATCCCAAAACCAATGATAATATTGAATCGTGTACATAAAAGAAAATGATATGTACACATTTTTTCGAAGAGAAAATGATATGTACATATTTTTTCATGACGTGCATGGTGCATCGATGGCGAGCCTACCTCTTAATGGTGTGGAGAAAACAATTATGGGTATAATCATGAAATTATGATTATATAGTTCATAAGTTGTCACCTAGTATTACGGTTACTAAAAAAACTCAATGGTCCATGAGAGTTTGAGTAATGAGATTTTTTATGCCAGAGAAAGACACATCACTCATAATGCACCCTATCTAAGATAAGTTGTATTGTTGTTTGATTGTTTTTTAGATCAAATTTTTGTCTATTGATTTTTTTTTAAGGTTCGGGATAAATATCTCTTTGTGAAGGAGTCTTTAACTTATAAGGTCCAAACTTAATTGTTTTAAGAACTCAATTTTAGCACCAAGTTTATTTTTTGTATCTTTAATAATTGAGGGCGTACTCTACAATGTAGTTTTACACCCTGAAATAGTAAAGTTTGTAATTAAATCCAAATAATTTGAATAATAATTAGAAAAAAATTTGATGAATGGTTTTAACAACTTGACCAAATTCTAACAAATAATTATAAATTTGTTATGATATCCATTTTTGCATTGCATAACATGAGAAATGCAAAAAACATTTATGAAACATATGCTCGGAAAACTTATAGGATTTGTCCGTATGAACAAAAAATATATATATTTTGTGTTTTTTAAATAAGTACTTGTTTTTTTTTTTGGAAATTTTTGAGAAATTCGAGTTGTTTTTTATTTAGTCCATATCTTATAGTGCATGTTTATAGCCTAATATTGAACAAAGTGACTAGAAAAGCTTATGATAAAACCAAATATATTTTTAAATGACCCTTAGAATTTGTCTGGATTTTTTCTTTAAGTTTAGGAGAAAATAATGTATTCTTAATATTGAATCTGTATCATACAATGTAAGTCTACAACTTGATATTATGCAACTTTGTTGAAAACTTGCAAGAAAATCAAAATATTTTGAAAATGCTCATTTGGAAATTTTTACATTTTATGTTTTTTAATATTATATTATATAGGCTGAGTCTAGCCCATCCATCTAGGTCGAACCCATTTGGGTTGGGTTGTTTAGTAGCCTAACACTCCTGAAATTTTTCTTTAGGCTGAGTTCAGCCCAACCATTTGGGTTGAACTTAACCCAAGCTGACATGGTTACTAGCCAAGCCTAGTGACCATGTTTATGCATGCAAAAGATTGGAGAAGGGGATAAGGAATGGGGGAGAAGAGGAGGGGAAAGAAAGAGAGATATGGCATAGAGATGTGGTGTTTATTGTCACAAGGAAAGGTTATGCATAGTTGTCAATGATGGAGGTGCCAGTACAAGAGGAGGGGGGAAGGGTCTGAAAAACTTGGGAAATTGGATAGTTGTTTTTCCAACTTTGAGCTCTAATTTCTCTAATTTCTTAATGCTCATGGCAATGGAATTCTCTCATATTTATAAGTGGTGGAAGAGAGATATTTATATGTGAGGAGAAATTAAATATATAGGCATGCAAAGGAGTATTTTTTACTACTTGATTTCTTTTTTAATTCTTTAATTCAGTAATTGTGTTTTTTATAATAGAATTCATATATGAAATTCATGAAATTATTGAATTGAACCTTAATTATTATTTTTATAAGGGATTGTAAATTCTTATCCTATATTATCTTTGACTTATTTATATGAAATGATTTATATATTTAACGAAATCTTCTAATATATATATATATATATATATATATATATATATATATATATATATATATATATATATATAACTAGTTAGTTAAAAGGTAACGTAAGTAAGTTTTTTTTTTATCTGTGCTTATATTTTGAGTACTTGCCTCATTTATATGATAAAAATGAAGACTTTAAAATAAAATATTTCTAGAAAAGAATGATGATGATGCTACTAACAAGTTAAAATTCAAGAGAGTTAGTTGAAAATTTCTAAAATTTTCAAACAAAATTAATTGTTCATCATAAGAATTAATAAATAAATAAAAATATTTGTGGCTTCTTAGTAAAATTAATTGTTCACCATAAGAAAATTAATGAACTTACCTTTGAGGCTAATTCAAACTTTGCATATGATTCATCAATTATTATAAAGTTAATTGGGGATAACTTTATCTTTTTATTTTTAATTTTTATCATAATAAAATTACTTAATTATACTTCAAAAAATAATAAATTGTCATTTTTGGTCTTTGTATTCTTATTCTTATTTGCTAAATGAAATGCAGTTATATCCTTAAAAGGCAAAAAATGATGAACTTTCAACCACATGCTATTTTGTTTGTTTTTACTCTATTATTCATTTATTTTCAATTACTAAAATTATCACATTATAAAAAAAATTAAATCAGCATTGGTAAATATGAAAGTTGAAGCATTAAAATAAAAACAAGGGTACAATTTTTATTTTATTTTTTATAGACCATTCTGCAATCAACAGTGCGATGTACTTCATTATTGCTGTAAGAAAATAATTACTATCATTCCACTGGAATTGTTTATCAACAATCCAATTAAATATTTTAGGCTCCACCTTAATAAGTGAACTAATTTGTGAAACTATTTCTTCATTATTTAATTAACAATTGAAACTAAGACTATTTCAAACGTATTTTTGAAAAATATGAAAATTTATTATTTTTATTTTTTACTTTAAATATTTTTTATATTTATAAATTATTTTCATGATATCAAAAATAATTTTTTAAAAATAAAATATATAATATTTTAATAAATATTTAAATAAAAAATATTTTTAAAAACAACATTAACGACAGTACACATTGAATAAATATACACTACCATTAAATTCTCATCAATGGGCCGGCCCAGGACTGAACTCTTTACATTTGTAATGAGGTTATAGGTTCAAAATCCTGTATGACAATAGTTTGAGTTCAAAATAGGAAAAGAAAATACATAAACAATATATTTTTAAGAGATGAATTACCTCTATCAGTTTAATGATTTTTTTAAGATTAAAATATTATTATTACTTTTCAAATAAGCTCAAGTATTTTTATTATTTCCTGCAATCCTTAATTTATATTTGAAAACTTGTTATTTATCTTCTTTTTTCCATAGAAAATACTTACTAACAAGTTTTAATATATAATTTTTTAGTTCATATTTTCTGTGAAATTTCCTTTACATAAAAATCATTTTTTAGAATTTATTTTATAAAAAAATTAAAGATTTTTCTTCGTAGATTTTATTTTTATTAATTGCTATAATTATTAGAAAATGTTGAGGCACCTCTAATGATTATTAAACCTTTTTTTTTTAAAAAAAAAAACAAGATTTAAAAATATATATTTAAAAAATACTCCTATTTTAATACCATAATTTATTTGAATATAATTAATATTTACAATATTAAAAAACTTAAAAATCATAGTGTGGGCCTTTGTAGATGACCCGATTCACTCATCCACTACATAGTGTGGACCATATCATTTCGGCTTCATTAAAATGTTGTTGGTTCAACCGACATTTGCTAAATACACCCAATAAGTTTGTAAGGAGTTTTAAGCAATTTAGAGAAACTTTTTTGGAAAACTGTGAAAATCTAAAATCATGTGAACTCTTGGGTTTTAATAGAAAACAAATGGTAGTTCTATTGCCTTGGAAAAAAAAACTCATTTTATTACACAATATATAAAATATTTTAATTATCTATCAAATACATAGTATTCATAATACAGTACAGTTGTGTATCTCGAAAAAAAATTCCAATTCACATATAACCATAGTTATTGATCCCGTCCCGGGTACCGTTCCGGTTTCGTGTTTGGAACGGAACGTTCCGGTTTCGGTACCGTTCCGGTTTTGTACTGTTCATTTTTATTTAATTATATATATGAAAAAAATAAAATATTAATTTAACAAGTATAATTTAAATTCAAGATAAATGAAATTTAAATTATACAATACAAACACAAAATCAAACAAACATAATCTCAAAATTAGAAACATCTCTAAAATTCCAACAATAAAATTATTTTTTTAAAAATAAAAAATAAAAAATAAAAAATGAATTTAATTATAATTAAAAGATCCAGAATATTTGAAATTTAAGCTACTTATTGTATGTTTTTCAAGTAATTCTATGTTTTTTTATGGTTGTTGTATTTGAATTTGAATTTTGAAATTAATTAATGTTACTTATTGTTTTTAATGTTAGAAAAACTTAAAAAAACAAAATGAACACATTAAGAAATAATCAATAAGTTCAAACATAATTAATTAAAATACATTCCATTACAAATAATTCAATCAAATTAATTACAAATTAATACCCCTATTTTTTATGTTAACTATTATTATATAATAATTAATAATTAATTATTATAATAACTAATAATTAATTATTATAATAATTAATAATTAATTATTATATAATAATTAGTACAAAAATATAAAACCCTACCCATCTTTTCTTCTTCTCTAGCCGCCCCCATCCTTTCTTCTTCTTCTCTAGCCGCCCCAGCCCCAGCCCCATCCTTTCTTCTTCTTCTCTAGCCACCAAACCCTACGGTCCCTACCCACCTGTGGGGATGGGATATGGACTTTGCCTGGTGCGATACTTGCTCTAGCAGGAGTAAAACCTCCGATCTGCATGAAGTTTTTGTCGAGGGGAACGAATGCTAAGGTCGATGCGTTCTTAGAAACTGTAAAGTAAGGCTGGTTTGCTTCGTAGACTAAGGTTATGAAGTTTACATATGAAGCTCGACTCGAAAATCCTGTGGATAATCACCAGCTTGAATTATGGACGGGGGTTGTTTCTTACTTTCTTCAGTGTATTTTGTAAGGAACATGAAACGACGTCGTTTGGCTTGACCCGGAACGGAACGCCCGGTACGGAACCGGGGCGTTCCGGCCGGAAAATCCGGATCTAGCCGGGATTTTGACTGGGACAAAAACATCGCCGTTTTGTCCCGGATTTTGCAACGGGGCGTTCCGGCCGGAACGGGACGGGATCAATAACTTTGCATATAACCGCGCAAACCAAGTAAATAGAAAAGTTATAAAACTAACCGACTCAAGTATTGGGTGATGAATTTTATAGGCTAACCCAGGGCAATTAATTTTTTTTTTTTTAAAATAACATAGTATTTAAAGAGATTTTTAAATAAAATTGGATTTTAACTTATTTATTCATATCAACTTAAAATTAATTGTTTTCGAAACTTTGTTCAAGTTAGGATGACAAGATCTCGAATCGACCCACCATTTTAGACTAAATTTAATAATTTTGATAAGTAGAGTTTGAAAAATGCTAAGACAACATCTAGAGTTATTAAACTCAACCAAGGGTCAACTTGGGACCTAAATTGAGAGAATTTATTCAAGTTAACCTAATTTTCTATATATATATATATATATATATATATATATATATATATATATATATATATATAAGCATCAATATAATATAATTTGGAAAGAAAAAAAAAAGTTATCTACCGGGTGAAACTAGGTTAATCAGCTCGAGATTTTTTATTGAATCAAACAAGATCAATTTCTTTTTTATTTTTCTTACAGCCGAACTGGTTCAAGCCCCGATTTACCTGTTTGACCGGTACAGGTTTTATAACGGTTACATCATCTTGTTATTGTTAATGTTGTGTTTTAGCTGCTGTTAATTGATGTGATTAAAGTGGATAATGGCAGTTAGAAGAGGTTTTCCACTTGGTTAGGTAAATTAATCTATTAACATTATCCATAACAGAGAATGTATGTGTCATTGATGAGTCATACACAGCCAATTCCATCCATCATAATGAAAACACCTAATCCAGTAAGACTTGGACAGCTGGATCCTATTTCTCGCACGTGTCACCCCCTTAAAACCCTAACCTCTCTCCCCCTTCACGCTTCTCTCCTATTGGTCACCGCCCCCAACCACATCTTCCGGTCAATGATACATTTTGATCCCTCAATTGTTTGTCTTTTAATACTTTCGTTCTCTTACTAAACTTAGTTACAGTAACACATCCTATACCATTAGATTTTAGGACCAAAATTAGTCAAAGAAATAGAAATTAGAGGAATGGCTTGTGATAAAAGAACAGTTAAGGATCGAAGAAAAAACTAAAATATAGTAAAGGGACGGAAGCATTAAACCACAAACTGCCACCCGAATTTCTCTCTTATTTTAAGACAGAAAAAATCCCAAAAACTTACCTGTAAAGAGAGACAACAAACTTCTTCACCTGTTTTTGGGAGAGACACAAGACAAGTGAAACTGAGAAACATCAGCCCAGGAGGGTCGTTGCATATTCTTCTATTTGTCTCCTTGTCTGTTTAAATCTCTCTCTCTCTCTCTTTCAGCCGTTGATCTTGGAAACAAAGAAGAAGATAATAAAAAGGGAAGTTCTTTTTACTAGAACACAAGCTTTTGCTATCCAACTTGGACTTCCACCTCATTCTTTTTTCTCCCTCTCTCTTCAAGCCACGAAACCAGGTGCTTCTCTCTCTCCCTCTACAAATTTCACTACTTCCATGTGTATGTACTAGCTTCTATTTTGCGTTGTTTAACTCATCATGTTTATGGGATCTATATGTAGTTCTGTTTTATGGTATGTATTGGTGGGGTTTGGTTTGTTTTTGCTGTTTCTGATAAAGTCTTGTTCTTTGAATTTGTTTTGTGTTTTGCATATGTTCTCATGAACCGGGTCTCCCTTTTTTTCAGTTTTAAGGTTGCTATTATTAGAAACTAGCTAGTTCTGTTATACTTTCTTTTATTGTACTTGTTTAAGCTTTCTTGTAGTTTGTACTTCGAATATTTATGTTTTGAGCTTGAACTTGTTGGCTATGTGTGTAGATAAGTGTCTATTCTAGTCATGTAGTTTGGGATGCTTGCTTTTAGTCCATTTAAAGAAACTAATCTCTGGTAGCTTTATTTTACTTAAATCAGGGAGTAAGATCTAATACTAACAAGGTTTGACAGAAAGAGGGAATACTGGATGCTGTCGACAGAGGGCTGAAATGGATTTATGGATTTTGATTGAGTATATTGAGGGGTGGGGGGGTTTTGGATGCCAGTTTTGGATTTTAGTCTTGTCAAGATAACAGTTGGGTCATATAAAAGAGTGGGGATCTTTCTAAATAGAACAATGCTTTTCTCTCCTAATAAGCCATCGTAAAAGAATCACCTACAGAAACAAATGACTCATGAAGAAATAAATTGTAAGTCACTGGCTATTTTTTCATGTGCTTATGAGGGTCTACTAGCAGAACTTTTAATTTTCTTTTAGATATGTAGTGAGAGCACCATTATGTACAATACTGAGGAGGATATTCTTGAGAACACTGATTATTTATGCAGATTTTAGCATATAGTTAAAAGGCTACAAATCAAATTGGGCTTTTTTTTTTTTTTTACAATTTAAGCTAAGATAAGCAAATCCAATTCGTGAAAGTTCAAATATTTCCCCAACCCCTTCAAATATCGTTTAGCGTGTCCATTTTTCAGCTTTGGAGGAGCCTATAATCTCCGGATTTGGGATGGATGTATTCTCAGTCCAGTAAAATGCAGATTGAGAGCATGCATGCTCCTGCTCCCAACTGGCATAGTATAGGCAGCAACCTTTGTCTCCTGTCATAGAATATTGCAATTCATAAAAAAATTGACATAATGTGGTGCAATTTCCTTGGGAAGGTTTGATTGCATTTCAGGCTAGTTTGATTGATATTGTAATGACTGATGGAAATTCGAAAAGCAAATATGGCATCTGCATTGATGTTTGTGAAGCTTAGAATAGTAGGGACACACCTCCAACTTTTTTAAGTGAATGATTGTTGTTTTTGGACACTTCAAGTGCTTTATTTTTGCTTAAGAAGTGCTTGCTAATATATTGGGAAAATGGGCATAATGTAGACTTGTATTTCCAGTAATGATGTTTCGTTTGCCTGCAGCTGAATCTTTAAATGATTCTTTACTATTTTTTTCGATATCTTTTTAAAAGTATTGGACTTAAGCAAGTGATTTGCAGATAGATGGGTGTAGATGAATCATAGAAGGTAATGTAGATAACATATGTATGGAAGCCATTGATAGCATGATCTTTTAATTGCATCACTAGACCTGATTTTATATATATATATCCTAAGAGAGGTAGCAAGCTAGTAACGAGCATTTTAGCAAAGGATCCTTGGCTATTACCAAGTCATTAGGGACTATTGCTATATTTTTTGCTTGGGATGTAAGAACTTGGTGACCATCTCCATGTGGAAGATTTTGTACATTGGTTCAAGTGCAGTGGTGGCTTTGGCTGTACACTTATTGTTGATGTTTAACACTAAGATCATTGCTTCCATGTATGACAATGACAGTTAATTTCACAATAATTACATGTAATTCCTGATATGGGTTGTAATCCGGTATGATGTTGGCAGGGGCTTTGTAGATATTGCTCAGGATACGCCAGATCCAAATATAAATTGTTGAAGTTGGTCGTATTTACTGAATTTGATCTAATGGGGACAGGTGAAGAAAGCACTCCTGCTAAGCCTTCCAAGCCCGCATCTTCAAATCAGGTTCCCTTTCTTTCTCACATAGACACACACACACACACACACACACACACGACTGTACAAACACATGTACAGAGATTCTAATTTCTCTTCATTGTGTATACAGGAAATACCCACAACACCTTCGTATCCTGATTGGTCAAGTTCTATGCAGGTTTATGTTTATAAAATTCATATTGATATAAATATCTGCAGAAATAACATTAAATGTTCATATCTTGGCTGCCGTTTTAGGCATATTATGGTGCTGGAGCTACCCCTCCTCCCTTTTTTGCCTCAACAGTAGCCTCACCGACCCCTCACCCCTATATATGGGGAAGCCAGGTAGATATCTCCTCTTGTTTGAGAAAATCATGTTAGTTACCCTTAACTGATGGAGAAGCCACTTACTTTTTTTTTCTGCTGACAATTTTCAGCATCCTTTAATCCCGCCCTATGGAACTCCAGTTCCATACCCGGCTTTATATCCTGCAGGAGGAGTGTATGCTCATCCAAACATGGCCCCGGTAATATCGAGTGTTTCTTATACTAGATTTTTTTTCTTTTGTGAGTGTGTGTGTAATGAATTCCCTTCTATTACCATAGCCAAATATTACCTTTTCCCAGTCTAGGATTCTGTAATTCCTGCCTGTTATTCGGTCATATGATATTTCTTATTCATCATCTCTCTTGCAGATACCAAATTCAACCCAGGTAAATATAGAGATGGAAGGAAAGGTCCCCGATGGAAAGGACCGTGCTTCAGCTAAAAAAGCCAAGGGAACTTCTGGAGGCAAAGCAGGGGAGAGTGGAAAGGCAGCTTCTGGCTCTGGAATTGATGGTGCCTCCCAAAGGTTAATTAAGCTCAAGCTTATTGGTGATTTTTCCCTTTGAAATGCCTATACATTAAATTATTGTGATATTGACCTATATGCTAAATGAACAGTGCTGACAGTGGTAGTGATGGCTCATCAGATGCCAGTGACGAGAATACTAACCAGCAGGTATTTTTCTGAGCACTATGATTATTTGCCTTCTGTGTGCCCTTATTGCTTAGTGCGAATGACTAATATCATGTTGAAGCATATGTAACGTATCCCAGAAACTGGTTTTATTCAATTTGTTCGTGCTGTATAAATTCAGATGCCCAGAATATTTTTGGAATTGCAGTTTTTTATGCTAACCCAGCCAATAGAAGGTGTGTTTACTTGATTTATCTTTTATTTAATGAAAACCTGCCTAAATATTCCAGGAATATGGTGCAAGCAAGAAGGGAAGCTTCAACCAGATGCTTGCAGATGGTACATTTCTTATATTTTTCTCTACCTGTTTTTGTTTGTTTGCTGAAATAGCTTCCTAATGTGTTGACTTTCTTCACAGCCAATGCACAAAGTACCTCATCTGGAGCAAATATACAAGCTTCTGTGCCTGGGACACCTGTGGTGTCTATGCCTGCAACTAATTTAAACATTGGGATGGACTTATGGAATGCATCTTCTGCTGCTGGAGCTACAAAAATGAGACCAAATCCATCTGGTGCCACATCTGGAGTTGCTCCTGCTGGAATGCCTGAACAGTGGATTCAAGTATGAGAGCTGCAGTTACTTCTTGTATCATTCTTGTCTGAAAGTCAAATTTTGCTGTATGGTTGAATCAATAGGTTTGACCTTTCAGCGGTTTGTATTTCATTTTTCTCATGTTCATATTCTGCCAAGTTCTGTTATTATTTTTAATTTTTAACTTCTAATATCTAAAGTCTTGTGAAAAACCCACACACGGCCTTCCCGTATCTCAAAAGGTATTGTTTTTGGGAATGATAAAGAAGGGGTGTTATTTCTGGAGGCATTTTTCTGTTTGTCTTCGCAGCTGTTAGGCTATCTGGGTTCCTTTTTCTTCCACTGAATTATAGATTTGGGTTCTGGCAGGATGAACGTGAATTGAAAAGACAGAAGAGGAAACAATCTAATAGAGAATCAGCCAGAAGGTCCAGATTACGCAAGCAGGTACTGTTGTAGTTTGCACCTATTCTTGTCATTGAGTGTTTGCTTATTTCTTCACCATTGTTAGTGCCAGCGCAGATACATATCTCCCGCTTTTATTTTAGATCTGCATTGATAGCTTGGTGGTAAAACAGGGTACCTAAACTTTCTTTATCAAGCTCAGTAGTGAAAGGTGATTCTCTAAATCAAATAGAAATATATGAATAGAAGTCCACCCTCACGGCAACTGTCTCAAGTAGTACACTTAACATGTCCTGAAATAATTTCACTATCTTTTCATTGGCCTCAAAAAAGAGTTCAACAGTTTCAGAACTTTTTTACAGTGTAAAAGCAGCCCCATGATCCTTAAGAGCCCTTTCAAAGTTCAAGGTCCAAAATAGAGTTCGTTTGTTATCTTTCTTCTAATATAAAGGAAAAGCTTTTTTGCGTGTTCGACATGTTGTGAATTTTGGGAAACATTTACTGCTGTTGTTGTTAATCACCTATTTAAATGCTTATATCGATCGTTTTGATTTTTCATCCATACCAGGCAGAGTGCGAGGAGCTACAAGTCAGGGTAGAGAGTTTGAGCAATGACAATAGCAATCTTAGAGATGAATTGCAGAGTCTCTCTGGAGAATGCAATAAGCTTAAATCCGAAAATGATTCCATTAAGGTTTATTTTTGTCACCGAATCTTTTCGAAGCCCTGTTCTTATTCATTTAGTGATTGGCACGCCCAACATCAGCATCTGTCAGCTACCTGACATTTATGTCTTTTTCTAATCATAAAACAGAGTAAATGAAATTCCTTGCTAAAAGTTAATCAGTACATGACACCACTCATTTAACAAATGTGGGTTTTCTGTCATAACAGGAGGAGTTGACTAGGTTGTATGGACCAGAAGCTGTAGATAAACTTGAACAGTGCAACCCTGCTTCGGTTCTACAGTCTCATGGTGGTGAGGGAGCAGTTGACAGTAAGACTGAGACATCTTGACATCCGGAACTGGAAGAATATTTTCGTGAATCCCCCCCGTATATTATGACTACCATTAGTCGAGCATAGAACATTGGCTTTCCATACTGATCCATACCTTTAACCCTTTAGTTTGTAATAGCAAAATTTATTTACAAAATTTTAACTGGAGCCAGAAATATCAATGAATCCATGTGCATTGTTGGATTATTAAGTTCAATCAACTTCTCTGGTTAAGGAACCACTCCCCCCTGCCCTCCACTCCACTCCCTCCCTCTAACCTGGTGTGGAAATGGCTTCTGCTTTTCATTCCATATCATCAAGATCCTTTATGTTAATCAGTTTGCTTAGGAAATCTGGAATTTGTGCATTGTTAGACCTCAGCTTTCTGTGCAAACAAGGTTTGACAACCTAATGCGAGATGTGAACAAACCGTTCAGCACACGTTTTCATTTAACAAAAAAGCAGAAAAATGTTAAGGCATATTCTAGTACAGATTTGCCTTGCCATCATTAGCACATTCAAGAACGAGAACGGCTGGTAGATTCCACCAGCATAAAAAAGCAGAAAAATGTTAAAGCATATTCTAGTACAGATTTGCCTTGCCATCATTAGCACATTCAAGAACGAGAACGGTTGGTAGATTCCACCAGCACAAAGTTAGGAGTCTAATCGGTGATGATGCCAGGCAATTATTAAAACTAGAAGCACAAGCAGCAATCGTCTGTTTCGTTTTCGAATTGTTGTTCAATAGATTTATATGTATTATTGAAAGCTTTGTTGTTCAATATATTTTTATGTTTTATCGAAAGCCTGACAGGAGTACAGAAAATGAAGAACAAAAATCAAGCCATATCTTTGTTTCTATGCTTTTCGGTAGGGTAGGTGTTAATCTAGTTATCTTATTCTTACATACAAGTGTGCACTACTTCCCGTGATCCTGTGGAAAAATCTAAGCTCATACGCAGCATATTGACTGGAGTACAAGGTAGGTTTTCCTCTGCTGAGTGGTCAGGGAAGAATAACTTTAATGAAAGGCCTAAAGAATTTGAATGATACCGCCTCAATGATAGATGGGAGAGCTGTTAATCCATTGTCAGGGATTTGAAATTGGGCACATGAATGGTGAAGAATAGATTTCAATCAGCATGATCAGAATCAGTATCTGAGATTGTTCTTGTCTGCTCTTCGATGGCAGGGAGTTCAGGATGCCCCTCTGAGTGATTAGGTGCATCCTTTAACATATGGTCAGCTGGTTAAGAGAAATTTAGCAAAGTTTCAGGATTGGCCAGAATGGATTTTGTTAGTATTAACTAGCAAACTAAAATATGTGTCAACATCATCCGAACCTGATCCCATAACCTTCAAAAGCATCCTCTTAGCATTTTCGAGTTCTTCTTGGTGATTGCTGATGAGTTTGACCTGCAAAATTGCATAATCAGGCCACTTTAGATTTAGATTTTCACGTGTAAGAGTGAACTCAGAACAAAAAGGAGTCTACATGCAATATTTGAATCAATTACAGGGAACAGAATAGGAATAAGTCATTGGTCTTGAACCATATTAAAGTAAATTGGAAAATGGACATGAGTGCACTTCAGAGCTAAGAATTCATATAAACTACAATGTCCTGAACTTGATCAATAATGACGGCATACCATTTCACCATATGCTAAGCCCATAATTAGATCAACTCTAGCTTGATGTCTCAATAAGAATGGACGCAGGTGGTTCGTATACAATTGCTTAGCCCCCTGTTTGAAAGCACGATATTCAATTTCAGTATAGATTCATCCCATGTCTTGATCAAATATACTTCATGCTAGCTCCTTACAAATGATAACCAATACACAAGCTAGATTTATTAACTTCGGCGACCTTTATAAAATGACATGAGATTGAGGGCATTCAATCAGAGGAAACATTTCAACTCTATCTAAGGAGAATTAAGGAGTTTAGGATCAAAATTTACTTCAGCAGATGGAAGTTGAAGCCACACCAGGAAAGCAAACTTCATGTGATAATACATTGGAAACCTGGAGAAAGATAAACAATGATCAAGGACTAATCCAAGTAACAAATAAATAGATATACAAGTTATGCATTCTACATATCCCTTAAGTCCTACATATCCCTTAAGTCCTAGATGGAATATTTTGAAATCCTACACTGAATAGAAGGAGCTTGTCCTATGGAACCAAATTGGACAATTTAGACTTAAGAACTAAAAACTCAGGGTTCAGAACTTACCAAGAGATCAACCGGTCTGCAAATGCCTCCGCAAGGGTGAAAGATCCATATGCTGCAATTATAGCAGATACTCAGGAAGCATAAATAACAATGCCAAAGATAAGCGGGTCCCCAACTACGACCATCTCTCTAAACAAAACAAAATATAATAAAAGGACATAATTATCAAATATCGAGCACCGTGCAAATATGGATCATAAGCTCTAGCTAGATATGCATTACTTTGATTGACTGCTCAAATAATGTCAGACATAAAGTAGAGGGTGCGGTGCACCAAGATTCCATGTCCACTTTGCAACACAGCAAAAGGCATGAAACACAATATAAACATAAGGTCTTACTTTGTTCTTTCCTACCTCAATACTCTTGTAAACATTAAAAGGGAACAGGCATACTGAAAACTGGAAATTAAAATTGAATAGGACACAATTAGGGAAAAAATTACTCATGAAGAATAAAATGAAGATAGTCATTGCTGTAAGAGTAGATTGAAAGAATAAAAAAAAAACTGATTACTTATTTGTTTCTAAGAACCAATAACAAATTTTGCATGGGAAAAAGGACGAGAAGGAAAACCTAAGAAACAAAAACTTTCTAACCTGCCCAGTACATTAGCCACTTCTGTTCCTCATTTTCATCTTTTCTCTCAATTGCTTTGAATGTGTGGTACACAGGTAAAACAATCCCCACAGAACAGCTGCATGAGTGGGGAGGAAAATCAAGTTAATCACTACCATCTTTTGGCATCAAATGAAGAAAAACAGGGTGAAACAACAGATAGAGGCTATCCAAAACCCAAAACTGGAATCCTAGATAGACATCTGGAACAAAAATTATATACACCTTAAGTACTAAAAGAGATATATATCAACATGGATGCCAAAATGAAAACTATTCTCATCAAACATCCATCAATCAAAACTCACCATGCTGTTCTTGCTACAATGTTAGATCCAAGTGGGCAAAGAAGTAACCGCAACCCGACCTGCTTCACATAATAAAAAAATCATAAACACAAAAAATGAAAAACACAAGGATTTATGCAAAATCCACAACCTCAACCCGTAACTAGGTGGTTTTGGCTACATGAACCTCCCCTCATCCAACAGCGGACAGATATGCTCACAAAACAGCCATCCGAAAATGGGACTAGCCCATTTCAACTACCCTTCAGTTTAACACCCATATGGACTCTTCCCCTTTCTTTTAGCCTCTTATCAAACTACCCCTAGCTTCACCACCGATCGCCTGCATTCAGCTCTATCATGTGCTAAATATTCCATAACCCTTTGAGACACTAGATCCCTCAAGAAGATAACATGCCTCCTAAGTAAGGTTTAATTGCAGTTCATTCACCATACCACCACTTTTAATACTGCACCGGTAATGGCCCACAACAGCTAGCATAATCTTAAGGCATCTAAATCATGAAACCAGCTTCTTCGATTCAATTACACAGTTAATTTTGTCTGTTCTCTTTAGAATCAAATGAACTAGATCCGTTATCAATAAAAACTTCAAAAATGGATAATTAACGGAATTTAATGACTGGTAAATTAATTGCGTAGATCAAAACCTTAACAGATGCTAGTTTTTTGTGTAAGACATTAGAACATCAGAATGCTAATCGCTAACCTCGTTTACTATGTTGGATCCGAGAAGAGCCATTCCTGGAAGGAATCGAAGCAGAGAATTTCTTAAGATGTTAAACTGAGCTGACTGTTCGTCAAGAGAATTGGTTTATCGCACTTTTTGCCCATGCACTTTTGATTTTTTTCCGGTTTTGCCCTTGGTTAGATTTTCTGTTTTTAACCTGACCAGTGGTTTAACCCGTGACCCAGGGTTTAAATTATGCCCAACTTTAAAACAAAATAGGAGGAGAATTAATTAATCTAATATGATTAGATAGGAAATCTAGATTATCTTATAACTTGGAAAAATTCAATCAAGATTTACTGATTTTTTTTAAATAATTTTATTTTTATTTTTTTTTATATATCAGAGAAATTAACAAGATAAATCCACCTAACTTGGAATTTATCCTATATCAGCATAAAAACTATGATTCTATCTTATAGTTGTAATTTCGTGTTCCGATTTTTATTAAAACTATAAATATTTTTAAAATATTATTTCAAGATTATCTTGAGTTTTGCGAGAGATAGCGTCTAAATAGTAAATAGTTCATATTTTGAAAATAATTAATTAGTCTCGATATATATATATATATATATAATTAAATAGTATAAAAAACGTTATTTATTGACCAGTATGAGTGCTAAATAGTTTTGAAAAAACTCAATTTATGTGCTGATGTCAAAAATATTTGTTTTAAAATAAAAAAAATATTATTTTGATGTATTTTTTAATAAAAAATATTTTTAAAAATAATTTTCATCATACTTTCCAATAGATAATTTATTTATGAGGTGTGCCACGCGACACAATTTTATTTTTTATTATACATCTTGTAAACAAACATATTTTAATGAATTTTAAAATTTTCTATAATAAAATATTTTTTGTTTACTCGATTTTATGAGTGAATTAGTTTTTCTAATACCTTTAATATCCACAATCTCACTCTTTCTTTCTTCTATCGTACCCTTTATCTCTCAATTCATGATCTTTTCTTTCTCTATTAAAATCATTACACTCTCACATCAACATTCTTTTCCCTTTTTTTCCACTCTTTTACAATTTCTTGATTTAGTTGTTAGATTTTTTTTATATTTCTCTCTTCTTGGATACTAATTAATAATTATGATAATTAAATTCATCCACCATATCATATTTGTGATGTAATTGGTGATTCAATGTAATAGGACAGACTTTATGAGTATGTTTGAATTTTTTTTAATTGATATTATGGATTTTAGGTTTTATGATTTTAGAAAAATATTTTATTAACAATTTTTTGCAATTTGCTTACGAGAATTGGATTGCAAAACAAAAATTATAAAAATTCCATTGTTAAGATTTTTAATATATTTTTAAAACATATTATTTTTTTAGTTTTTTTTTTTTGTTTTTAAGGGAAACTTTTAATATTTTTAACACAAATATCCATCTTAAAGTAATTAATACTATACTTTTCTTTACTTGATTATTTTCTTTAAAATACATTGATAGAAAAAACAATTATAGGAAAATATTTTGATGGGATATTTTTCATGAAATGTTTTGTCAATATTATTTTTTGATGAAATTCCTTTGTGTTTTTAGAAGTAACTAGATAGCTAGCCCAACAAATCGGATCCAAAAATCTTTGAACAAAAAAGAATGGCGATGTAAAACTATTTAAAAGTGTCATTAAACTTGACTTAATAGGTCAAACTTAAAATCTATCGACTCAACTTTTTGTATAGCCTGAGTTTTAAATCAAATTATCCTACAGTTGCCTCAATATAACACAATTAATTTAGCGGATTCAAAGGTAACCTGAAAAACAGGAAAAACTTTTGTTTGACTTTTTTAAAAAACAATAAAATAATATATTTTCATAAAATATGAAAACAATGATATATTGATTTGATCCGGATTAACTTGTTAAACTCACAATTCAAGTCATGAATTGTAGTAGGTTTAATAACTTTTCTTTACATGAGTATTTTATTATATGATAAAAATATAGATGCTTAAAAAATCGAGCACCAACTTAATTTGGGGATGTTTGTTTGAGACTGTAATAATCTTATAGGAAAAAAACCTGAACAAATTATGAATATCAAATCTTAACATATTTTTTAATTTAAAAATGAAAATATGTTATTTATTTCTTATAAAATATATAAATTGATAAATAAAAAAGAAGTTCTTGACACAATTAAATATTAAAGTGGAAAACCAATCTTAATAGTGAAAATAAACTGTAGATACACACGTATATGTTTTACACCAACCTTTTTTACTTTAAATGTTTTCATTTATCCTATTTTAACAATTAATTGTTGTCACTGATAACAAATTATTTATATAAATACAACTAAAAGATTCAAGACAAATCAAATTAATTGCCATGAAATATCATTCAACTGAAAAAATATAAACAAAGCTAATTCAATATATAAAACTAATGGAAAGACAAAAAAGAAAAAAGAAAAAAAGCCAAGCATTGTGGGTCAGACCCTAATGCCTAACCTTTTAATCAAAAAGTTGCATGTTTGGGTTCGAAAGCTTATGTGATCTATTATTTATTTATTTTTAATTAAAAGACATCATAAAAAAAATTAATTAGATAAAAAAAAATTGAACTAAAGCTGAATTATTTTCTCAAAGCATGTTTATAAAAAAAATCTATCATTATCGAACTCTTCTTTTCGAATAGTTACTGTTATTATTGATACAAGTAGAATTCATAAAATAAGAGTAATAATAGTAATGATGATAATAATAAGAAAAAGGCTAAAATCCAGAAATCAAGTTTTGTTCTTTCTGGTGCTGCTGTTTCCCTCTTGGCTCTCTGGTTTTAGGGCAAATCTGATGAGGGTTTGTGCTGGCTGGAAGTCTTGAGTTTTGGGTTTTCTAAATGATGATCAAGCTCGGATTGAGGCCTTCTAGTTTCGTTTGCCGCTGTTCTGTCCCACTTGATTTTAGCGGGTGGCTTTTCTTGGTATTATGGAAGCACTGATGTCTTAGTCAGCTATGGAGGGAGGCCCGGAGATTTTCTGCTGTAAATTGCTGAAACTCTTGGAGGTTTGGATTGCTTTTTGGACCATCGGGGACTTGTTTTTCTGTCAGAAACACTTCATGCATAAAAAAATATAATCATGGGAACAGAGAATTGGCAGGCTATGATTCCCTAATTGGGATTATCCCTTTCAATTTAAATTTCTACAAATCTTTTGATAACAGGCAAAAGTTCTGTGCAAGTTATACAAAAGGAGGGACCGAGAGAGTTGCTGGAGATACTCAGCCCATTTCTTTCTTTCTAGCAAGACACCAAGAGAAAAGAGAGAGCTACCAAAAGTAAGAAACTAAATAGTTTTGGGATACATTCATAATTAAATCCCAAAAAAACAACCTAATCAACTTCAAATATACCAGGATCACCATTTGTTTCTAGCACTTCCAAGCTGATGTTGCAATGAGTGGCCTATCTTGCCAGCACAGAACCAACTCAGCCTGCCGTTTTGCGACATAGAAATCTCTCACTTGAACCCTCCCCAGCAAAGACTCGGCCTGGAAATCAGCGAACTGACTCAGTTGCACTGGCCTCATTCCTGCCCCAAGAAACACCTCCCTCCATCGCGACGCGACTCGCCTTCCGCAGCCCTCGACTGCTGCCAGAATCTTGGGTTTCAGCAGGAATATCTCAATTTTCCTAGCCCAGTCGCCACCGGTAATAGCTGCTGCATCCAAGGACTCAAACATCATTGAATAAAATTCAAGACAATTAGCAAAGTTCCTCCTAAATGACGATCCAGTTCCAGATTCTGTCCACCCTTCACCGTCCACAACTATGACTACACTTGGTGAAACTCGGCGGAAATCATTAACAAACGTGGTAACATTATTTGTCGAGCCTAGACGGCGAAATATTGTTAGAGATAAGATAACAACAGTTTCCTCTCCATCTACAAACTTGATTGCTTTGAAAGACGGCATTTCAGAAGTTCGGAAAAGCACAAACTCGATATGGAATCTGATCTTGAGCTCATGAGCGAACTGAGAGAGTCTTTCTTTGATCAATTTGGTTTCAATCAAAGTGTCTTCTGTGATAACAGCAGTGATTCGAAGAAGCGGATATGTGAGGTTATTACATGAGTCTGCTCTGTCTACAAGTTCCTTCATTAAAGAAGCATAGTGGCAGCCAAATCCAATATCAAAGTCTATGACATGAAGAAACACTGAATTTCCACTGAGGGAATCAAGAATAGCTTGGTTGGTGGTGAAGTCAGTGAACATGGGGATTGGAGAAATGCTAAAGAAGGCCTTGTAGGCCTTAATGGTTTGGATAATATTGGACCACGAAGGGGTTACAGTATTTGTCTGCGGCCGAGTTGATCCGGTGGCAAGGAGAGACTGGAGGGCTTCTTTGAAGAAAAAAGCGGCTCTTTGGAGTGGTTTACCAGTTGGTGATTGAAGTCGATGGTTGAGCCGCTCCAATATCACATGTGCAAGTTGTAGCTCGTTCGTGTCGAAACAATCTGCTGCTTTGATAAGATCTTGAATGAAATCAAAACCAGCATTCCAATTTCCAATATTGTTATGAAAACTATGGGACAGATCAAGAGAAATCAAATTGTGAGTTGGGATAGAGTTAATGTACATATCACTAAAATCAGAGTGAAGAAACTGAGTAGGATCAATCTGTTGAGATGCAGTGAGCTCAGGAAGGTTATGGTTTTGGATTTGAGACTCGCTGCAGGGACCGAAAAGTGGAAAATTCTTGATGAGGGCAGGAGCAGAATCATCATGGAAGTCCAATTCTCTCATGATAGAATCCCAATCCAAATTCTGCAAGGCATGATCATCCCACTCGATAGGATTTGCCGCGGAGGCTGCTATGCCAGCTCGAGCAGGACTGGGACTTCGACGCAAGTCAAGAACCGAAGTGGGTTCGTAGCACAAGTTCTGATTGGTGGGGTTGAAGCTGATGTTTCTGCTGTTATTGATGGTGCTGTTGCAAGACGCTGGTTTAGGGTTTTGAGGTGAGGGAACTGGAACTTTCATAGCTAAGAACACAAAGGTAAGTAACCCCTGTGTTAGAAACTCCTTAATTTGTTTTTCTCTGCTAGTTTTTTGTGCTTTAGAAAGTGGGAAATGGCAGGGGAGAGGGGGCTTTTGGTGGTTGTGATCACTGGCTTTTTATCTTCGCTTGTGTGCATGGGGTATGGGCTATGAATGCATGGTGATCCATGAGAGACATGTATGGCCATGGCATGCTAGACACGGGTCAGACCAATCCTTTTTATCTCTTTGAAGCTTGTAACTCAAGTCACTACTTTGCCTTTATCCTTTTTAGGATTCTTCGTTTATTTTCCTACCTCAGCTGTTCCTGATATGAGTGTTCTGGCTGTAGTTTTTTTTCCACGGTGCTAGCACTCCATAGACATGGTCACTGCAGCCAGTTTGCAGGCCTCAATTCTTTTGTTTCTGTTAATGACGTGGGGCTGGAAATTAACCAATTTTCTAATCTAGTAAATTATATTTATAAATATATTAATTCTTCTGCAAACAATAATTGTGAATTGAACTTCTTTGTGTTGTATGTGTAGACCTCAAGATTTGGAGCTTCAGAGAGTCAATGACCCTTTACATCGTATGGAGTTAATATATAGAGCTTCTTGCAAGTGTTAGAGTGTACCTGTGGTTGCTTTACAAAATACTTTTTATTTAAAAATATATTAAAATAATTTTTTTTTTATTTTTTAAAATTATTTTTGACATCAGCACATCAAAATAATATAAAGACACCAAAAAATTTTCATTTAAAATAAAATCAAAATCAAAATTTCATGGAATGCGGTTGAAACACTTAGCTTAGCCAAACAGGCTATTAAAAACATTCAGGTTTTAGTGGGCGCCAACAAAGTTTTAACAGTGCCTGCTTTGTAGACTTAAAGTCTTAAAGTGATTGAATTAATTGGTGATTGAATTTGATGGTTTGTTTAGTGTTGTTTTCGTTGGGCCTTTTTGTGATCTTAAAAAATATCTTGATATATAGTTTTTCTTGGTTTTGCATGGAAGATTTGGTCTTGTTGTTGAGAGAAATTAAAAATAAGGCGATTAAAATTAAAAAAATTGGTGAAAAGTAGGCAATTAAAAATATATATGATGTCAATGAATCTTTTTCAAAAGTTTAGCCTTGGGATTTTTGTTTGTTTGATTGTGTTTTTAACTAATTTAGTGTTTTTTTTTTTTAGTTGAAGAATTAGTTTCTCGAGGTTATTAGAGTGGTTTTTAGATAAAAAAAAATTATTCAAGAAATGAAATTCAAAATCCAATAACTAAGAAAAAATGAGTTGCGAGGAATAAACCAAAGCTCTATTTTTGATACACCCGGTATTTTTAGAAAAATCTTGACCAATCAATTTTAACAACACCTCGAAAAACTACCAAATATGACTCTAATTAGTTAGAGGTTTTATTTGGGGTTAATTTAAATTTAATTATGATATTGTTTACTAGTCTTGTAAGGTATAATTAAAATTATCTTGCTGATATCTTTGTAATGGAATTTCAGTGTGTAAAATAATAGATCCATGCTCATCCAATTTTTTTTTCTTCTCTCATCTCTCACCTGCGACGCCGACATCACCTTATCTCTTTATTCATTGAATTTTAATAAAATTTTGATTTATTTTCTTATAAAGTTAATTGTTCAACCGCTGTTTCCATTAACAATTTTATTTAAAATTAATATTGAAAAACATAGTTGAATTTATATTGTACTATTTAACAAACAATTTTCCAACCTATCTCATTCTGCTAATTTGTTTTACTAAACGATGTCATTTCTCCAAAAAAAACAAATCAGTGTGGTTTCCAAACACTATAAAGGACTGATTTCAACTGCAAAATGTCAAAGAGGTCAATTGTGACCGTTGATGTTCCATTAACTTATTTGTCCACACAAAAGCCCTAAAAACAAACACCCTCTCATTGTCACATCATCTTGAAAAAAGAAAGCATAAATTCTATTTCATTTGACCAATTAACAGGTTAATAATAGCTTTCTCAATGGATGGGGTGAAATATATATATATTAACTTCATGTTTTTCATCTCCATGCACCTCTCTTTTCAAGATTTAAAGAAGCTTAAATGTAAGAACTTGCATTGTAATTTCACTATCAATTTTATTTTATTTTTCTAAAAATTATGTCACTACGTTTGTTAATTAGCTATTTGGTGCTGCTTAATAGAGTATTCAACCAAGAATTCCCTCTTTCTTTTTTTTTTTTATCGTAAACGAGTTATTTTCAGCTCCTTTTTTTTTCCAATCAAGTAGGAAAAAACCTCTATTTTCACATGTAATTAATACGCATACCATAATTAATTCTTAAACTAATTAACAAGCATGTATATGTACAGAAAGTATCGAACCCGCATATAGCTACTTCATGAACTCAAGTGCTCCTTTTTTATTTTACTTTACCAGAGAAGACGCAAACATCAGACGTGCTCGTAAAGAATATTTAAGCAAATGTTCACACTATAGGAGTAGGAAAGAAGAAAAGTTACCACAAAAGTTTGTAGAACTCTTGTTGACGAAAGATACGACCCACTTCTCTGCAACGAGTGGGGTCCAGTATTTGACATCCGATCTGATCTGATTGGCTATGGCTGACTTTGTAGGA
This sequence comes from Salix purpurea, assembly GCA_027405865.1. NCBI lineage: Eukaryota > Viridiplantae > Streptophyta > Magnoliopsida > Malpighiales > Salicaceae > Salix > Salix purpurea. The sequence goes on along the minus strand of JAOWLH010000013.1, from coordinate 4,096,465 downwards.
CCCCACATGGTGGCTTGGTGTCGGATATGCATCTACATATATGTAGCAGAGGATTGATTGAGGTCCATCAATCTTTCTTTCTTTCTCGCGTAGCAGTGGAATCCAAGCCCACGAAGGATTTGTATAGCTTTGGCGGCCAGAGAAAGAAAGAATGGAAAGAGAAAAGGAAACTAAAAAGAAGAAGAGAATATGTTCTCGTTGAGGTTAGTGGAATTATCTTTGATTGATTGATTGATGATCAAACAGTTCCACAGACACCAGAAAGGAAGAAGCCACAATTCAAGGACAGAGAGAAAGGGTTTTTGGTTAGCTTTGCCTTTGCATGCCCACCAACACGAAAAGATATTTCAAATTTTAGCTTTGTGTGTGATGCATGCAGTCATGTCGTAATCAGAGCTTGTTTATGTGTATTCTGTTTAATTTTTATTTTTCTTCGATGGAAACGTTTCCAGGGATCCAATGTGCTAGCCACTCCTTTCAACAATCTTTTAGGTGAGATTTATTTTTCCCTAATATAGTATCAAAATTTTATTGACCTAGTAGTCATGAGTTCAAATCTCATTACTCTCATTTTATTTGATAAAAAAATTAAGTACAAAGTAGTATAGATCTATGCAAGTTTCAAACCCCCCAAAGAACTTTTACTTAAGAGAGATGTTAGAGAATAATACAAATCATATTCTTGGGTCTCACCCAACAGTTTAAGCTCTTAGATGAAATGGTTTTTTAACATGGTATCAGAGCCTTGTTGACCTAGCGGTCACGGGTTCGAATCTCACCACCCTTACTCTATTTGATAAAATCAAGCACAAGGTAGTGTGAATCTATACAAGTTTCAAGTTTAAATAACTTTTACTTAAAAATTATGTTCAAAAAATAATATAAATCATATTGAATAATATTAACTAAAAATTTAAGTTTGTAGGAAGCTGGTTCCTTACTAACTCGCTCTCTCTTCTCTTACTCTGCGTACGTTTTGCCAATTCTTTCATGTATTAATTAATATATTGTAAGATTTTCTTTCGATTTTTCTCTTAGAAATTGTTTATATTTTCTGTGAAGACCGAAACATATTCTTCGTACGCTCTATGAAAGTGAAAATACATAACAATACAACAAAAATATCAAAGGATTCCATACCATAAAAAAATCCCAATACAGGCAGTAAGAAGAGGACATTTCTTATTAATTTGAATTTTATAATTTTAATCTCTCAATTCCACACACACACGTGATTGACCACAGTGATTATCCACTCATGAATCACGTCCAAAAGCCTGTACATGGTGCGGGTGTGTGAAAAACAAAACCCAGTACAAGGCAACATTCTTCAGCATCATTCGAGGAAAAACAATTTATTAAATGAACTCATGATTAACATTGATTTATATATACCCCAGAAGATTTTATTTTATAAGGAGGTGGAGTCAAATACTTAGGTATTAAGGCTCATCACGAGTACACGGACCACACGCGATCGATGGATGGAAGAAAGAGAGGGAATTAATCAGGGGAGCCTTGAAGAACACAAAAGTTAGGGTTTGAGATTCCAAATCATAATCATTCACGTAAAAAGATAGTCTATTTATAAAAAAATATCACTGGAAAAGAAAAAGGCAAGGAAAGGTGGGAGTGGAGCTGGGGCCATTCAAATCGGGCATGGCGGATCTTCTATCTTGTTTCTTACAAGCAACAGGTCTTCTTACAGCAGGGGTAGGATCCATAGGATATGTTGGTTTTGCTTTGATGAAAAATACCATGTGATTCAATAAGTTTTCTTTACGACCACAATTATTCAAGTTTTAATGCGATTCCTTTCATATATTTTACGTGGCCCGTGCTGGGTTCTTTCTTTAATTTCATTGCCGTCGAGGGCCGGGACCATGGAGAATCCCACAGAGAGTCTGGTTCAAATCACAGCGTTACGTGGTTTGCAGGGAAAGGTGTTTTTTGGGAGCACTACTTCTTCTCCCACTTGAATTCATGATGAAATGAACAGCTCAGATCATCCACTTGTGAAAGAATTTTCAAGCGTCGCCGTCGGCTAGGGTTAGAAAACGTTGCGAAACTCTTCCAGTAGAAAGTCAACTTGTTAATTATTATTGTTTTCTCTTTGATTTTTTCAAGAATAAAGAAGGTCGATGGTGGCTATTAAATAATAAGCATGATACCAGTAGTAATGTGAGTTCAGGTTGGGTATAGCGTAGATATATTATCATGATATTCTAATATTATTTTAAAACAAAATCCAGAAAATCAATTGGATATTTTTAAATTGTTGTAATTTTTTTTCATATTTTACAAATGATTAATATAAGATTGTATACTTACATTATAAGATACATACCTGATATTAAAAATATATGGTTTTCTCTGAAACTTCAAGAAAAAAATTCTAAGGATCATTTTAAAATATCTTCAATTTTATTGCATGTTTTTCTAGCAACTTTTTTCTTCAATATTAGATTGTCGACTTACACAATAAGATACAAACTCGGTGCAAAATACTTTATTTTCACCAAAATTTCCAAAACAGATTAAAAATAATAATTATTTTAAAAGTAAAAGAAATATTGTTTTGTTTTCGTGCATATGGTTGAATTTCAGAAAAAATCTTAACATATTTTCATAAAAAAAAAACAAACAAAAAAAGCATCTATTTTCATGCTTTTAAAATGCAAATATGAATATCATATCCAGTTTATGACTATCCATTAGAGTTCGATCAAATTATCAAAGAGATATTGTTTTGTTTTTGTGTATATGACTGAATTTCAAAAAAAAAAATCTTGATATATTTTCATAAAAAAACAAAAAAAAAATGCATTTTTTTCATGCTTTTAAAATGCAAATATTAATATCATATCCAGTTTATGAATATCCATTACAGTTCGCCCAAAACATCAAAAAAATATCATCAATTATCTTGTTCATTTTACATTTTAATTTTAGGATTTAGTTGTAGATTTTAATATTTGAGGGTGTATAACTACATTGTAGAGTATGCTCTAAGATACTAAAAATACAAAAATAAAAGTGATGCTAAAATTTGGATCTTAGAGTGATTAGGTTTTAATCTAAGGAGATAGAAACTCTATCACAAAAAGATATCTACCTCAAACCTTAGAAAAAATCAAAGAATAAAAAATTGACTTAAAAAACAATAAAACAACAATGCAATTTACCTTAGGTATGTGCATTAGGGTGATGGATATTTGTTTTGCTCAACAAGTCATCTTATCCAAACTCTCGCAAACCTTTACATTTTTTTAATGAACTTAATACTAGGTGAAAACTTTTGAAAACTAAGATAATAATTTTATGATTATATCTGCAATCTAGAGGCAGACTTGTCATCCATAGGCACCTTGCAACAGGTTTGATAAGATTATATTAGGATCTCTTATAGGCTAGAATGTTATCTTGAAAATATACAAGGTTGTATGCTTAATTTAAAATTTATGGTTCAAACATCTTAACCAAATTCTTAATCTCCACTTCTAGACCTCCTAAAAAGAACATTAAGGCTTGGTTTTTATTGATTTCAGTCTTATTCAAGAGAATATCAGTCTCTGGTGTAACCTTCAAAATCTCTTTTTTGTTTGAAGTTTTTAAGTTTTTCCAATGAAGCCTCATGACTATCAATTTATAGCATATTGACTCCTCGTATGTATCCTAAGTCACTCATTTATCATTTTTTCCCTTCATAAAATTATAATACCAATACAAAATTGTGTCATCTATGTAATACGATGTTATCCTAAGTTTTTCAGCCTCAACAATCTCCTCTATATTGAAATATTGATTGCGCTTATATAACCATTTATGCACATAATCATCATCAAAATCAATAGTCTCTTTTAGATTTTTATACCTTGTAATAAAAGAAACTATCATCATAGACTTCACCTGGTTGTGTAGCAAAATCCTCATTATTGAATGTTTGGTAATCATTTTTTGTACAAGGCTTACCCATAGTGTGTTGCAGTTTATATAGTATAGCATTTTATTGGTGTGACAATCCTCTGATAAGCTCTTTAAGCTCCACAAACTTAGCTTTATGAGTGACTTAGGCCCTATTTGGCAATGTGTTTTAAAAAGCTTTTGAAAAAAATTGAATTTTTTATTTTTTATTTTTTATTTTAAATTAATTTTTAGATGTTCTTACATCATTTTCATGTGCTGATATCAAAAATAATATTTAAAAAAATAAAAAATATTATTTTGATGCATTTCTGGACAAAAATTACTTTCAAAAGCAACTTCAATCACATTCTCAAACATACTTAGTAGCTTCTAGATAACACAAAACCTGCTCATGTTTCTTATGATTATTCCTTGCTTGTTACTTTTAATGTTTCCTCTAGTCTCTTGAGACCTAGTGTCAGGGGCCATAAATTTTATCCAAAGATCAGTAACTCTAACATCACTTTTTGCAAGCAACACTTGAATGGATCCTATAACTATATACAAAGATAATAAAGTTTCAAGTTAAGTGCAACATGCCTTACAATAGCGGACTTATAAAAATCATGAATTAGCAAGTAGAAGAAGTTTGAAGAAAACTAAGAAAGAGAGCGAAAGAGGTGTTTGTTATAGTATATTTCACTCCTCCAACACCTTGTTACTAAAAATAAATTTGTATATATAACACACTTTGATACTCTATCATGAATAAAAATTGTTAGATACCATGCCAATAAATGACTTCTCCATAACACATTATAAGACCAAATGATGTCTAGCATTTGTACTGTTATTTAAACTAAATGGTGTGCATTAATCTGAGTGAGATAGCAACAAAACTATGATTTATTAACAATTATCTTCTTTCAAATTTCATCAAGCCATTTGTTCCCCTTTTTTAAAAAATTAGAACCCTGACATTCACCTACTTTGTAAAATTTTCTTTTGTCTGGTTTTGAAGTTCTTGATTATATATATAATTAAAGGGATGACAATCTCATTAAATTATTTCTCTTCAAACCAAGTTTGACATGAGTTTTTTTTGTTTTTTTATCTTAATTTAATATAATCTTATTAGATTAGAATAAATTGTATTGGGTCATAATGATTTTTTTTAACAAATTCAAAAATTGCATTAAAATATTCACAATTGTAAGGGGCTATTGGTTCAAACTTATGGTTTGCATTAGTAAGAAAACTAACTTTTATTGTTATTACACTATACATTTCACATCATCGGATTGATTATTTAATTAATTAGGAAAGCTTTTGAAATGAACAAAGGCAGTGAATTTGTTTTCCCAGGGCCCATTTTCCCAAAAGCTTGAGGGCCTAGTCTTACCCTGCGTGGTCATGTTTTGTCCCAATAATTGGAGTTCTCAGCCAGCAATTGTAAGCCTACATTGTTCGGACAAGAAGAGAGCTTAAAACATTAGCCTACAGTTTTCATTTGTCTGTCTATGTCCATCCCTAACCTCGGTCCAAAAACGACAAGAAATAAAACTAGACTGTACTCGAACCAGTCCACCACCTTTTGCTGAAAACTGTGCCTTATCTTTTCAAGAACTGAAACTATTTTTACAGCAAGACAAGGACCTCGTTCTGGAATAAGGAGTTCGTCTAACCAACAGCCACGTAATGCCATGAACATCTACGTGTCCACATGGATGACACGTACCTCCCCGTCCTCTCTCTATATAGATCATCATCACCATGGCTATAACCCAGTCACTAACTTGAGCTCATTCATTGATTTCTCCTCTCCTCCGCTAAAAATGCTGCAAGAGGCGCCTCTTTTATCAGTCCTGTTTTTGGGTTCACTGCTCTGTCTCTCTCTTCATGTAGAGGCCTGGAGTGAGGATGAATCAGCTGGGGCGAGACCTTATCTGGTGAGGAGAGGGCACAGGAGGTCTTTGGTGGTGACAGAATATGGAGAGATTTCATCTGCTGAGATTAGTAGTGGAGCAAAGGGACCGTACTATATTCAGTTCATCACATTGGAGCCAAACTCCCTGTTGCTCCCTGTGCTTCTCCATGCTGACATGGTCTTATATGTACACACAGGCAAGAGTTTAAGCATAGCCATTGTTGCTTACACTGGAAGATCCATATTCAGCAGTATGCTTTATGTTCTTACATTTGGATGCAGGGAATGGGAGGTTGAGTCGGACAGATGGAAGAGGAATGAAGGTGATAAATCTTCGGAGAGGAGATGTCTATAGACTGCAGGCAGGCTCAGTTTTCTTTGTTCGAAGTAACCTACACTCTGAAAGACAGAAGATGAGGATTCATGCTATCTTTTCCAATACAGATGAGGACATCTATGTATAGACCCTTTTCTCCTTTCCTTTTATTATTTTGTAATTACCTGGTATTCCTCGAGAAAAAATTTGAAAATATTAATGTAGGAGCCATCAATTGGAGCATACTCCAGCATCAACGATCTGGTCCTTGGATTTGATAGAAAAGTCCTTCAAGAAGCTTTTAAGGTATAATGATTGATGACTTACTTCTTATACCTTGCCGACTTAACTACTTTCTTGTATCATCAACATTTACGCGTCTTGTATTTACTAGTATTGTTTTTCCCTAATAACAATGCAATGGTAGTATTGTTTCTCCCTAATAACAATGCTATGGTAGGTGCTATAAATTAATCTGAAGTAGAATATCTATCTGATAAAATAAAACGTATATTATACATTTGATTGTATTAGTCACCGCGTGATCCACAAACAGAAACACTATCGAACTGCGACTGATTTCGCAACACTATTAGTTTCAAGCCCTTTTATTTGCAGCGTTTTGAGCCTCGGAATTTTTAACTTCTTGAAAGATGTGCTAAAACATGTTCTGCAAATTGGTTTCTCAAGGTCCATGAAGAAGTTTTAGAGGAATTAATCAGTGCGAAAAGGCCACCAGCAGTGGTGCACGCAGTAACAATGGGTCAGAAATCAGTATACTGGGAATTGGAAGGCCGGATGCTAGATTTCCTTACCGGCAACAAACATAAGAAAACCAAGGGAGCCAAGACATTCAACATTCTAGATGCTGAACCAGATTTTGAGAATTGTAATGGGTGGAGTCTGACTGTAGACAGAAATAGCTTGAAATCACTAAGTGATTCCAACATTGGAATATTCATGGTGAACTTGACAAAGGTAATGCCTTCGAATGTAGATTAATCTTAAAATTTGCTCTCATGGCATGGCTTAGAACGAAGCTGGCAATACCTAGCTAGCGTTTTCAATAGCATTTCCATTGATTGCTTTCGTTTCAGGGATCCATGATGGGGCCACATTGGAATCCGATGGCTACTGAGATAGCAGTAGTGTTGCACGGGCAAGGGATGGTACGGGTGGTTTGTCCTGGCACGGCAAATGAATCAGAGTGCAAAAATATGAGGTTCAAGGTTGAGGAAGGGGATGTTTTTGCAGTGCCTAGATTCCATCCTATGGCTCAAATGTCCTTCGACAATGATTCATTTGTTTTCATGGGGTTCAGCACATCAACAAAGAGAAATCATCCTCAATTTCTGAATGGGAAGAGATCAATCCTCCAAACATTGGATAGAGGTATCCTGGCTGTGTCATTCAATGTTACTAACACCACAATGGATCAGCTTTTAAATGCTCAGGAAGAAGAACTCATATTGGATTGCACTACTTGTGCTGAAGAAGAGGAGAGTAAAATGAAGGAAGAAATTGAAAAGGAAAAGCAGGAAGAGGAGGCTAGGAAGAGAGAGGAAGAAGAAGAAGAACAAGAAAAGGAGAGGGAGGAAAAGGAGGCTAGGAAGAGAGAGGAAGAAGAGAAAAAGGAGAGGGAGGAAGAGGAGGCTAGAAAGAAAGAAGAAGAGAGAGAGAGGGAGGACGAGGCAAGAAAGAAAGAGGAAGAAGAAGCTAGGAAAAGAGAGGAGGAAAAAAAGGAGAGGGAGGAAGAGGAGGCTAGAAAGAAAGAAGAGAGAAAGAGGGAGGAAGAAGCTCGGAAAAGAGAGGAGGAGGAGGAGGAGAGGGAACGACAGGAGGAGGAGGAGGAGGCTAGAAAAAGAGAGGAGGAAGAGAGGGAAAGGGAGGAAGAAGAGGCAAGAAAGAAAGAGGAAGAAGAAGCTAGGAAAAGAGAGGAGGAGGAGGAGGAGGAGGAGAGAAGAGAACAGGAAGAAGCTGAGAGGGAACGAAAAGAGGAGGAAGAAAAACAGAGAGAAGAGGAGCAGCAGGAAGAAGCTCGGAAAAGAGAGGAGGAGGCCAAGAAGAGAGAGGAGGAGGAGGAGAGGGAGGAGGAGGAGGCGGAGAGGGAACGGCAAGAGGAGGAAGAAAAACAGAGGAGAGAAGAGGAGCAGCAGGAGGCTACGAGAAGAGAAGAAAAAAAGATGCGACAAGAGAAACAAAGTCAACGAGAAGAGACACCCAGGAGGGAGTATGAAGAGGCAAGGAGACAAGAAGAAGAACGACAAAAACGACGCTGGAAAGAAGAAGAAAAGGCTATGGAAAGGGAAAGACGTGAAGGAGGTGGGGAACAACCAGAGGAACAAGAAGTGGAAGCTAGAGAAGATGATCAAGAGCGTAAAGGTGATGAAGAGAAAGGAAGAAGAGCTTTAAGGAATCCGTGGAAACTCTAAATTTGACTAATTTCCAAGCATTTTCCTTACCTGTGCAAATAAAAGCTACTGTAATATATGCAGTCTCTTGTTTTTATGCTTTTCAACCACTTGTAATAACTTTAGACTTGAGTTTTTCACGAGTTTGCATGTATAATTTCATGCAATGAGAATTGCAATTCAAGGTTCTTACTACTTCATGCTGCTAAAATAGTGAATGTATGAATGGTAAGTAAACAGCACTGAGAATGTAGTTACATGCTTGAAAGTACAGAGAAGCACTCCTCGAACCAGATACTAGGTTGGAGCCTCCTCGAACCAGATACTAGGTTGGAGCCAGGAAGTTAAAAACTTTATTTTATCAGTGGTTGATAATCCAAAAATACAGAGAAGTTTTGCGGTTATGTTTCTATAATTTCTATGCTGATTGGTAAGAGTACACACCTTCACTAGTTGGCTTGGTACCTGCACCAAAATTGAGACATTTGACCTAGTTCCTTTCAGCCAAATTGAGACAGTTACATTATTCCTAGTTAAGCCATTTACGAACAATATAAATTAACTTTTTAGATGATGTCCCAAAATACTCTTTGGATTTGAAAATAAATATGATGGGATTCAAACTCGATCATTTGATCATCTAAGTAAAAAAAATCATCTTAATCTCAACCTAATGGCAGGTCCAGTATATAATAGATACATGACTTTGTTTCTTAAGAGCCCTAAAATATGAGCATAGCGGGGTTTGATCAGCAATACATGCAAGTATAATTGTCCTGCTCCTTAAATTCATTTTTTTCGTCTGGATGCAACAACAATCTTTCAACTGTTTCTAACACCCCAAAACTGGAGTGGTCAAAGGAATTGGTGGCTTTTATAAAGAATTTCCTCAACATGGTTTCTCATAAAAAAAAAAAAACACAAAACTAGGTGGCATATCTAGCACGGTTAAGAGCACAAGAAAATGTAAATAAACAATGTAGCTGTGTGGGGGGGAGACAGAATCATATATTGGCAGAGTTCGTTACATACGAAACAACGACGGTGATATCATCAAGTTTGCCTCCATAATAGCGGTACCCAGCATCTTGAGCTGCAGTTGAAAATGGTGTCTGCCTGTTCGTATCCAATGCTCGCTGACGAGCCAAAGCTGCAATCTTTTGAGCAGTTGCTTCAGGCCCTAAGCCAGTTCTTATAGAATGCACCACAACTGCAGTAACTTCATTGTTATATAAGTTGTCAAATAATCCATCTGTCCCAGCTATAATGACATCACCAGGAGCAACAGGAATTGTGAAAACCTGAGGCAATAAATCCCAGAAGGATGCTCAAGTGAGGACAGACATTGTTTGTTTGTTTGTTTTCAAATTTCACAGCAGTTACTTATTGAAGTAAGGTCAAATCAGTTTCTAATAATTTTGGGGGAAAAAATACATCTATTGGCTAGTGCCATAGCTACATCACATGTCAATCAGACATTGGGAACACGTACTTTAGCACTAAAAAATTGCAATCACTGAAGCTCAAAACAAGACTAATCTTAACTGACTAATTGGCATTCTTAATGAGACCTGGACTTCAAAGGCGCGAGAGAGAAAAGAGAGGATGTGATTGACAGTGACATACTATACAGATTCAAGCAAGCAACGTGTTAGATTCAACTCACCAATTTAGCTATTATAGAAGGTTGTAATGTGGCAGCATATGAACAAACAATATATAAGATCAATTGAGATAACTAAAAACTTCAAAAAAAGAGACAAAAGCAAAACCGAGACAAAAAGAGGGGCGGGGGGTGCATTAACTGACCTGGCCAGAGCTAGGTAGATCACCTCCATTGCCACTTTCCAGCTGATATGTAAAATTGAAGCCATGCTGCTGCACTGGGGACTCGAAGATAGTACATCCATCTCTTACCACCATGAATCCACTGTCACCCAGATTAATGGCATGTAATCCCTGTCGCAAGAAGTCCATAAATGACTGGATATTCTTAAACAGTCACTTTCACTTGGTGCATACTTAATAAAGCAACCTTTGAAGAAGCACTTAATAAACAAAAACAAAATAAAATACAGGCACTGAAAAATAAAAGGCATGTCTAGTGATCTTCATATAAATTGATCAGCCAAAGAAGGATGTACTAACAGTAAAATATTGCTTGTGCATTCCAATCCACAAGAAAAGGACCAGTAAACTCTAAACTAAATTTTTGCCAGGTCCCATAAGCCAAGTATCTTCAATCTAGGGACAATCAACATCCTGCCCAAAACAAAGAGATTGGAAGGTGGACACACTTTGTTCATGATGATTTCATGAAAAAAGGAAGGCTATTGCCTTTTATCTACTAGATATAGAATTGAGTTATTACATTGTGTTGCATGGATTTTAGTTTTCAGAAAACATTCTGAAATTTGCAATAGCATAGCAGAAATTAAAAACCTTGAACTTCAAAAATGATACCCACTTTTTGAAAACTTCACATTATCTAGATTAACCATCTTCATTACACTAGTTTGACTAATGTAATTTTCAATCTTCAATAAAAAAAGAAAGAAGAAATACAAGTGCATTGAAGATTGAACCATTGATTCTGACTCAAAATAATAACATTATAGGGGTCAAGCAGAGCTCATTAAATTGTGTGAACAATATTCAGTAAGGCCAGAACACTTCGTCAATTGCAATATTAAAAAAAAACAATTGGTTGTAATTAACCTGTTAAAAGAGGACAACACACCTCACTTTTCAGGGCAATGATGCAGGCTGTCGAAGAACCCCTGGCTTTCATGTTTGCGTGAGCCTTCTCCAACACCCTGTATGGGTCAATGGAACCATTGCATTCCTCTTGAATTGCATTTACGGAATGAGACATAAGTTCACGAGAAAATAACCCTGCATTGACTCCTACATCTGCCCAGCCACCTACACCATCTGCTATACCTATGGCTTGTTCATCTTCACATATGAAGTGAGCATCTTCCCCGCCAGTCTCTTCTTTATCAGGATGTGGCAGGTAACATGATCCTGAGAGTAACTTCAAGTTTCTGTCATCAACAATATTTTTGAAGTCAATACCATGCAAATAGGTGACTGTAAGACAGCTTCCTTTTAAATCCCAATTCATTTGCAAGAATTTGAACAGTGTTACCTGCTTCACCACTTCCAAATCCATTGCAAAATACAGGAAAACCAATAGTGTTTGTACCACAATTTTGTGATTGATTATAATGAAATTTGAACTGTAAAACGAGTCATCAAATAAAAAAGAGAGAAAATTAAAACAGAGGCAGGATGAGAGCACATACAGGCCAGATACCGCAGTCGAGTCTACTATTTGTTCCTCGGAGAAATTCCCATCAAATGACACATCTTGAGCCCGACCAGAGACACACACAGAAGACGAAGAGTACAAGTTCTTCAATATTGGTCCAACAACTAAATTATTTGCGTTACCATTCTTTCTTATTGCATTCCCGCACACCAAAAGACTTTTCGGTAACTCCCCATTACTCATTTTAACACTGGCTTTTACACCACTAGAACGACTTCTGTCGGAGAAAAAAACACCACTGGATTTTGGAAACTCCAATCCATTCCCACAGGTGGCAATCAGGTCATCGATATGCACATCACCAAACACAGCTTTAGAGCAAGAAGCAGCCATTGAAGTTCGAGCAAGAGACCTCCTTGATGAAAATTGACTAGCATTGGACACCAAAGAAACCGAGTTTCTGCTAAGCATAGCTCTACTTAATCCAAAACTCAGTTTCAAAAGAACCCCAGATGGCATTTTATCCTCTTAAGCAAATAAAATCACCCCCTTAGCCAAAACAATGAGTTTCATTACTTCCAATAAAAAGTCTGAAAAACTTCTGCTACAACAATGAATATCTGTCAAAAACCTGAATCGGGTTCTCAATTTGGAGTGCTTAACATTACAATCTGAAGATAGAAATAAAATAAAATAAAATAAACCTTTAATGTAAAGAAAACATAGCTGTTTTGGATTTATAGAGAGATTGATGGAGAGAAAACCTGAAAGATTGAAAATTTTATTTTGGGGCAGGTTAACGGAAGCTCCGGAGATGGTTCTGGGTGGGTTTTTTAACTTCGAGCTTCTCTCTCCAAATCTCTCAAGGGCTTTATCTCTCTCTCTCCCGTGTGTGAGCCTAGGTTTTGCTTGTGCCTAAATAGTAAAAAAAAAGTGGGGAAAATAAAGCCAAAAGAGTTATTCTTTGGTTCTTCCCAAGCGCCAAGGTCGCAGCCAAAGATGGGGTTGCTTGAAATACTTTAGTTGTTTTACCAAATTGACCCCGTGATTTATTCCTCTTTCGTTTCCTTAATTTCATTCCATTGGATGGAGAGCCGAATTTTTTACCAAGTTTGGTTTTTGACCAAATTCACCCGTGATTAAAGGCTTGTTAATTTTGTTTTGTTTTGGCTGTAAGAGAAGGAATGTTCGGTGTTATTAAAAAAACCAAGATGAAATAGTGTTATTTTTATCTCGGTTTTAATTTTGACCCGTTTCAAAAATTCCGGCTAAATTCCTGCCAAAATGCCTTGGTACCGTTCCGGCCATGCTGTTCCGGCTCAAAATCATAATATTTTTTTTATTTTAGAATATTTTACTATCATAATATTTTAGAATTTTAGAGATGTTTCTAATTTTGAGATTATGTTTGTTTGACTTTGTCTTTGTATTGTATAATTTAAAGTTAATTTATCTTGAATTTAAGTTATACTTGTTAAATTAATATTTTTATTTTTTTTTTCATATATATATATGAATAATATAACCCCGAAACGTCGAAACCGAAATATTATATTCCAATAGAAAAACCAGAACGACAACCGGAACGATATTGACAACCTTGGAATAGACACGACATAAATTAAAAATAAAAACTCAAGTCTTTTAATGCGGAATATTAAACTGGCGTTTCGGGGCTTTTCACTTTTTTTTAAGCACCATAAAATAACTTAATCATATTTAAAATTAATAAATAAACTATGAAGCTCGCTTTTATGAGTTTTTTTATTTTCATCTGGTTGTTATTGTTATAATCAAATAAAATAAGGAGCAAATTGATATTTTATTATTAATAATGTTTGTTTAAGAGAGTATTTGAAATTATTTTTGAAAGTATTTTTTGTTTATAAAAATATCAAAATGATATTTTTTATTTTAAAAAAAATTATATTTGACATTATCACATGAAATTGATATAAAAATACAAAAAAAATTAAAGTAAAATTTAAAAATAAAAATTATTTTTTTTTTTTTTCAAAAACATTTCTGATCACACAATGTCAAAAAAAAATATCTAAATAATAATTTAGAACAGTATTTTAATTGTATATGTGACCTTTTCATTTTTAGGTGACTTGGTTGGCCAATATACCTTCAAAGCTAATTGCATTTTGTTTTTTGTTTTTTTTTTCTCCCTCTTACTTTCAGTGGCTAAACATTCAACTTCTTATAGCAATCTTTCAATCTATTTTTTATTTGAATTTAGTCATTGCTCTTCTATTTATTTTATTTGAAATAATTTCTAAAATTAGAATTTATTTCAATTTCATTTTCCTTCATTTTTTCATATATAATATTTTGTCCTCAATTTTTTTTATTTGAGATAATTTCTAAAATTAAATATTTTTTAAGTTTTCAACCCCTTTCAGTTTTTTAAGAAATTGAGCTACTTGATTATGGATTGCAAGTTTAGGAGATTAACTAGATTTAGGAGATTCACTCAAAATTGCTTGCTTTTTTTTTTAAGCTCATATTTTTTTTTAGTTTTATCATTCAATATTTATCAAATTAAGGATTGAGCCCTCTTAATTTTTATTGTTTTCTATAAGATTTTTCACTAATTTTAAAAAAAGACTCCAGTTATCGCAATTCTTTATTTTTTTATTAAAATTAGTTTTTTAAAAGAAAAAATTAACGGATTAAATATAAACACGAGATGCTCATTTTATTATATTTTGTTTGGTTTGATTTCTAAATCATTGCTACGACGATGCATACAAATTCTTTCATTGTCGTACGATATTGACAATTTATTTTTCAAGGATAATTATTCCTAAAGAATTTTGCTAACATATCATCTATCTATATATATATATATAGATATAGATAGATAGATAATATTCATGTATCTCGTATATTAAAATGATATAAATTGACTACAATTTTTTTTTAAAAGCTTAATTTATATATATATATATATATATAGAGAGAGAGAGAGAGAGAGAGAGAGAGAGAGAGATGACACTAAGCAAAAACTGGTTTATTTTACATAGATAACATTATGTGTATAATGATTTCTATATATATATATATATATATATAGAGAGAGAGAGAGAGAGAGAGAGAGAGAGAGAGAGAGAGAGAGAGAGAGAGAGAGAGAGAGAGAGAGAGAGAGGAGAGAGAGAGAGAGAGATGACACTAAGCAAAAACTGGTTTATTTTACATAGATACATTTTGTGTATAATGATTTCACTGCCTGGTGAGTTTTTTCCTTTTCCTTTTCCTTTTCAATTTGGAGGCTGGTGAATGGACGGGAGATAGGTGAAGGGGCTACGAATAGATAAAAGCTTTGCATCTATAGGAAGTTGAGCCCTAGCCCGTAAGAAGATGGTCTTGTCGACATATGGGCCTCCACTTCTTGATGTGTCAATGGGTTGGGCTGGTGGCATTTATGATTGGGCTTGTTGCAGCCCAATTCTCCATTTTGCAGATGAGGCTCTGGGCAACGACTAGCTTTTGTTATATCTTCATTCGTGTATTTTCTATGTTGGAACTCAAATAAACAACAATTTGAAATTAAAAAAAAAGGGAAAAAAATAGCTGTCATATCTAGCAAACGTAAGAGCAAGCACGAAGCCTTGCCGCCTACTTAACCTGTGAAAACCTAACACGACACTTACAATGTTAACGTCGACGACGTATATATTTATTTATTGTCCGCCGTATCGATCGTCATCTTAATCAGTGTCATATTATTAATCTGAAACCTTATGTTACCCTACAATCAAGAACACCTCCATCATGGTGAGCAGATCAGAAGCAATGGTATGAATTTATAGTTTTGTAAAAGCCGCCGCCCTTAGCTTTTGATTCAAGCATGGAACCACCATGAACACACGCTTAAAAACTTCTCAGCCAAAAGCAGATGATGGCGTTTGATACATCTCCGACCGGAGCCACAATGTCCTCAACCAGACCCATAAGTTTTTGCATCCAAAGCCCAAAGATTCTCTAGTTTAGTGCCCTTGTGATCAGTTCGAGAATGTTGAGTAGGGAATCACTCACTGCTTCCTGTGCTGTGGAATCTTGAAAAACCAGACCCGGTCTTTAATCATGATCTGATGATACTAGTTAGTATAATTTGATGATAGCAAAGTGTTTACGATCTGCACAGCAGTGCTCGAGTTCAAGTTAAACATGAAAAAACTATTTAAAGAAGTCAAATTAATAACATGACTTTTTAAATCATATAAATATGATATTTTTTATATTTGCATTCCAATAAAAAAACATTTAGAGTAGTCAATTCTATTTTAATATATATAATATTGATATAATAATTTATTAAAAATAAACAACTAATAAAAGTACAATCAAAATCTTTTTTTTGTATAGAAATATATTAAATAATTTTTAAGCATGTAGGAACAACTCTTCAACTTAGAAATGTTATTTTAAATCTTTAATATAACTCTTCTCTTTGAAGTACGAAAATGAAAAATAAAAACCAGTTTTTTTTATCTTTTTTTTTGGTTTTTTTTTTGTTCTAATAATACAAGACAGCTGAGATTTTAATCAATTATATGACAAAACAAAATTTCCTCTGAAATTTCTTGTGATAGAAAATAAAGGAAGATGTCCCAATTTTTTTTTTAACTTTTGTGCTTATCTGTGTCGAAATAAATATGAGAAACAGAGCATCATGTAACTGGTTAGGCTGCAGTCTCTCTTGTCAGGTATCTATTTGTTGACCTGTGTTTTGGCTTCTAGTGCTTGAAATCCCAGGATTATCCATCCGATGAGCTTTCCTCAATAATTAGCAAGGAGTTGAGAGAAGAAGAAGAAGAAGAAAACAAAACAAAAGATGCGCCATCACTCTAATTTCGTATCCCCGTCTTAATAATTAATATTAAACTATAAATATATTTAATTGTGGATTGCTAGGATTAAATTATTATATTTTGCTAGAATATTTAATTGTGGAGTAATTATGTCCTTTTAATGATGCATTGATCATTAAAGGATTACTCGGAATCATATTTGCATTTTTGAAGTAAATATTTGAGATTGTAGTTGAATTTATTTTTAAATATATTTTTTGTTTAAAAATTTATCAAAATAATATTTTTTTAAAATAATTTTTGATAATAATCAATTAAAATGATCTAAAAATATTTAAAAAATTAATTTAAAATCAAAAATAAAAAAAAATAAAAATCAATTTTTTTTGTAACACGGTGTTAAACACCCCGAAAGATGAATGCGAAAACATCATCTTATTCTTTCTAGTTGTATTTGCATTCTTTAAGTGAATATTTGAGATTGTGGTTGAATTTATTTTTAAATATGTTTTTTATTTAGAAATATATTAAAATAATATATATTTTTTAAATTATTTTTAATATTAGCAGATCAAAATGATCTAAAAATATTTAAGAAATTAATTTAAAGTCAAAAATAAAAATAAAAAATTTTCAATTTTTTTAATTTTATTTTTGAAACACAATGTTAAACACCCTGAAAAACGAATGCAACACCATGCAGTTGTTGTTAAGGTTTTCTTTTCATCTTGTATTTGAAAACATCATCTTATTCTTTCTGGTGGTCGTTTTTCTTTTTTTCATAAAAAGTACATGTTTATCATTTTTTTTCTTTTTCTTTTTTTAATTTCAGGTATTATATTTGTTAATGGGTATTTTCATATTTTGCTCTTTTATAAAAAAAAAAAAAAAAAAAAAATTATACCAATTTAGTCTTTAAAATCTCAGTCTAACCTTCCAGTTGAAATTTCGTATGCACTCTAATGTATTTTCACGTAAGAGCTGTCAACTTCTATTATTTGCCACTATCCTATAAATAATGCATAAAATTCCACAAAAACAAGCAAGCAAACGCGGACTAATGGATTAATAACAGCAAATGAGGATGAGGCAAAAATAAATAAATAAATAAATGTTTGAAGATACGAGCAAGCTGGAAAACGACAAGAAGTGAAGGCAAGGCTGAGATTGGAGTTTGATTGATTTATACCTCTGTATATATTATATTCAATTGGCTAGATTGAACGTGCTCACTGTTCTTGTCGTTCCAACTCTGTTTTTTTATTTTAACAGGGTCAAAGCAACTTGAAAGCGTTCGAGATCTAGCTAGCTACCACCAACCCTTAAATGACAATTTTAGAGTTGGTTGAAATTTGATCCCGATCAACCTCTCTAATTCAACCATGGCCATGAAAATGTTTGTGCCTGTCCCATGCACGTGCCCACAGCAGCATTTTAAGGGACCTGACCTCCATTTGAGATTGCTTTTGACGGTAAATAATCTTGAATTGAGGTAGTAAAATAGTGTATTGTAATGATAAAATGCTTGTGATTTGTATAACAGGTTATGAGTTCGAGTCAGAGTGTATATTATTTATAAGAGCCTAAGACAATTATATACTTTTCGGGGATGGAGTCTCCTGACATAAAAAAAAATCTTTCAATAGAGTTTTTGATTTTTGCAAATACGTCCCTTAAAAGTCAAAACATGAACGGTCTATTTTTAAATTTGATTGGTAAGGCTCAAGCTTACTTCAAGCTAGCATGATGGTTAACTAAAACACGATGGAGGTCAATTAGATTAGGCTGCTCCAGAACGAAAGATTTGAGCTTATTCAAGAAAATGAACGCGGCGTTGTTTGATGTGTTTTAAACTCGCAAGCTGCAAGCTAAAAATATGAATTTATTTGAAAAATAACATTGTTTTTGCAAAAACTAAATTACAAAATTTATTTTTTTTTCTAACGAAATAGTATAGTTAATATATGATGTAATTAGAAGACGTGACATGTTGAGATGTCACTTGTGATAATAATGCAATGTTTTTTTTAAAAAAAAATAATTGTCACAAATTTCAATAAGAAAAAAAGATTAAAAAAATGAAAAAAAATCTCTTAGACACATAAAAAAAAAAGTATCAACAATATAAATCTAACATCATCAAGAAATATCACAAACAATAACAAAAAGGGATTACACTTTTCGTCTACAAACAAACGAGCAATTACAATGATGAGAGATGAGAGAAAGAGAGAGAAAAATTCTTTTACAGAACGATGACAAAGAATTAGAGATTTGCATGGCAGGTCTCAAATTTAAGTCAGGACGTATATCTTTTATAAGAATCTAGGACAACCAAGATTTTACTCGTTCACTTGGACTTAAATTAAAAATATATATATATCCTTTCAATAATAGTGTTGCAATTGAAGAGCATTTATTTATTTATTTATTTATTTATTTTTCTATCTAGCTATTTTAATTTGCACAATACATTTAATAATTCTTTTGAAATGACGTGTGTTTTAGTTCCGATATGCCCAAGGCCAATTCTTTTTGAAGATATATATATATATATATATATATATATATATATATATATATATATATATATGAGAAAAAAAAGACAGTGCTAAATTGCTAATATATATATTTCTGATGGCAATAACTTCTTGTGGTCCTGTCCAACTCAGCAACCCAATTATGATCCGACCTCTATTATTTCTGATTGCAATAACTTCTATCTTATCTTATCGCCAAGGACTAGTACGCTCTGTAAAATCAACAGGAAAATACAATCAGAGAAATCGCTCTCGGTTCAAATACAGAAAAGCTAAAACTACAGTGCCGGTGCGTATGAATTTGAGTGAATGGTTTATATTCTGTGGCTTCTGTGCAGTTCCCGGAAATCGGGAGGCAAGAACGCATCAGTTCAGAGAATAGATAACGTGACAAAGGTTTCTTCGTTGAATTCCATGGCTAATTGCACTGCAGAGCTCACCCCTGGCTCGAGGATTCCTTTCTTGTGGGTGACTTCGTCCTATAAAGCTCACCAAACGAATCCTATCCTTGCTGTATTTGAATAATGCACAACATGGATCTGACTTGTTCTCCTGCAGGATCCACAGCGCCTCGAGGACTGTCACGGGTGACTAGAACAGGGGGTGTCGTCCAGAGAAACTCTTGCTCCTCCAGTAAAAAGTAAAAACCCATCAATCATTTGTGAGTTTTACCATCTCATTTATCTCCTCTTTTATGTAATTATGACAAAAAAAAATACACATTTCTGCAGGCAGTTTTGTCCATCATTGACATTGAAGACCGAGCTTCGAAAAAGCTCAGTAGCATGTGAAAGTTCACAAATTTATCAGAAATAGAAGGACCCCAGTCAGGCCTCTGCAATCTCTCACAGCATGTTTTTATCATTAATTGCAGTAGTTCAAAATTACAATCACTCGAAA
This sequence comes from Salix purpurea, assembly GCA_027405865.1. NCBI lineage: Eukaryota > Viridiplantae > Streptophyta > Magnoliopsida > Malpighiales > Salicaceae > Salix > Salix purpurea. The sequence goes on along the minus strand of JAOWLH010000013.1, from coordinate 4,076,371 downwards.
GAGTAGATTTTGTATACAGAAACAAAATTTGTGTAGGCCCTTAACAGGGTTACGACAGCTAGATCTTAACACAACAACTAAACTTCAAGATACATCCAAGCTCCCCTATCATTTCAATGGCAGCAAGATGAGCTGGTCCATATCTAATTTCCACGTCGCAGACACAAATCTGTTTCATAAAGTTCATCCTTTCTGGTCCGCAGCTGCTACTCAGATTTTGAAAGTGCATCTGTTTTATCATGTTCAAGCAATAAAAATGTAAAATAGTAGATAGGAAAATGTACGGACGACCAAGTTTACTTCAACGAAATAAACTACGGTTCAAATTTTCAGCTTTAGCGACATTGAACATTTAGGGAATCATATATACTGAATAACTAAAGCCCCCATTACATAAATTAGGAAGCAAAGTGTCCCTGAATTCTTGGCCACATATCTACACCATGGCAGCACAACACAAAAAGAACCAACCATCATTGATGGGCTGCTCCTCGCCTTCAGTAGGGATGCCCTGTGCAAGATTATATCTTAACATCGTTTCCTCGGGAAATTCAGTTGCCCTGAGCCAGAACACCTTAATTCCCCAAGCAAAATGGAGAAGCATAGTTCCTTACTATAAAAGGTCATCAACTCCTTCGCATGTCTTTGCCAGAAAATTCTCCACCTCCAAAAGAAGCTGCTGCTGCTGCAGCCACATCAAGACCACCACCAATTGATGTAATGAGAGCCGATAGACCACCACTAGGGCTCCCACCAGCTGCCATCCCCAGTCCAAGAAAATCAAGAGTGGCATGCTTCGGACCAAATACAGAAGGAGTTCCCATCATCAATTCCTTCAATCCAGAACCTCCATCACAAGGCAGGCCAAGTCCAAGCCCGGCAGTAACTGAGGAATTTTCAGGCTCCATTTGCCTCTGGCCCCATTGCATATTGTCTGGCTGGGCAGACGATGAAGAAGATGACACAATTCCAAGCCCGCGGAGCAACGATGCATTTGTAGCTGCGGCCCCCATTTGAGCAGCTTTCTGTAACAGTGCAGTTGCTGACATAGCCGGTTGTGGTGGTGGTGCATATTGCCTCCGTTCTTGCCCTGCAGTGCCGAATATTGATGACCCTTGATTAGTGGAGAGACACAGAGAAATCGGTTCAATCGAGGATGGAGTAAGGTCTGTTGGGCGATCAGGATGGGCCATGGCATGGATTAGATCAGTAAATGCAGGAGACTGAGGAGCCTGCAAGTTTCCTGAGGCGGTTGAGGAAGCAAATAAACTAGCAAACACACTACTGGTGCTGCTGCCGTTGCTGCTTGAGCTAGTGCCACTGCCGAAGCTTCCATTGAACCCTGCAGTTACAGTGGCTGGAGTCGGAGCTGGAGCTGGTGCTTCTTCTATAAATTGTGGTGGGTTATCTGGTAACTCTGCATAATGCAACAATGAAAAAGATTACAAGGAGAAAAGGAGACATGATAAGAGGGCATTTATCAAACAGACATGGAAAGTTAAGCTTTTCTTTATGAAGAGCTTTAGAAGAAAAGGCAAAGAGTCAATAATAGTAACCTTTATCTAAACTAAACCCAAATCTCTTTCCCTTTTAGCTTTTGAATCACTCGAGTCCCTTGCCAAAGATTTGCACAAACTTAATCTCAAAATATTTTTCAAGACCTTGTTTTCTTGCTTTCATAGCTCTACAAATCTACTCGGTGCCATTTAACTTACAATAACAACAAACATAGTAGCGGACAAAAACTACTAAACTCCAAGATCTAAAGCGAGACGGAGAGGTAGCAACAAACAACAAAGATTTTCTTGTTTGATTAAGACAAAAATCACAACCGACAAAATTTAAGAAGAATTTTTTAAAGTTTCCAAAGTAAGTTCCAAAATGTTTTACCTGGACTCTGAATCGCCAAAACTGGGGATGATATCATCCCAGTTGACTGAGCTAGTCCTGGTGGAGCCTGTCCCTGATCCGAACCAAAATCTGGCGCCACTGGTGGGGGTAATGGTGCTGGTGGCGGAGATGATTCAACTTGCACTTTCGGGTCAGATTCCTTAATTGGTTTTGGATTTGGGTTCGGAGTATGAGGTTGTGCTCTAGCACTCTCCTCCGCCAAGGCATCACAAAATGCCCTGTGTGTAATAAAGCTATCCCTCCTTCAAAAACCAACCAAAACAACACAACTTCAAAATCCAAACAAGCCCACCATAAATCACATAAAAAAAATGGTTGCTAATATTACCTTGAAAACAGAGTACCACAATCACATTTATACTCTCTCGTACCACAAATCTTTGAGTGAGCCTTCCAATCAGACTGAACAGCATACTTCTTCGAACACTTATCGCATTTCCACTTCTTTTCCCCGTGTTTTCTGCAAAAATGCTTCTTTATTCCTGTAAGATCGCCAAGAGCTCTTGATGGGTCATGGTGTACACAAGTTGGTTCTGGACATACATAAACTCTCTTCTTCACATCTTTGCTTGATCTTTGCCTTAGTTTCCAAGGTAGATTATGTCCTCGTCGATGAAGTTGCAAGTTTTGGTCTCTTTGAAACCCTTTGTTGCATATTTCACATACAAATCGATTTGTAGCTAAAAGGGTCTTCGGCGATAAGGCTATCACCTCTGCTTCGGGATCTGCGAGAAATTAAAAAAAAAAAACCATTTAACTTTAATTAACCAAAAACTAATTAAGTTTCAAAAATTATTACTAAAATTATTACTATTCACTGATTCTTTACCTGGCATTCCAGGGAGGTTACGTTTTTTCTTAGCGGTGGCGGCGGACTTGGACGGTGGTTGTTGCGGTGGTGGTGGTGGTTGGTTACCAGATGAAGAGACACTAGCTTCGCCAGAAGCTGTAGATGAATTATCTAAATCAACAGGCATGATTCCTACTTGAATCCCCCCCCCCAAAAAAAAAAATGAAGAAGAAGAAGAAGAAAAACCAAAATCTATATCATTAATAACTTCTAAGAATTTGAAAGAGAGACAGACGTTTCTCTTTTACTCACTATTTTCTAGGGTTTGGCCTATCTTTTTCTCTCCCTCAGCAACCAGTCCATGGAACTCCCTTTTTTCTTGTTGGGTGTTTTTTAAACCTACCTAACAGCTCTAATGACTAATGATGCTCACTTCTCTGTCCAAAACCTCACATTAACCAAAGAGACTCAATGATTAAACCCAGAGACACGACCCTGTAAAAAAGCTTACTACAACTTTCACATCAGACTTGATTTCAAAAAGGAGAAACCACGAAAACCAAAGCGACCGATCACCGGCCGGGTTGATGATCTAAGATCTAATGGTCAAAATTGAATATTGAACGCTGAAAACTAATGAAGATCATCAGAAGTGAAAGGCGTTCAGAGGCTGCTGTCTGTGATAACTACAAAGGGAAAGAAACATAGAGACTTCATGTGAAAGCTTGTAAGAAAGAGAGAGAGAGAGAGTTTGGAGATGATAAAAGTCTTTGGTCTTCGCTTCGCTTACTTTTCAGAGAGAGATTTTCATAAAAAGATACCATTAAAAAAAGCATGGGTTAAGTGAGTTTAGTTAGTGCTTACTAATCACAAGATTAAATTAGTTATTTAATTAACTCCTTTCCTTTTTTATCCATCCTTGCATTAATTTTCACATTAATCCAAATTTAATCTTGCTTATTTCTTTTATTATTATTATTTTAAATAGGATAAATTGTGATGAAATACATGTTTTCTTGTAATTTTAGTTTCGAAAAAATAAAACAAAATCCACTTCAAACTATCTAAAAAGTATTTATTTCATATTTTTATCTATGTTCTTTCAATTGAACTTATTTCTATATATTTTATATTTATCTTTTCTATCATGTGAAAATAAAATTACGACTAAAGGATTTGTTATAATTTTATATTTTTTCTATTTCAATTTAAATTTGAATCAAGTTCTTTTATAATTGGACTCCTTGAACATTTTAACCATTATCCTCTCTAATTTGATTTTTAGAGCTACATCGAGAGAGAAAAAAACTTGCAAGTTGATTGGTATGTGACTATCTATATATCTATCTATCTATCTATCTATATCAATATTGATTGAAATTAGATAAAATGAGTCAAAAACCCGCACTCCATTGCTGGAATTAAAATTTTTTTTTTATCTAGTTTTAACATATATAATTTCTTATTTTGTATTTTAGTTTTTATTTTTTTGTTTAATTTCGATCCCTTGATTTTTTCAGGTTCTTCTAAGATAGTTTTTAATTTTTTGTTTGTATCTATACACCTCTACTCTTAGTTTAAATTTCTAATTTTAATTTTTATTTGTATTAAATATAGCTTCCGTTAAAAAGCATAGTAAGTTTAGATTTGGTGATGTAAAATAAGCGTGAAACTCTCTCTTATGAATATATGCAAAGATTATTTTGTATTTGTTTATTATAAAAAAACATGTACAATATCCTTAATTGTTGATTTTTATCTTATTAGAAGATATTATAATTATTTTACTATACCCAGAAACATTAAAAATCAAAAATACTCATGGCCAAAATCACTTTTCACTGAAGCATAAACGAGAAAGCATTGTAGCAACTAAAAAAATAGGTGGGTCTAGTGATTAGTCGTATTGTGTTTAAGCTAACTCAAATACCCCGGTTATAAAAAAAAAATGTATAAGTGAAAAAAAACAAAAAAATATATATATAAAAAAATGAATCGGGGGATTAGTCGTGGTACGCGTAAGCTAGACCGGATACCTCGATTATATATAAAAAAAAAAAAGACAACCCATTTAAAAAAAGAAAAGTAAAAGAAATCACTGGCATACATTCAAATTGGTAAAAAAAAAAAAAAACAGATGATAATAAAATAATAAGAAAAAAAACAAATATAATACTTCAAGGGCATGTTTGAAAGTGATGATGAGCTTGTTATTCAAAATGTTTTTTGTTTAAAAAAACATTAAAATAATATTTTTTTATTTTTAAAAAATTATTTTTAATATTATTAGGACAGAATAATCTAAAAATATTAAATAAATAATTTAAAATACAAAGACAAACATGCACCAATACTTATAAAGAAGCTGCCTCATTGTCCAAGTTAACAATAACACGTGGAGGATTTACAGCGGATTTGTCGTTTTGCGAAGTGTTCGAATTCGTTTTTTGATTGCTTAAGGACAAAGTGTGGAAGGGGATGAGGGAAGTTGTCAAGTGTTGTTAATGTATGCTGGGCTACTTCAAAATTTGAGTAAAAGTCAAATGATCCCTTTTCTTGAGTTCAACTTTTTATATCCTGGCCAACAAATATTTGACACGTGGTGTGATAATTGATACCGAGCATGCTTGATTGCTAACCCCTTGATTGCCACCTTCATGAATAGAGAACAGTGCCCCGGAAAGGGGCAGGTGGTGGATTGCAATTTACATGTTAAACAAGACACGTGGCCTTTTTTCTTTTTATTTTTTTATGGCTGGCCTTGGACTTCGGGTGAGTTTTTTTAAGGAACTATTTTTTAATTAAAAATATGTTTTTTATATCAGTACAATAATTTTTTTTTTTAAATCTATAAAATTCAATTTAGTACTTAAATGAAAAGTAATGTGAAAAATAGTAGTATTTGATAATGTAATAGAAATTGTTTTACAAAATATATTTTACCTGTAAATATATTAAAATAATATATTTTTATTTTTTTAAAAATATTTTATATATGAACACATTAAAATAATTATAAAAATATAACATGATAATTTTAAATTTTAAAAAAATATTATAGGATTGCAATGACAAACATAACCTCACTCACAACATAAAAAACCACCTAGATATATATATGATAGACAAGTTTCTTGTTTCTTAAAACAACCATGAAAAGGAATTGGATTTATTATTTTTATTATATAATTATTTATTGGGTTGCTAAAGAAAAGTTTCTGGATTTATTTATGAATATTTTATATTATTTTCACGAAAATTGCTATTGTTTTTTTTTTTTACTTCTTCAAATGATAAAATCATGGTTTTTATTAATGAAATATATATTATTTTATTTATATATTTTTATAGGTAATATTTTCTCAGATATTTATTTTTGTGAAAGTTTAATTTTTGGTTTTATGTGTTAAATTTTCAAAAAACATCAAGGATTGATACATATCACAATGTTATGGTGCGGTATATAAAAAGTGAGTACATCACCATAACCTCCTTTGCTCATAAATATAAAAATTTGCTTGTGGTATCTACTTTGCTCACTAATGACTTTTTCTTGTCAACTTATCTCTAGTATAGAAGCAAATCACTCACACGTTGTAATATTTCTTAAATTCACAAGCCCTTTAAACCAAGTTTATTAATAACGTTTTGTTCCGGCTGGAACAGCCGAAATGTTCTGTGCTATTAAAAAAACAAGATAAAATGACGTCGTTTTCGTCTCGGTTTTAATTCCGGCATGTTCTGGAAATACCGTCCAAATTCACGGCGTCATTTTTGTCTCGGTACCGTTCCGAATGTGTCGTTTCGGCATTAAAATCCTCCTTATTTTGACTAACTTGTGATCGTGTTTCTAATTTTGAGATTATATTTGTTTGACTTTGTGTTTATATTGTATAATTTAAAGTTAATTTATCTTGAATTTTAATTATGCTTATTAAATTAATATTTTAATTTTTTCATATATATATAAACAGTACAACCTCGAAATGGCACGCCGAAATACTTCAAAACCGAAACACATTGTACCAATAGAAAAACCGGAACAGTATTGATAGCCTTGATTTAAACACATAAATCATTTTCTTTTATGAAAGTAATGTTAATTTTTATCTAACAATTAACTTATTTATTGAATCGATTATACTGTCTAATTCAATAAAAAAAACTTGGCAGAGCCTTCTCTATACAAGTCCTTACAAAAAGTTTACTTCTAGTGTCAAATTTAGCCTTATGACATATAAAATCTAAAATATATGTGATTATAACCATGAATTTAAATATATATGACTTCAATTTCATTACAACCACGAGATAAATTAATCTTAAAATAAATTAATCTTAAAATTAAGTTTTAAAAAATAAAAAATAAATATTATTTTATTATATCTCTAAATAATTTTTCTTTAAATAACCGCTACTAAATTCTAAACACATTCATAACAATCAATCAAACCTAATGCCCTCGAAAAAAAAAAGTAACCCTTACAATGTAACTAGATTTTTTTTATATATATATTTCCATGACCTAATTATGTAGACAAGAATTGATAACCAGTTGGACCGGATGGATGGGGATAAACCTTGATCTGCTTGGCGTGCACGGATAATTTCTGCTTCATGTTTTAAATATGTGTAGACCATGAACACAGGGGGCCTAGAAACGAGATAAGATTTTGTCTTGAGATATGTACTTCAATTATTTTAAATATCTGTGCCAGAAGATTAGAGATTGGACTTTCGAGTATAATCTTATTCCAGCCCTACAATTTTTTCATTTCCTTTCCTTTCCTTGTAAGCAAATGACGATAAGGTTGAACGTGGAGGATGAGGTGTCAAGAGGTGTTACCGGGTGTTTTTGAAAAAAATTAAAATTTTTATTTTAAATTAAATTTATTGATGTTTTTAGTTTATTTTGATGTGCTGATATCAAAAATAATTTTTTTTTAAATAAAAAAATTATTTTAATATATTTTTAAAAATAACCACAACAACACTTTCAAGTAATATGTAAACCGAAAAGCCGGCATGTTTTTTTCTGCTTGCTCCATCATCTCTTGCATTGACTTGGCAATAAGCATGCCTTTTTCTCTTTTTTTTTTTTTTTGTTTTTCTTAATTCAAACTCTCCATTATTTTTAGGCTGTGTTATGGGTCCCTCCATGTTTTTCCAGACGGCAATGGCCTAATGCTTTATTCCCTGTTCGAGATTATGATTTTGATGGTTTTTGAAAGTTATATTATGATTTTGTTTGTTTTTGTTTTTTTAAAAGAAATATATTAAAATAATATTTATAATTTTTTAAAAATTAATTTTGACATTAGTATATTAAAATATCTAAAAACACTTAATTTTTTTAATTTAAAATAAAAAAATAAAAAATTCATTTTTTTTCAATAACATTTTTTAGTCGCACTCCTTTCTCACTTTTATTTCTTTGTGGCCTCTTACAAGCAAATTACACGGCATAGTTCACACTAGTCAATTGCCCCGCGCGCTGCCACGGGCATTTCTGTGTATATAATTTAATATAATTAAATTTACAACGATAAATTTAGATGATATAAGTAGATAAAATGTATAAAATTTTAAGCAAAGTTTGTTACGCAAGCATAGATTACAAAAGAGCGCGAGCTAATATTAAAAAAAAGAGCAAAAAAATTTAAGAAGAAAAAAAATTTAATCACAAAAATCATTATTGTGCAGATAGTAAAATTATAAAAATCATTTAATACAAAGAGCAAATAAAAATAATAATGAAAAAAAATTAAAGGGGAAAAGGAAGCAATATTAATTTCAAATACTATAACAATAGTAACATCGGAGTCTTAACATCTAAAATTATTATTGCCGTTAGTATCAAAACAATAAAAATTATCAACTTATACGAAGGGAAAAAACATAAAAAGCATTAACAAAATAGCAAGCAAGAAAAAAACATTACAATATAATTATTATTATTGTTATCATTATTATTATTATAATCGATATTATTATCATTATTATCATGAAAGAATAAATATATGAATGAAAGATTAAAAAAATTGTAAGAAAAAAAAAACAAAAACAATAGAATAAAAACAAAAAATTATTATTGCTATCACCGCCAAAACAATCAAAACTATCAAATTATCTCGAGGGGAAAAAAACCCTCAAAAACATTAAGAAAAGAGTAAGCAAGTAAAAGAATTAAAATATTATTATTATTATTATTATTATTAGTAGTAGTAGTAGTAGTAGTAGTAGTATTATTGATATTATTATCATGAAAGAATAAATAAATGAATGAAAGATGAAAAAAATTGTAAGTTTATTAAACATTAAAATAACTTATATGAGATTTATTAATCATGTTATTATATTAAATATATGTAAGAATATTGATATGAATTTTTGTCTTTAAAAAAATCCTAGGTTATTTTTCCTCATTCTCTATATATTTTTAGGCGATAATATTCAATAAATATTTGAACATATAATTAATTTTACATACTTTAATTTCACATAAATATAAAAATATATAATTAATTTGATATACTTTCAATAATATCTTTAATTTCAAAGACAAAATTGAAGTAAATCCAAACATTGAAATTAAATAATTTGAAACAAAATTGAAAATTAAAAGAACTGGGACTTAAATGAAACTGAAATCCATAATTAACTTGCATAGAAGGATATAATTGAAAGAAATCAAACTTTTGATACTTAAAATATTAAGGATTTAAAATAAATTTGCATGGAAGGATGAAATTGAAATTAATGAAAACTTTGATACCAAAAATATTTAGAATTCCGGCTCAACGCGAAAAATTAAAAGTATGAGGACCGAATTGGAACTTCAATACATAATCAATTTCAATTGAAGGACGAAATTGCAAGAAATCAAAACCTATTTAATTGAAATAAGGGCCAGAACATCAAATTATAACGTTTAGGGACTGAAATGAATTTTGAAAAACAACAGCTTAGCTGACGTCAGCTGGCGCAAGCAGGAGAGAGAAAGTGGGGGGGGAAATTCAATGGACTATTGACACGTATACGGACATCATAACGCCACACGCGCCGTACCATGTGGAAGAGAACATGCGTGAAAATCATTCTAGACGCCGGTTGGGCGTTTTTGGACGCCGGATAAGCCCGCACGCGCCGTCCGAAACACGCGTGAGCGTGGATACGGACGGCGCGTCCGTCGACGCGCTCTGAAGTGTCGGGCGAAAAAAAAATTAAAAAAATGGATAATTACTGGAAGGCCCCTCACACCCAGACGCGTTTTTTGTCCTTTTAGAGGGCCAGAAGAGTCAATACACTGTTCAATTAAAGAATAAAAAAATAAAAAAACCGGCCGGGCGAACCCGGCCGGTCTGGATCGAAACAGTCAATGACCGTTAGGTCCCTGAAAATGACGGCGTTTTTTGTCTTTTTCGGGGGTGTTTTTCGCCAATAAACTGTTCACGAAAGCAAATAAAAAAAAAAAAAAAAGAGGATGTACACCCGCGATTCACCGTGACAAATTGCCAGTGAATAGTGGCAATGAGTCACGGTGCACAGTGAATCACTATGGAAAAGGGCCACGCCCTTTAGGTTTTTTTTTAACAAGAGAAAAGGAACTTTATGGTCTTCTTTTTCCCCTCCTGTAGGAAGACCTAAGGACTATATTTGAGAAGAAAAATAATGGTCTTCAAGGAAGTATATGATTAAGAAAATAGTTGAATCGTCTAGATAATTCATTGTAACTCTAGAGGTATAGTTTGCTGAAGATTATAATAGTATAATTATCATTATGCCCTTCAATCCATAAAAAAATACTGTTAATTTTTGAGGTATTTTAACAATACAACTATGGTTTTGTTACTGACTAAGTAAGAGTATTTTATATATTTTGATTTGTTAATACACAGTAAAATAACTATTTTTATTCTTAAACGAGATAAAAAATAAGAGTTGTTGGTGAAGATATTGTTGATTTTTCAAGGGACATTTATGGGTTCTTTCCCTCCTACAGGAAGACCTGAAGGACCTATTTGAGAAGAAAAAAAAGGTCTTCAAGTACATGATACGAGAAATGTTTGAGAATGTGTTTGGAAAATGTTTTTGAAAAAAAAATAAAAAAAATTATTTTTATTTTTATTTTAAACTAAAAAAATTAGTGTTTTTAGATCATTTTCATGTGATAATTTTAAAAATAATTTTTAAAAAATAAATTGCATAAACACGCAACTTCTTGGAAACTTGCTGGATTGCATCACGCAAACATACATTGCTGTCGTAGTCTAGTTCTTTCTTTATTTAGTTTAGTCGGTGGATGCCGCAAGGCTAATGCATTGTATATTTCTGCATGGAGAATTAAGTTGTAAATCTTTCAAATTGTGCTCTCGATCCATGGAGGGTGGTGCCTGGAAGTGCAGGAATCAGGAAATGGAGCCCTTGAAAAGAGCAATGAGATATTCTGGACTTTCTTTTGGTGTGTTTTCTTCTTAGAGTATTTTATCTTTGTGTACCTAAAGAGAGAATATTTATCGGATTCAAAGTTTCAACATCTCTCTCAATAAATAAATAAATAAATAAAAAGGTTTCATCATCAAAAAGATGTTGCCTTCACATGCCAAGGTAAATAGAGGACATCGATGATGACAATGACCATATATTCCTTGTGTAAATGTTTTAAGGCTCTTTTTTGTAATATTTCCTTGTGGATTTGAAGAATCCATCCCTGAAAAACGTATTTTGTAAGCTCAGGTGAGCGAGGAAACCTCGGCTGTTTCAGATTCTTATAAGAGGTGCACGTCCTAACTCGAACTCGAGACCTGCTATATAGATCACAAGCCCTCTATCCTCGTATCTCGGGCTCAAACTTAAAGACTTGTTGTGTAGATCGCAAGTCCTCTATCATGACGTCAACCCATGATAGAACACATCCTTACGAGTGTGAACAGACTCGTTGATTTCCTACTGCCTCCCATGAAATGCACTTATGAATCACCCGTTGATGGACAGTGTTCAATAACATTTCCTATCTCTAAAATTGGAGTTATATTTTCTGTTTGCTTACGACCAACTAGGACTTCCAATTTGGCCACAATTAATCGATTATATGATCATTTTGAAGAAAATAACATGTAATAATCAGCTCTACTAGTATCCTTTTCTCGCGAGAGTATAAGAGCTCAACCGGCCCCCCCTCGAATCAGACGCAGAAAAGAAGTGCGAAGTTTGGTTGAGGTAGTGCGGTTCCCTTTGTTAGAAGCTTTTTCCCACCCATATTTCCCCACCTCTCATCTTTTGCCTTCATGATCTTGTCAGCTGTGGCCTAATGGAAAACTACAAGTCAATGGCCACTCATTCACAACACTTTATTTTCTCACTTTAAATAGATCAAGAAGAAAGGAGCAGGGAAGGTGGATATCCCTTTCTTTATTGTCAAGTTCCCATCTTTCTCCCATTTTTTTGATAAGTTCCCAACTTGTAGACATCAAACTTGAAAAAGATGATTCTGTTAGAGAATAATATAAAATGTATTGTGCGGCCTCACTTAACAGCTTAAGTTTTTAGGTGAGATGGTCTCTTAACATGGTATTAGAGCCTTGTTGACCCAGCGGTCACGAGTTCGAATTTCACCACCTCTATTCTATTTAATAAAAATCAAGCACAAGATAATGTGGGTCTGTGTACAAGTTTCAAGCCCAAAGAGCTTTCACTTGAGGGTGTGTGTTAGAAAATAATATAAATCATATTCTTCTGTCTCATCTATCAACTTAAACTTTTAGATGAAATATTCTATTAACATATTCCATCACCTTTTCACAGTATCGACAGGGACAAGCAGTGCCTTGTTTCCCACTACGTTCCTATTACAATGATTTTGTAGCAACCAAATGTATCCTCAAAGTTTATACAATGATGCACATAATATAGTTGGCAAAAGTATCTAAGAAATCTTTTTTAAAAGAATTGCTCGATTAACTAAACCTTTAAATAACAATTCAAAACTTCAGAAGCTGTCCTTATGGGGAGCAGCACAACCAATTGAACCATTCCACTTTCCTAATTCTTTCCGCAAATCCTTTCAGCCAAATACGTTATTTTCAAAAAGAAAAAAAACTCAGCAATTTACAGTGAAATATGGTATCTCCAGAGCACGTAGTGTGCTTTTGCTGGTATCACACGGACAACAGTGGAGCAACAATCTGTCAAAGATGAGGGAAAAAAAGAAGCTGAGAAGGTATCTGACAAGTGACAGCAAACTCAACTTGAATGATCCAATGCTTTTCATTTTCAAGCGGCATTACTGCAGCTATTGCACAGTCAAACCCCTGTTCTGTCAAGTGTTCTTGTCTGCACTACTCGAGAGCATGTTGACCTGCGGTGTAAGATCACAAAAGTTGTAATAACTTTTTACCGTCTTAAACCTGCTAGCGCACCTACATTAAGATAATGGAGAAGAAATATGAGGGTAGAAGGTAAGAGTCAAGCTTGTTATCATGACTCGATGGCCACTCTTTTTTCAACGCTCCATACTCCAGATTGAAATGAGTGTTCACATTTTCACATCCCTTCTGCATCTTGCGAACATATCTGGGATTGAATCAATACAGGAAAACTAGACTTTACATGTTCTGATATTTTGCAATTATTGTTATGAAGTTAACAACAATTTCAGAGGTCATTTTACATCATCAGCAAGGTATCCTTAGAATTCACAGGTGCAGTTACTGCAGTACTCTCTCTGATCCTACTTCTGAAAACTCGGTTCACTCAACAAATGCCATGCCAGTAGCTAGCAGTAGCATTCATGCTAGAATCCATTATGGTGGGTGGTTTTGGTTCTGTTTTCTACATCTTCATCTCATTTGTTTTGCTGTAGTAGTTCTTTCGTTATCCCCACATCTCCATCCAAAATCCCTATAATGACTGTCATGGCAGAGGCCCTAATCCTCGACTGAGTAGGCAGTTTGATCATCAGAGTCCATTCCTGTAATTACTACCTGGCTCCCTCGGCAAAAGCTTTAAAACATTTGGCCTTTTTGTTGCATACAAGAAATAGGATCTGCAATCATTTCTGCTACATCTTGTTTCATATCACAGTAATTGAACCACAGTTAGGATTGATGTTCGTCCATGGAGTTAGCTTTAAAATCAAACCTTTCAAGGTTGTTCTTGTTTTTAGATTGTAAACACTACCCGACTTTTTTTCTCCTTGAATTGTTATTTCCTAGTTTTAGTAAATCATCAAAACATCGTCAAGAACTTAACCCACTTCCATTCTTCATTTCTTCATTACAAAACAGAATTCCACCCTAAACCTCGTGAGAAATTCTTGAAGAGTCAGCTAATCAGGTGACATGATAGATATAGCTAATAAGGCTCAGATATATGAAAAATCAGCAGCTGGCTATCCTAAAGCCCTCGACTTGCCATCGTCTACAAACTTAAGAATTAGTAAGTATAGCCGTTATAAGCTCAACAATGGTCATCAGCTAACCAAGTTTCACACAATTCTCCGAAAGCACTACTCCCTCTCTTATCAAGAGACATCCTCATACTATGTACTCTATTTAAGAATTTATTTATATCTGGTTCCTCTTCACTGACTCGCCCATTCTACAACACAAATCTTTAATCCTCATCATTCAAAAAACCCATCATGTAAGAGTAAAATTATTGATAGTGGATAGATACCCACTGAAAAAACAATTATTCAAAATATTCATTGCAATGCAAAGTAGGACAACTTTTTAAGAAGCTTAGAACAGCAACTGATGAGTGTTGTCTTGCCTTGATCAGTAAAGACCAACAACCTGGGTGGGGTCAGGATTAAAAACCTATCAATGATGAATAAGAAAAGAGCCATCTGTGTCAATTATACAGCACAACGCAGATATGATATCCCCATTAAGGTTACAGGTCTCAAAGGAAATACTGCACTTCTAGTTTTATAAATTCTAACAAAGATCTGTGGTAATAATGTTGCATTAAATATTGAAATTGTACTAATATAAGCAGATTTAAATGAAAGAAACCTGATGAAGTCTGATAACTTTTAAAAGATGATGAGGCTCTTAACACAACTAAATAAAAAAAAAATTATACGAGAAAACTCTACCCCTTGGAAAGCACACTTTGTGGGCTCAGGTGAACGAGTAAAACTCTGATTGTCTCAAACTCTTACAAGAAATGTACACTCTAACTCTAACTCGAACTCAAAATTTATTGTGCAGATTTCTAACTCTTTGCCATCATATCAAGCTCCTTAGAACTACTAACTAAATAAAAGTTGGTGAATGGTGAACATGTAAAACAAGTCATGTTAATTGGGTATCAAACTCCTATAATTAAGTTAATAGATGAGGGAGGAGATGTGTATGAACAAGAAAAAAGATTGGAAAATATATAAAAAGGGAAAGATGAAGAAAAAAGAGTCATTTCTAGAACAACTTCCTTTTCATATTGCCATAAAGGTTGACAAGTTGAATGGGAAAAGGATGGTTCAATCCATTCCTTTCCCACCAATGCCAGGTGAAGGATATTATGAGTTCTAAGATTCTAAATTTCAATTATATCGATTAAACTTAGAGTTTTGGTGACTGATATGATAAAGAATTGAAAATGTTTTGTTTGGCCACCTCATGAATTTAGAGTATAAGTGTGATGCTCCAGTTGAAAATGTCTTGCCACTACTTTATCCTAAGAAAAAAAATTCATATATTGCTTTGCATTGGAGAACCTGTTGATGTAGAAAAGGCTAAATATTGATATATATAGGTCAAATGTTTGGTATATTTGAAATTTCGTATACATGTCATAATTTTATTTATTAGTATGTGTACCGTATAGCCAATCAAGTAATTGCAAATGACATTGACTTTATATATATATATATATATATATATATATATATATATATATATATATATATATATAAACATCTTTTGTATTTAATATTTTTTTTGAGCTTGATTAATAAATCTAGAGTAAAGATAAAGTTTTTGGATACAATTTTTTTTTGTAAGAAAAATTATGAATTTTATAATTATAAGTATTCTTATTGCTTTAAAATATTATATATAAATGTGGTCAATATTTTATTGAGATTGGATAATAATTAGAGTATTTAATACCGATATATATATTATGTTTTTTTTTATGAAATGAAGTAGATGTTCTTATCAGGGTTATTGATCCCGTCCCGGGTGCCGTTCCAGTTTTGTGTTTGGAACGGAACGTTCCGGTTTCGGTACCGTTCCTGTTTTGTACTGTTCATTTTTATTTAATTATATATATGAAAAAAATAAAATATTAATTTAACAAGTATAATTTAAATTCAAGATAAATGAACTTTAAATTATACAATACAAACATAATCTCAAAATTAGAAACATCTTTAAAATTCCAAAATATTATGAAAGTAAAATGTTCTAAAATAAAAAAAAAAATACATCAAACATCTTCTACATCATTAATATAAAAATATTAGAATTTCTTATTATGCATCCCAAAAAAATAGTAAATACCATAGTAAGATAATTACAAAGAGAATAGTACTGAAAATCATATGTTCAAAAAGAAAAGAAAAAAATAGATTTTGAAAAAAAAAGAAGTAAAATTCGGAACACAATATGATATAAATAAAAAATCGTAAAATCGTAAGTAAAATATTTCTAAATACAATACAACATAATTATGACTATAAAAATTCATTAGTTAAGGTTCATATATAATTCAAAATAATTTAAAAATACATTACAAAACAATTATGTCCATAGAATTTCATCAGGTAAAAACTAACAAATTTAAAATAAATATTTTGATGATATGCTATGTAAATTAAAATCAGTCCCATGCCCGTCATTTTCCTCGTTATTTTTAATACATTTATCAAAAGTATTATTATTGAAAGGATTATCAATACTAATACTGGTATCAACACTCAACATAGATATTACTAGTACTAGCTCCAACTCTAACAAATTATTTCTACATTAGGATATGAAAATGATTTAAAAACATCAAATTTTTTTAATTTAAAGTAAAAAATAAAAAAAAATCAAGTATAAATTTTAAAATTAATATTACTGATTTTCAAGAGTGATTCCATGATATATATATATATAATTGTTATTTTTTTATAAAATCAACACAACAATTTTATTTTTTTATAATATATATTTTTTATAATTAATTTTAATATATATATATATATATATATATATATATAATTTGTCCAGCATAATGCTGGACAAATTGTTCCGATGTGGGACAATATAATGTGTCCCACATCGGTATATATATTATATATATATATAATTTGTCCAGCATAATGCTGGACAAATTGTTCCGATGTGGGACAATATAATGTGTCCCACATCGGACAAATCGGACAAATAAAAAAACACTCTCGATTCTTCTCTGCATTAAAGACTTTCACTCCAAATCTTCACTCTTCTTGTCCCACATCGGACAACTACACTTTCTTCTCAATTTTTCTTCAATAAATACTCGTCTCCACTCTATCTTCAGAGTCCAGCTTCGGCTTCAGCCGGAACGGAATGCCCGGGTCAGAACCGAGTCGTTCCGGCCGGAATTGGGCCGGAATTTCCGGATCTGACCGGAATTAAAACCGGGGTAAAAACGACGCCGTTTTGTTCCGGTTTTATGAACGGAACGGAATTTTTCGTCCGTTCCGGCCGGAACGGAACGGGATTAATAACCCTGGTTCTTATAGGTTAAGGATAAGAGATACTTGAAACTAATATGTAAATATTTATTTAATAACAAGTACACTAAATTGACTAAAGGGTTAGGAAATACTTTCAAACTTGATTATACAAATATATTTTGATAGGTTTGATCATAAGCCTTAAAAGGATTGTTAAATTTTAAATTCGCAAAAAGATGGGGTTAAATCTTGAATCCAAAAAATAATTGCACAAGGTTTTTAATCTTTGACCTATGAAAAGGATTATTTGAAGTTTTGACCTTACCCATTAAAAAAACCATGTGTGATAATAAACTCTTGAATGGTGGTTCATATAAAAGGAGTGGGTGATTGTTTAAACCTTTATGAAAATTTTGATGCATAACATTGTCTCCTCATTTATTATTTTAGTTTTTTTGTGCATCTTTAAGTTTGCTTTTATTATTGTTTGAGTTTATTTGTTTTAATCTTTAGATTGTGTTATATATTGTTTTAAGTTAACAAGAACTTTTCTAATTGACAATCTAATTGACCTCTTCTTTGATTCACCTAGATTCTTGTTACATTTATATATTTTAAGAAATCAATCTTCTTTACAGATCTCATTCGCATCACAACACGTGAAAAAACCTACCTTGATGCCTTCATGTTTTTGCAACCTAATAAAAAAAATGATTCTATATCACTAACCTATGATAGTTGTAGCATTCAATACATTTACCACTCTCTCTGTATAAAACTTACATACAACAACTATATCTTTTGGAAAACATAAACTCAACTATCCTTGATAGGTTATGGCTTATTCAAATTCATTAATGGTAGCCACCCATGTGCTACCAAAACCATGATCACTAATAACACCATAAAAGTCAATTAAACCTTTATCAAATAGATACAACATAATCAACTACTCACGAGCACAATAATTGTCTCTCTCTTAAATGATGCAACCTTTAATTATTTGTTGTACTACATTACATTCCATTTAGACCACTCTAGCATCGACATTAATCTTTTCCTAAGTTATACGCATAATATTTATACATTCTACCTTGATTGAACTATATTAAAAACCTAATAAAAGTGTCATAACTTACTTACAATGTGAAAAGACTTGTATACTCATAACTATTATCAAACCTCTTGATATTTTAGGTTTCAAAATGTATCTGTTAAAAAATTTGTATCTAGAGTTTAAGGATCTTGTAGCTATTTCTGTTGCTCAAATATAACCAATATCTTTTATTAAATTATGCCCCATACTATTAAATCAATTCATTCTTTCAGATCTTTATAGTTTCTACAGAGTTTTGGTTAAAATGAGTTGACAAGGTCTATATAAGTAGTTTGAATTGTAGCTCAAGTTCAACAATATTTTTTAGAAAGCTCAATTATTTAATTATTTAAAACATTCACCAATATAACATAATTGTTAATCTTTTTTTATATGTAAAAAATACTTACTAATTATGATGAATAAATATAAAAAATCGAGTGTATCTTTTTGAAATATGTTTTATAAATAAGTTAATAAAATTAAATTTAGATTAGATTTATTTAGATTTAAGAGAATGTTTATTATAATTGTGACTTAGCTTATCTTTTCTCTTTTTTTAGTTATATAAAAGGTGGAACATGTTTAAAAAATTAATTAAACATCTTTTTTTATAAAAATAAATAGTCATTTTTTTTTTCTAAATTGATTAAAAAATATTACATATAAATATTCACTAAACATTACAATGTAAAAAACCTTGTTTGTGTTTAAACCGGACTATAACTAGATTGAATTGAACCAACAATACCTATTCCATTTAAAAAGAAATATAAGAAGAGAAAGAGAGAACTTAACTCTACATCATTACATCTATTTCAAAGGAGTTAGTCAATGATTAAAGAAGTAACTTTTCTTAATTATTAATTATCAAACTTCAAATTAAGAGAGTAATTTTTTAATTAATTTTATAATTATAGTTGTAAAATCTGACTTACGAGTTGACTTGGAGTAATGCTCGGATTATGGTTGATTATTTTCGGTTTGATTCGGTGTTTATCTATAAAAACAACCAAACTAAAAAAAAAAAACGAATCAAACCAACAATAGTTTTGTTTTTTGAAGTTTTTATTTTATTTTATTTTATTTTATTTTAACCAAGTTTTTTCATTCTTCAATTTCACTAAAATGGAATCAAACCAACAAATTTGAACTAAACCGGAAGAATAAAAAAATTTTAGTATATTTTTTATTTTTAATTTTAGACCAACCCAAGCCAAATTTATAGTAACCCGCCGAGCCGATCCATGTTTTACAAAATTTTAGTTCGAGTATTCTGTTTTTATCAAATTGAAAAGGTAGACATGATATTAAAAGTTGGCCCAGATATCATAGAACATAAGAAAAACTTCATCGCACCTGCCCAAGTAGCCCAGTTTTTTCATGGATTCGAGCCAACAGAGACCCAAAGGCTTTAGATGCCCTAAACTCACCCGATTCTCTGACACGGCTGCGTCCACCCTCACCCGTGAACTATATATAATGCATCCACCACCTCTTAACTTTTGATCCTCACTGACTGTGTCTCTTCCCCCCAGCCAAACACCATCAACGGGCTAGACTAACACAATCGACCACCCATAGCCACCGTGAAGTAAATAAGTAATTTATTATGGACCTGGACGGCCTGGACGAACCGAGCAATGTACGAAAACCACCCAGCAGATTCGCGCCTACTTCAAAGAAACCCCAACCAAAATCAAAACCTAAACCTAAACCCGAACCTCAGGAATCAGTACCGGCGGCACCAAAATTCGAGCCTTCAGTTTCTAACACAGGCGAAGATGCTAAACCTAAAATTGATGATACGCTTTCGAAGACGGGAATGGGGGGTTTTAATGGTGATGTGAAGATGGAAATTGATGCTAAGGAGGAGAGAGGAGCTGCTGCAAAGGAAAATGATCCAATGGATGTTGATAAAGAAGAGGATGATGTAGTTGTTCGTGAAATTGATGTTTACTTCACTCCGTCCGTCGACCCCAACACTCAGGTGAACTTTTTTCTCTTCCTCTATTGGAGTGGGTTTTAAAGTGATTTATGAACTTTATTTTTCTTTTTTCTTGCAGTTATATGTAATGCAATATCCATTGAGGCCGCGTTGGAGACCGTATGAACTGGATGAAAGATGTAAAGAGGTCAATACTGTGGTCCTTTTAGGGTTTATTTCTGACTTTAGCTTGTTGTTTTGTGAGGGGAAAAGGGAGATATTGAATGATGATTTTCGATTAATTTTTTTAGGTTAGAGTGAAACCTGAAAGTACCGAAGTGGAGGTCGATTTGTCTATTGATGATACAAAAAACTATGATCCTGATATTGCTAGCAGATTGAATATGAAAAAGCAGGTTTGCCTCTGTATATGCCCTCTTTTTTGGTCACAGGCTCAATTTGGTTTGTTATTTCTTTAGTGCTTAAACATGAAAGGGGAGGGTTAGGCCTCATTATTGGTAGTTTGTATATATAGTGATCTGGGGAGATTTTTGGGCAGATCATAAGTTCTTGATGTATTGCCAAATTTTCACTAAGGTGGGTGCCTTGGTTTTGTTAATGTGAAACTTGATGCCTTGAAAGTCATGGCCTAGGAACTCTATTGATTTTGCAGTGAGTTGTGTTTCAGGTGTTTTTTATTCAGGACATGATCAGATGTCATCTCTGGTACAGTCCATTTTCATAGTTCATAGCTTTTGTAGTTTACTGAAATATTAATGTTTTTGGTTCTTTTAGTGTTGGTGATGACTGGTGTTTTATTTATTCTTTTCTTTTCTTCTTTCCAGCTCACATTTGTTATGGTGTTTGCTGTCCTTGTAACCTTTTCTGTTCCTTGTAACTTCTTGTGTACTTGTTCGATACTCTAATACAGTATCATGCTTTGTGGCTTTCCTTAGACTTTGTCATCCTCATGGTCACCGCCTCCTGCTACTGGGTATGCTGTTGGTGTTCTGATAGGTAATAAGGTATGCATGCCCTACCCTCCTTTTGTGCTTAACATACTCTATTTAATTCATTTGTGTGGTTGAAACAACTTCGTAGTAAACATTTTTTTTCTGTAATCCTGGGGAGCGATGACTGTCAAAAATTATTTTCCTTCATCATAAACATCTCATGACATTTTATGACGGGAAAGAAAAAGGATAGAAGTCCTGCTCCTCATGAAACTCAATACAAGCTGCATTTGTTCTTGAGGCATGAGAGTAATTGCTACTGTATCTATCTTTGAATATTGTGAGATCTATATATTGGTGAATACTAGACAGTATTCATAAATTTATGATCAAGCTCTTTTTTATTTATTTGATGGGTGATCACCTTTCCTTTTACCTTCCTTCATTTCTCTCGTCATTTATAATGTGCTAGAAAAAAAATTATGGTTGGTTTTTATATTATTCTGTACATCTTATATCCTCATCTATGAGGGTATCCATACAGTTTCACATATTTTCTCTCCCTTTGCATTTTTAGTGCTGTTAATTTGTTGAGAAACTCTAAAGTGTGCTCCACCAGTGTATGTGTGTGCATGTGTATCTAAGTTATCATTGTACCATCAGTATTCTGCTGCTTAATGTTTCTCTAAGTTTGTTTACCAACTATCTTTGACAGATCCACATGTTCTAAGAGGTTTTGGTTTTTTATTTTTATTTTTTTTCAACTTGCAGTTACACCTGAATCCTATTCATACAGTGGTGCAGCTTCGGCCATCAATGGACTATCTAAGTTCTGGTAGCTCTAAAGGGAAAAAAAATGCCACAAGTGGTGAAGATTCCAATGAGGGGAAACCTTCAAGTCTACCAAAGAAGCAGGTTTTTTCTCTCTTCTCATACTCTGAAGCTTTGGTGAAATAAAAGTAATCAAGCGGAGTATGCCTTGGTTTGTTGTGGGTCCTCTGGCCTAGTACACTGTTGCCTTGGGATGGTGACATGGATATGGTCCTTGCTTTAAGCATTTTCTTCTTGTAACTAAGTTCTTCATGCACACCATTTATGCTTGAGCTCTTGCTTCCTAGCATTTTTTTTTATATATGTTACATCATGATATAAAAAAGCAAGAATTCCTTAAAACTTTTGATGGAATAAAATGCCTTTGATATCAATAATCTTACGCTCTGTTTTAGTTTTCAGTTTCCTTCTTTGCTTATAATCCCCTTTTTCAATCCTGTAAGATTTTCTCTTCAAAAGATAAATAGTTTTTTGTGATTCACACATTAAGACCAAAGTCTGGATTAATCAGCTAATGTAGTCCAAATTTGATATGGTGTTTGTTAATCAAATCTCTTTTCTGTTATTTTGTTAAACCACCTATTGAAGTACAAAGGATACACATTAGTGAGCAGTGCATAAATGAATGGTTGTAGATAGAGCACACACACACATGAGTGCATGTATGCACACACATGTGACGTGTTTATGCTCATATTGTATGTATGCCTTAATACGGAAGGCAGACAGGATTTCATAGAAATTATCTAGAGACACGGGTGCATGATGTGTTTATGCTCATATTGTATGCATGCCTTGATATTGGCAGGCAACCAGGATTTCATAGAAATTATTGAGAGCTTTTGGTTATTTATTGTTCTTGTTGGTGTTGCTATTATTTTTATTTAAGCACGTATCCTATCAGTTCCTAATCACCAAATCTAATCTATGTTTGGTGTAGAGCAAGCAGATGAATTCAGGAAATGAGCAAAAAACAGATGTTGAGGAGGTACACAAATTAAGCATGCAATTTTACAACTGAAACTTAACATGCATTTATCTAGTTGTAACCACATAATTTGGATTTAACTGAAGATGTAATGCTTTTTTTCCCTTTCTCTTACTTTAATTCATCTCCCATGCATTTTCTTTGGGTTAAGTGGTTTTCGTTCCAACTTTCTTTGCTATGTTCAAGTTTTTATCTTTGTAGATAACTTCACTTTTTTCCCTTTCACTTTACTCAAAAATTGGAATAATGTGTAGGCATGTGGGGATACAATAATTACCGATGAAAGAAACTATATTTTTAGATGAGCTGAAAAGTTTTGAAAATTTCCTTGGTAGGATGGTGCTATGGAGAAACTATTAGGCATTGGATAAAGAAAAATGATCTGTTGGACACATAAATGCTTTGCTTCATAGTGGGTTGTTGTCTCCCACTTCAGTCAAGTTTTAGGTTTCATGGTTTATTATAGTTGTTCAAGCATTTAGTTAATTTTTCGCTGAAAAGTAAATTACTACAAAGGACTGTTTTGTGGTTCTCTTAATTGGTTATTTTCGTGCAGTCTTGGATTCCTCTGAAGTACCATGGATCGAAAAGTGATTTATCTTCCAGATATCTACAGAACATGGTGGCGCAAGAAAGTTCTAACATTGAGTTTGCAATGAGCCCGTACGGTTTATTTATAACTTATCTTATTTGTGACTCTAGGCCAGTAGCAATGTTTCCAAAACTTTCATGTACTCTTAAGATTATTTTTCTGAAGCACCAAACTTGCTTACAAATTTACATCATTTTATATGAAGGTATGACTACATGAGCTCCTTGTGTCCGGGGATAACAAACAACAATATTAAACTCAATGGTCCTTCAAGAAGGTGCAGTCACCCTTCTTATTCCAAATTTCTTCTATCTTCAATATCAGAGGTTGATGCAGTATGGGAACGAGAAAGTTTACTCGTCTGTTTGTTATTTAGTATGTTTATAATTTTATTATTATTTAGAAGCTTTCTAGGATGTTGTTATTATAATCATTTATATTTCACTATAATTTTCTTTTTTTTTAGTTTAGGTTACTAGAGACTTCTTCTTTGCCTTATATTTCTCTATTTCTACTATTTAATCCCTCTCCTATAGGGGGTTCAGCTTCTTCTATCTTTTTTATTACCCTGTCTCACATCAAATGTGTTATGCACGCTCCAAAATATGTATGAGCATATATTGGGATGAGTAGAAAATTCATAGATCTTTCATGCTTGCACACAATGCAAGAAATGCATCTGAGCCTTGCAGAGCACCTTTATTGACTTGGCCATTCTGTCTTAGAATGAAACTTGAATAGATTATATTTCAAGTAGCATTTTTGTTTCACTAGGTTCAAAATAACATTGTTACATAAGTTCATTTACAACAAAAGTATAGCACTTTATTTTTTACTTTAAAGTGTTTTTTATATTTCTTTTATTGTGAATTTTTTTATCCCATGTTAAAAGTGGAGAATTTGATTGGACTGAGAAATTAAGAAAGAGGTAACAATAACATGTAAAATAGAACCTTGATATAACAATACAATGAAAAGGTAAAGAAAGCTAGGTGCAAATTGAATGTTGTGGTGGTTTGGTGAGTGGTTGTGTAAGTCCTCTGCTGCCCCAAGATTACTATTGGGAGGCTTGGACACAAGATCTAACTTGTATTCTGCTTATGGAGTTCAATTTTTCTGTTCACTGCCATTTTTTATTTTTCATTATTTTATAATGAATTAATATGTTACAGTAAACGGTGATGGTGATGGAAATCAGGGTGCATGTATATATTTTTCTATTCCATCATAATAGGAGATGTTCATCAACTGTCGATCATGTTTTGTGCTTTTGTGTTATTGGCTTTTAAAGCATAAATAAATGTTGTTACAGGGTTTTGCTTTCACTGCCTCTGGAAGAACGAATTAAGAGGTTGTTTTTGGAGGTTTGTTCTGACTCAATATTGCAAATCTGTGTTCCATTATATGATATAGTGATGCTTTGGAACTTGGTGCCAGCCATTGTATGTGGCGGAATTTTGGTTGTACTGATGTGTCTTTGTTTTATAAATGATTGTGCAATTTTGGCCTGCTGTTTAGAAACATTAATGTGTGTGAGAAGCATGATATGTTTGCTGATTTACATCTCTGTTTCTTATTTCTCACTTCTTTCTCTTTTCCCGAGATTACACTTATTGACTAATGGCCAGATGCATATTTTTAAAACAGATTTAGTTATTTAAACGAATTCATGCATTCATGTCTGTAGTGTCCTTTAGAACATTTAATTTCCCAGTTTGAGTATATACTTCATCTGGATCCAAATCCAAGATTGCATTTCTCTCTGGATTAAGGATTCATGGTTTCCACTGTGGTCTTTTTTTTCTTGTTTTATTTGTCCTTTTGATTGAAGATTGTTGACGGGGTGAGCGTTTTTTACATTTTTTTTTCACTCAATTGGGATGCGGTTCTAATTGCTGTGGTTCAATAATATACAGTGCACACTTCTCTTCCTGGTCTTGGCACGGTATTCGTACAGTTTTCTCAATAAAAAATTCCACTTGAAACCTAGACCTTTTAAAAATTCTTGACTTCTATCTCAATTGAATTTGAGCCACCAGAGTATGGGCATCAAAGTTGTTTTTCTCTGAAGCTCCCAACTGGATCGTGAAGTTTTAATCTATTATATTAGCATTTCTTTAAAGTTATGGAATCAAGTCAATTTTGTGTTCTTTCTCAACTCTACCTCTACTCCCTTTTTCTTTATGCTTTTCAGCTTTTGGAAGAAAATCTTGAAGCGATGAATCGTGATAATGAAATATTTGTTGTCAATTTGGAAAGCAATTGCTTGCTCTCTTTAGATAATTCTAGACTGTTATTTTTAACAGGGACCTCCAATTCATCGGTTTGCTGCTCTTAGGCATCTTATTCCAGATGACTCCATTGAAGATCTCTTAACAGTTCTTCAGGAGTTCGGGCAATTAGTGCAAGGACTATGGGTGCCAAAAACGAGTTTACTGTTTCCCAGCCCTAAGCCAAATGAAAAGGTTAAACTTGCAGCTAGAGATTACATACTTCTTTTATTTAGCAAGAGTTTGGTGGTCACCCCTTCACAGCTTAATGTCCCTATGAAGCCTCTGCTTCTGAAGAGCTTCCTGAATATATTTGCTGTTGAAAGGCCTTCCTTTAAGGATTGGAAGTTCAAAGAAAATATGGATACACAGTTTGTAGAACTGTACCCAGACATTGTTAGAAAGCAAGAACAAGCTTGGGAAGTCATAGGAAAAAATATTTCTGTTGCTTTTGATCGAGCTGGAAAAAGTGTGTCCAAGATTCTGATAACAAAGCCGAAGAAAACCATGACAGATGAAACTCGAGAAGCTCTGCGGAAGGCCTTGCCAAAAGTTCTCCAAACTCACAAGGTTTGCAGGTATGGGTTTCAATGTTTTTTCCTGGCTATTTAACACCTTTCTTGTGTGCATGCATGCATGTTTCTCTAGTTGAAACGGTATTTCTAATCATCGATACCTTTGGAAGCCTGTGTCAGTTTTAATGTCCTGTATGAGTTTAACGTGGCCCTTTGTTATGTAGTTAATTTTTTATTTACCTTTGGAGGTGGTTAATTGTTTTGTTTTTTTTCTGGAGAAAGAATTTCTTTAGTGGTGTTAAAGGTTCAAACAAGTCAGGGGCTTGGGTGCAACTACTTTGTAGGTTGCTATAAATCTCTCAGTGAATAAATCTAAATGAGTGGTCTCCGTGTGATGTGAATGTAGAAGAGATCAATAAATTGTGTTTTAACCATAATACCAGCCTTGGTTGTCAAAATTTCTTTTTGACATCAAAATTGCACTAGTTTCCCTTTTTGGTCTTCCCTTTTGGTTTGAACACAATATTGGTTCATTGAAATCTATGTTGTCACAGATTGACAAAAGTTTCCATCAGAAGCTCTTGTCATTCACTTAAGTATAATGATGCTTCTTCTCTTGCAGTTTTGAAATGATTTGCCAAGGTTTGCGACAGTTGGCCATCTCTCAGTCTACTCTTCCAAAGGCAGATCCTAGAATTTTAGTAGCTGCAGCCTCTGGTGCTGAAGCTCCTCCAGAGGAACTTCAAGAAGTCATAAGTGAAGTCGCAACTAATATTCATGGCTTTTATGTTTTGAAGTCTTCACCGGAACACCCAGATTTTGATCCATTGAGGTTATATATATACTATTTTTTTCTTTTTTTTGTCAATCCACTGATCTTATGGAGCTTATGTGTAAATACAATGCAATAAGAATAACTAGAATATCTCTGCTTCTCACATTTTTTTCTCCCTCGCAGAAAAGTAGTAATTGGGCTTTTTCTGGCAAGAGGACCTAATGCGAACATTAAGAAGTCAGAGGTCCAAGCAGCAGCCAGGCATGAGCTTAAGAGGGAGCCTTCAAACAGTGAATATATTAAGGTCAGTGATGTAAGACAAACTTAATAGATTGGATAATGCCACCTAAATCTCATTTTGTGATGACCAGTTTACATATTGTCATTCGAAAATCTAAAGGGTTAAAGATTAGTTGTGTTTTAATTTAAAATGGGTGAAAAGGGCTCAAGCTTTGATGGAAGTAGCCAGAACTCTTAAAATCATTTCCTGAATTTCTTGGTAGCAACTAAGGGGTGTTGAAGTGTATTTGTTTTGGTTGTAGAAGATTAGATGGGTTCTAGGTTATCTGGTGGTACAATAGAAGATCAACTCTGGGGATGTCTTGTGACAGAAAAAGCTAAATCATATTGTTATATTATTTGGCAATTTGTTAGTGTTGTAAGTTAAGTTGCTTGTCTCCTCCCAATCCCCTAGGTTGTTACCAACTTCATGGTGCAATAAACGTGAAAAGCTTGCGATCTTTGAAGCAAATCACAGTTTTTTTGCTGTGTTTTCCTTTTTCTTTCTTTTGTATTTTTTTATCTGTTTTTTTATTTATTATTATTATTTTGAGTTTTTGATGTTTTAGTGCAAATGAGGTTTAGCCTCTTTGGTTCTAAAAGCAATGATGTGAGGAATACTGGAAGTAGACTGCACGGGGACTCAAATTAAACAGCTGTGAATTGTTAGATTGCATGTCGATTTCAACTTGCGTGGACTAAAACTTAAACCACAGTAAAAACCTCTTAAAAAATAAACTAGCCTATCCATCTGCTGACATTTTATTACCTTGTTCTGTCCCTTGTTTATCTGTTTATGATTTCATTGACTTGACTTGTAATCATTCCATAAACCATACCCAGAAATTACTATCAAATAGGCTCATTCTGAAATAATGTTGTTGAAGGTTGGACTGCATTATGACTTGTGTGAGGCTTGTAGTTACAACACAGGAATGAAATCAGTGACTTCATCTAAGAAGTTGCGACCATCTATTCAGTAGCATTTTTCATAGCTCGAGTAATTGAAGCATGTTTTCTTTTCCAGGTCATGACTGATTTATGTGAATCCAAAGGTTCTGCATGGGTATTGAAGAGTGGTGATGGTAAACCATCATGATTTGGTTGAAGGTACGCAATAATAAAAGCCAGTCACCTAATGATGTTCAGATTTTATATTCCATATTCAAGAGAGGATCTGAGGCCATTATACCGCACCTCTATTGTAAAAGATATTTTAGTCAAAACAAGACCACATCTGTCTCTCGAAGTGCTTGCCAATAACAATTGCTGCATGGAGATACTTATACTGCCTAACTCCTTGGATTGGGTTGGCAACTCCATGAGGGAGAACACTTAAATGCACTAAAAAAAGAAGAATCTTGAGATCTCTGACAAATTCAGTGAAAATGTTGCTTGTTTTGCATTGTAAGAAGAATTGATTATCAGATAAAGAAAAGAGAGCAATCATGGTGCATGCAAAGATCGAAGAGTGCTCCCTTTATTTTTATATTTTTATTTTTTGTTTCTCTTTAATGCTTTTCCTAATTAGTTGCTGTGCAGGTCTTGCGATTTAGCAAATGCCTCTTGTTTCATTTGCTGTTTGTGGAGGCGCTTGTCATGTTATGGCGCATTGGCGATTAAGCTCGCTCTACATTCTGACTGCAGTCCATGGGGAGCAATAAAACCAATGGTGGTGGTATAGAGCTGGTTGTTCCAATAACGTTCTTAAAGGTGGATCAATGGTCGTGACTGCTCTGATGCCAGCTTTCGGTTGTGGCTCGGTACATAATTAGGTGCTGATAAATCAAAGTTTGACTGGATTTCAACTCTCTGGTTTCTTTCTATCTAATTTCTTCTTGTGAGATTTACTGATGAGATATGATCTATACAAGACTTGGAAAATTAGATTTGATTAACAAAATCATGTTGTCAAGGAGGTGAATGTTAGAAGACTCTGAATCACACATTAGCATGGTCGTACTTATCCTATTTGATTCGGGGTTGGCAACCAAGCTTCTCAGGAGGATAGACGGGGGCAATTCCGGTGAGTGTACTTAGCAAAACTCCCGTGGCGAACCACTGTGCATGGTAAGAATGTTCTAAGATTGAAATTGACTAGAAAAACATTATTCTGTGTCAATCAAGCAATGATGCAATGAAGAGAAATTAGCTGAAGGCATTATTCTAATTAATTATGTGATTAATTATGGTTTGACCTGCTGTGTTTGTTTTGATAAAGAAATCTTCTTATGGGTGAAAGTAATTATCATGAAATTAGCTGTGTTTCTCAGTAACATTTGAAACGAACTTCCAAGATGAATGGCCAAAGTGAAAGACCAGACGTTCGCCTCAAAGAAAATAGATTATCGAACCAATAGCTTTGGCATTATGAGATTGAAATTTGACTTGAATTTTATTCGTGTCAACCTGCCAATATACAAATTTGAAGCTTGATCATAATTTAACATGAAAACCGTAGCAAGTTATTTTTTGGTCCCTTAGTTTTGAAAACCCGCAGCAGCTTTTGTGGTTGTGGTTTTTTAAAAAAAAAAACAGATGTAACAAAAACAATTAATTTTGGTTTTGGTTTTGGTTTTGGTTTTAAAAAGATATATATTTGATTATAGCTATTACCAGCCTAATGCAAAATAGAGGTGGTTTGTATATGACATAAGAACAACGCGAAAGTGAATTTTTTTTCAAATACTATCTCTAATTTGGTAATCTATTTGTAGATGATTTAGAATTAATCATCGTATATATGTTATTTACCATTGTTTTATGATTTCTTAGAGTTAAAGAAGTGCTTAATATAATTTTTTTTATTTGTATTTTTTTAACATTGCTATGAAAAATTCAAATTATAAATATTTCCAAGCAATTGATTCTGATTAATTTTTTTGGGTTTTAATCACAATATGGTTCCTATGTTTTGTCAACCAACATCACCACCGAAAGAATATCTATGGCTAAGTAAAAAAATTATAAGGGCACAAAAACTCCAAAGATCAAATTATTGAAAGAAGTGGAATGCTAAATAATTGTCAATAGGAGGGGAAAAATGATTGTTTGTAGAAGAAACCAAATATAAAAAGGCATCGGTAACGTTAATTTTCAAAGATTCAGAAGCCTAAATCTCATCAAACATGGCAATTTGAGAATGTTGAAGGTGGCAAATAATAATTTCAAGCAATTTGTTGAAATAAATTATTTAACCTTAACATCAAGCGAATAAATTGAGAAAAAATAGGCAGCTACGAAACAAAAAACATGGAAATTGCAGCAAAACATAACAAAGTCAAAACAACCAATGTGTTTGATGGAGCAGAAAAGCTTTGAGAAATATGTGAAGGCAATAATAGAACCTAGTGAAGCAAGAGCAACATAGACATCAAAGTCAAATGTAATTAAATTGAAGACATACCAGCAAAGCAATTATAATAATATTTGATCGTACCGAGCACCTTGAACAACCAAAAATCAACAACAACTGATAATTCAAAAACAAAGAAAAAAATGTGTATTAGTTAACAAATTTGGCAACACACCAGCATACCAAATTGAGCAAACCTTAACGTCAATGAAGAAGCACCTCAACCGTAGCATCCGACAAACAGCCAGCACCAAGCAAAAAATGATAATGATTAAATGATCTGTCATACGAAAAGCAAGGAAAACCAATGAAGAGACATCAACAAAAGCCTAGCAGTTGCAGCAGAATCACTAATTGGAACACACATGAAACCGACGATGGAAAACAACACTGACAATAAGCTAAGACAAAGTAAGAAATTGCATTCAAGCAGCCAATGCTCTTGATACCATCATATAACAATGCAATGAAAACAAATACATTAATGTTTGACATGTAAAAATGTGCACACTTCAGCATATTTACCTAAGCAAAACTTAAAAACGAATCAATAATTTGACAGAGTAGTCATCCAACCGGCAATTGAAATCAGAAATTGAAACCAGCAACATAAAACCAAATCAACAATTATCGCAAAAAAAATTCAAGACAACTGAAGTAACTGGAAAGGCATCAACAACAAAGCAGTCATCCTATCGGCCTTTGAAATCATAAATTGAAAGCAACAACATAAAACCGAATCAATTATTCTTGGAAAAAAGTTCAAGACAATCAAAAGAACTGGAAAGGCATCAACAACAAAGTAGCAATGGAATCGCTAGTTGAAACCAAAAATTGAAAACAACATAAAAAAACTCAAAATTTTTTGGGAAAAAAATTCTAGGCAATCATAGGAACTATAAAGGCGTCAATAACAAAGTAGCTATCTAATAGGCAATTGAAACCCGAAATTGAAAGTAGCAACATAAAACCGAATCAACAGGTTTCACAAAAAAATTCAAGACAATTAAAGCAACTAGAAAGGCATCAAAACAAAGTAGCCCTCCAGTTGGCAATTGAAAGCAGCAACATAAAACTGAATTAACAATTTTTCCAAATAAAATTTAAGACAATCGAATCGAAATTGTTCCTAACCCAAACAAAGTAGTCATCTAACCGACAATTAAAACCAAAAATTGAAAGCAACAACACAGTCGAATTAACAGTATTTGCAAAAAAAAACATTTAACACAATTAAGGCAAATGGAAAGGCATCAACAACAAAACAATCATCCAATCAGTAATTGAAACTAGCAACATAAAACTGAATCAACAATTGTCCAAAAAAAAGATAATCGAACTAAAATTGTTCCTCACGCCACCAAAGCAGTCATCCAATCGGCAACTGAAACCACAAACTGAAAGCATCAGCATAAATCTGAATCAACAATTCTTGCATGAAAAATTTAAGACAAGCAAACATAAATTGCTCTTCAACCCAACAAAGTAGTCATCCAATAAAAAATTGAAAGAAGATATTGAAAGAAGAAATTGAAAGTAGTAACATAAATCCAAATCAACATCTTTTGCATAAACAAATCTAAGAAAATCAAAGCAACTTCAAAGGCATCAATAACAAAATAACAATCTAATCGGCAATT
Source organism: Salix purpurea (assembly GCA_027405865.1). Lineage (NCBI taxonomy): Eukaryota > Viridiplantae > Streptophyta > Magnoliopsida > Malpighiales > Salicaceae > Salix > Salix purpurea. Next base: position 4,043,796 of record JAOWLH010000013.1, on the reverse strand, counting down.
GAAACCAGAAACTGAATGCAGCAACATAAAATCAAAGCAACAATCATCGCAAAAAACATTTAAAACAATCACACTAAAATTGTTCCCCGGTCCAACAAATCAGCCATCAAATCAGCAATTAAAATCAGAAATTGAAAATACCAACAGAAAACTGAATAAACAATTTTTTTGCAAAAAAATAAAGACAATCAAAGCAACTGAAAGACATTAACAATAAACTGAAATTGGATGGCTGATTTGTTTGTATAGCATCCCAACAAATCAGCCATCCAATACGCAAGAAAAAAGAAGCAAACATAATTCTCTGTAGAGACAGTTAAAACAATCTCAATTTGGATGGCAACATAGCAGACGACAAAGAACACACTAAAAAGTAATTTCCAAGCAAGTTTTTGAATAAAATTGAAGGACTACATAAAATTTACATAAAAAGGTCAAAAAGTAAAATTTAGAGGTCAAAATAATAAGAATTGATTGAAATATTAGAAATAAAATAACTAGACTATATTTTTTGGTGAGGAGAGAGAGAAAACATGAAAACCTTTCCCAAGACATAAAGAAGGTGTAGGTTTGAATATTGAGAGACACTTCATGAGCTGCCCAATGGCTCAAGAGACTCTCATGTGTTGGCTCATATACAACATATACTGACAACTTTTTTAATTTTAAAATCAATCAATACCTTGATGGCTATAAAATTATAAGAAAAACACTAGAAAGAACCAAAAAGCCCCTCAAGCTATACCTAATTTTTTTGTATTTTGAAAGTAAAAAGATCTAAATATCATTGTCTAGTAGCTAAAAAATTATTTTACTATTTTGAGAATGAAAAAATCACATAATAAATTACTAAATAGATCATCCAAAATAACTAAAACAATTATCATTGCATTGCTAATATGATCCTGACATGGTTAAATTCAAACCTTGATGTGATTTTTTATATTGTCTAATTATATGTTATTAAGCATGTCTCCATATTTGACTGTTGAATTGTGCTGAAACTTCAACAAAACATTCTCAAGTTATGCTTCAATGTGGAGATGAAATTTTAGATCAATCAGAGTTTGAGAAGGCTTTGCGAGTCAAAACACTCTTTATAAATTTTATTGTCCAGTTCTTTTTGGGTAAGCAAGCTTATTTAGAGTGTATGTTGGGTCTTATATGACTTATAGTGAATATGAATTTGAACCACATGGGGTTAAAAGTTGACTTGAATTAATTAGGATGTTGGGATTAAATCAGATTTCTTAGTATTTTTTGGAGTATTACATATTTGGATTATTTTTGTAACATAACTCAAATCAGCCCACATATCGGGATTCATTAGGGTTATTTGAGATATTATATAAGTGAATTGTATGCTACAAAGCTAACAACCATGAATTAGTAAAATAAAATTGTGTTTTGCATGGTGTAACAAGTTTTTCTTGCTAGAAAAAAAAAACAAATTTAACTTATCAAGATATAACTGATCTTGTGATGCTATTTAATTTAATTTTAATAGTATTAGTATCCTAAGATATATTTTCATTGTATCATATTTCTCAAATCTAATTTTTATTTTTTTTAAAAAAATTATCATATTTATAAGAAATTACTTGACCCTATGATAAAAAAGTTTCATATCGATTGTAACAAGCAATGGATAGTAAATTCAGTGAGTCTCTACCATGTTGGTTTCTTCCACAATCAAGAGCACAATAGTCATTGCATGGCAGCAATGAGTAGTAAATTTATAATGCGCGTCCATAGCATAGTTGTTAATTCCGTTCCGTTTCGGCCGGAACAGCCGGAACGTTCCGTTCCATTCAACAAACCGAGACAAAACGGCGTCGTTTTCGTCTCGGTTTTAATTCCGGCCCGATCCGGAAATTCCTGCCGGAACGCCTCGATTCCGTTCCGGGCGTGCCGTTCCGGGTTCAAAATCTAATTTTTTTTATTTTTTAAAAATTATTTTTGATATCTATACATCAAAATAATTTAAAAATACCAAAATATTTTAAATAAAAAAGAATTCAAATTTTAATTATGCTTGTTAAATTAATATTTTTTTTTCATATATATATAATTAATTATATATGAACAGTACGACACCGAAACGGCATGCTAGAATGCTCCGAAATCAAAACATTCCGTTCCAATCAAAAAACCGGAACGGCGACCCGAATGATATTGACAACTATGGTCCATAGTGTTATGTTTGCTACAGGTTTCTTCCACGCCTTTTTTAGTTTTTGTTAATAATAATAATAATAATAATAATAATAATATACGGTTGGCAATGCGACCCCAGCATAATATAATCCACCTTCTTCGAGCAGCTCCCCTAGCTATATAAATACAATAAAAAAACCCCAATTTCAAGCCCTAGATTTCTCAGTCCTCTTCTAATCTTCGTTCTTGCTTTCCGTTCGCAGTCAAGTCATCAAAAACCAAAACCTAAAACTGGATCAAATTTTAAAAATAATAAAAATACACCATGACTGATTATGAAGCAGAAAGATACGAAGGTAACGGCGGTGCCGACTTCGAAAACCAGAGCTACGGCGCCGGTGGAGCTGATCCCTCTCCTCCACCTCGCGGCGGCGCTGATGATCACAGCGATTCTAAGTCTGAGGTATAAACAGATGTAAATCATTTTTCCTGGGCAGAAAAGTAGAGTTTAGTTAGGGTTTCCGTTTGTCTTTATTTGAGAATATGAGCTATGTGATGTATTGTTTTAGCTTTAATTATTGTTATAAAGCTTGTAGTTGCTGCATTTGCTGATTTAGGGTTTTAATCGGAAGAAACTCGGAGTAGCGTAAATAACATCAATTGGTTTCTGTTGCCCTTTTTTTCATGTCCTACGATTATTTTCTCGAATTAACAGTGTATCTTTGGCCTATGCTAGTTATGGATTTGGAGTTTGTAACAGCTGGTTAAACTTGTGGATATTGCTTTTGTTATGTTCTATTTTTGTTAAGTCTGTTTTCTGATGCTATGTCAAGTCTTTGCTAGACACGTGAAACACTGCAGTTACTAGATTTACGTTAAGTATTTGTTAGTTTTGTATTTTGATTCTTGATGTAGAAAGCCCTTCAGTTGTAAAGGATTTTGTGGGTTTTTGTTCTTGGTTGGTACTGTGTACCATATATCCTTGTTTTGGGATCTTACTAGCACAATGCGTGGATTTCAGCATGGGTCACGTGACTATGCGAGGGAGTCTTCAAAAAGTAGGGAAAAAGAGAGAAGCAGAGACAGGGACAGAGGTAGAGATAGAGATAGGGAAAGAGACCGGGACAAGGATAGGGAGAAAAGCAAGGATAGGGAGAAAAGCAAGGACAGGGATAGAGATAGGGAAAGGGACCGAGACAAGGATCATGACCGTCATCGTGATCGCGACCGCCATAGAGATCGCACTGAAAGGAGGGATCGAGGCCGAGATAGGGATGATGATGATTATCACCGAAGCCGAGACTATGACAAGTAATAAAACCTGATTGTTTTTTGAATGCCGAGTCTTATGTATTGTTTTCTATATACTATTCCATTCTTTATTATGGTAAGTGCTGGATAACTGATCAATTGGTTCTCTTAGCAGGCGGAGAGACTTTGATAGAGACAGAGAAGACAGGCAAAAACGTCGGTCACGATCTCGCTCAAAGGATAGATCCGAGCACAGATCAAGGTCACGCTCTAAGAGGTATATTGGGGGTACACAAAATGACTATCCATACTTATTATTTTATTCTATTTTGCTCCTGTTTTCTAATACATGCATGCCTGTTTGGCATACAATACCTGTCTACTTACAGCAAAAGGATCAGTGGTTTTGATATGGCTCCTCCTGCTTCAGCAATGTTGCCTAGTGCTGCTGCCGCCGCCGCCGTTGCTGCTACTGGTACATGTACCCTCTTATACAACTTAAAATGTCATATTCTCTTAACTGCTATCTTTGTTTTTGTTTGACATAGTGTGGAAAATCCGTATCAAATTACATGGTATCATTTGGTAAGCAGTATTTTGTTCTCTTACTTTGTATATCTAGCTTCTTAAAGCTGTGGTCTCTGAATGGGTTATGCTCTGTTATTATTATTGCTTATTTGGTGAATTAATTCTGGAACTGAGAGAGTTTTTGGTTTTTCTTGTGTTTGGTGTTTGCTTGTTTGTTTTGTGTCTGTCTTTTGTTGTAAGAAGGCAATGTTGGGCTACTTGTCCCACTGTGCTGACAATGGGCGTGAGTCGACTTCTGTAGCTTTTATGTACAAGAAGGAGACAATGCACCGGTTGATGGTTCTCTTTCGTCTTCAACTGGCAACTATTGCCTGTTTTGGTAGTCTTGCAAATATATCCTCCAGAACTTGAATATTATATATACTTTCATCTCTTTTGATAAATTTATTGCCAAAGGTTAGGACTTAGTGGTTCTATTTGAGAATGATGCAGAACTTGATTTTGGTACCCCGACTACATTAGAGTAAGGATTGATTTATGATTGTGTACTAATGTCTGTTTAATTACCTTTCAGGCCAGATTACTGGGACAACTGCTCCCATTCCTGGAATGTTTCCCAACATGTTTCCATTAGGGACTGGTCAGGTGTGCATCACTCTAGTATGTAACTTGTATTCATTTCCATGTTCTCATTTGCATTGATTGGATTTCATTTGCTCATTTGCAGCAGTTTGGTGCTCTCCCTGTTATGCCAGTTCAGGCAATGACTCAGCAGGTTGGCAGGAATGGAAAGATGTGATTTTCATGTCTTTTTTTTTTGTCATTAATTTGTGAAGTAATTATATGATTTATTTTGTGATTTCAGGCTACCAGGCATGCTCGGCGGGTCTATGTTGGTGGGCTTCCACCTATAGCTAATGAACAGGTTTTGTTTTGCTTCCTTTTGCCCCCCTCATCTTTATATATCCTTGTTTGGATACTAATCCCTTATGCTGTAATGCAGTCTGTGGCTACCTTTTTTAGCCAGGTCATGGCTGCCATTGGAGGGAACACTGCAGGCCCAGGTATGCCATGTTCTTTTTAATTTTGTTTTGCAGATGCACATAATTAGACCACCTGCATTCTTTTTCATGGTCACTAAATTTTTATCTGGTTTGTTTTCCTAAGGGGATGCTGTTGTTAATGTTTATATAAATCATGAAAAGAAGTTTGCATTTGTGGAGATGAGATCTGTCGAGGAGGCCAGTAATGCAATGGCTTTGGATGGGATTATTTTTGAGGTAATTTTGTTTTGCTATATTCCTTTTGTTTCGTTGTGGTCTATGATATTTGCTGTTACATGGTACTGACCTGTTTGAGCTATTTCATTGCAAAATTTTATTTTCCCAGGGAGCACCTGTTAAGGTCAGGAGACCGAGCGACTACAACCCATCTCTGGCCGCAACACTTGGTCCAAGCCAGCCCAATCCCAATCTTAATCTGGCAGCAGTTGGACTTACCCCTGGTTCTGCTGGTGGACTTGAGGGCCCAGACCGCATTTTTGTGGGTGGACTCCCTTATTACTTCACAGAAGCACAGATCAGGGAGTTGTTGGAGTCTTTTGGAGCCCTCCGTGGTTTTGATCTTGTAAAAGACAGGGAAACTGGGAACTCGAAAGGCTATGCATTTTGTGTTTACCAAGATCTTTCAGTTACAGACATAGCCTGTGCTGCTCTGAATGGAATTAAAATGGGTGATAAAACTCTCACTGTTAGACGTGCCAACCAGGGCACCAACCAGCCTAAACCAGAGCAAGAGAATGTGCTATTGCATGCTCAGCAGCAGATTGCATTACAGGTAAATATCGTTCCATTTTTATATATAAATGTATATTCCATACCATCATAGGTTAATTATCTGTGGTCTTTATTTTGTTATTTATCTTGTCTGTTGTCCACATACTGAGTATTGTGTGCAGGTTTGCTTACTGAAACCTTTTATTATATTATTTTATTTTTGCAGAGGCTTATGTTACAGCCACCACCTGTAGTCACGAAAGTTGTATGCCTAACTCAAGTAGTTACTGTGGATGAGCTCAAAGATGATGACGAGTATGAAGACATTTTGGAAGACATTAGAATGGAAGCTGGGAAATTTGGTAAAATGTTTCAACTGGCTATTTATTTTGTTTCTAGCCTTTTGTACTGTGAATCTTCGTTCATAGTAATTGATTGCTCTTTATTCTTTGTGTGTTATATGTCTGTTTTACAGCCATTTCTAGTCCCACATTCTGCTATAAAGAATCAAGCTTAACATACACAGACAGAAGACTTCATAATCCCTTATTTATATTTACTTGAGATTGGTTTCCATTTTTCAATAAAAAAATACTTGTTTTGAAAATTTTGGGTTGCATATTTTCACACGTTCTATGCAGGTCAACTGGTGAATGTTGTGATCCCACGCCCAAGACCAGATGGTGAAAATGCACCAGGAGTTGGGAAGGTTAGCATATGTTACAGTTTGTTTCATCTATGATGCTTCGTAACCCCTTATTTATATTCACTTGAGATTGTTTTATAGCGGTTGTTTTTTGAGGTTATAGTTTCTGACGAGAATGTCGTGTTATTTTCAGGTGTTCTTGGAATATGTAGACACTGAAGGTTCTTCAAAAGCACGAGCAGGGATGAACGGAAGGAAATTTGGTGGAAATCACGTCGTGGCTGTCTTTTTTCCAGAGAACAAGTTCTCCCAGGGAGAATATGATGACTAATTAATTGTAGAGGGCTGCTGCTTCCTTCCACCACACTTCGCTTCACTTGGGTTTTGCATCCTGTGATACCCTGATATTATTATTATTATTATTATTAGTGGATATTTTATTAATGATTAGCTTACAAGTCTACTACTTTTTGGCCGTTTGATTAAATGCCTTGCTGTTGAAGTCTGAACAGATGACCGTTAAACACTGAACTAGTTCAAATGAATTTCTTTTGCTATTCGACTTCTTTCATCCTTATTTTTTAAAAAATAAAATAAAATTGATGGCTGCCACATTATATTTGATTTGATGATGAAAAACTCTGGTATCGGAGCGTGCTATTCGTATCTTTTTCGATGCCTCCTAGACCGCATGAAGCCGTTTGTTGTAGCTTGAAGCAAATGTGATGCTTGGTTCTTATTCTGCTTTTACTAGCTGTTCCTAGCAATGTTAAAATTTTCCATCTCAATGTTAAATCTCATGAAGAGGATGTAATTACAGCAGCAGCTGAAATATAATTATAATATACATTACATGCAGCAGCTGAACTCATTTTACCTTTTAAACAAATGAGATGGATCAATCGATTAAACAAATCGGAGCTAGATCTACTATCTGATCCATTGGATACCGTACTTGGATGATCTGAAAAGATAACCTTTATTCAACCTTTCACCTTTAATGATAATGATGATGAAAAAAGAGATCAACTCTATTTATTTTTTTGGATTTTAGCACAGATAACTTACATTTAATTCTTATCATGCTTGTATTTCTTTCTTCTTCAAATTAAATTTATGCACAATTGGTATCAAAATTGTTAAATACAATTCTGGCAGTCATCCAATTTTTCAACACTAAAAAATGTTTTCGTATATTTTTTTCAGCATGTCAGTTGATATTATAATATATAAAATAATTTTATGTATTTAAAGATATTTATTTTCTTATATATTCATTATATCAAGTTGTATACAGCACTATATTACTTGATCAAATAAATATACATCATGTATAACATTATTAAATTAATTTATATTTACAAATATATGGTATATTTATTTTCCAATACTTCAATCTGTTCATACTTATTTATAAGATTTAAAATAATAAAATACATACTATTTTTTTTCCAAATGTTATCAAATATTTCAGACACACAAAGCAATTATTTGATATTATAGTAAGAATTATTTTCTAAAATGTTTTTTATTGAAAATATATTAAAATATTTTTATTTCTTTTTAAATTTATTTTTAACATCAATATATCCAAAAGATATCTAAAAATACAAAAAATAAATTAAAATAAATAATATATTTATTTTTTTTAAAATGTAAAAATGAACCGGCTTAAGGATAATGCAATTTGTTTTTTTTAAGGAAAAGTAAATGAAAGTTCCGTTAAAAGTTAAAACCATGTCGTCCGTCACTTCAACGGTCCTCCCCTAAACCCTAAAACCCGTCTGTACTCTGTACACCTTCCACTAGAACGCACTGCCCCTTCATTTCCTATCCTTCAACTTCAAAATGGCATCCTCCACTATCCGCCACCTCTCCACCACCACCACCAAGAAAATCTCCATCTCCAAAGCCAAATCAAGACTCCGCACTGAACATGACCCAGACAAAGCACTGGCCATCTTCTCCTCCGCTTCCAGCAATGAGTCCTCCCCCCCTTTCGTCTCTCGCTATGCTCAAGACCTCACCGTCCGCCGCCTCGCCAAATCCCACCGTTTCGCTGACATCGAGTCCTTGTTGGAATCCCACAAATCCAACCCCCAAATCAAACAAGAACCCTTTCTTTCTTCACTAATCAGATCTTACGGCGTTGCCGGGATGTTTGATCAAGCACTCAAAACTTATCAAGAAATGGATCAATTGGGTACCCCTCGATCTTGTATTTCTTTTAATTCTTTGTTATCTGCTTGCATTCAATCCAAACTTTATAACAAAGTTCCTGTGCTGTTTAATGAAATTAGTGAGAAATATAGGGTTTTGCCCGATAAGGTTTCATATGGGATGTTAGTGAAGGCTTATTGCGAGGATGGGAAACCGGAGAAGGCGATTGAGGTACTGGGGGGAATGGAAAAAAAAGGAGTGGAAGTTACGACAATTGTTTGTACACCAGTTTTGAATTGTTTGTATTCAAAGGGAAAGAATGAGGAGGCGGATAGGTTTTTGGATTGGATGGTGGAAAGAGGATGTGAGTTGGATGCTGTGGTGTATAATGTGAAGATTAGCAATGCTGTCAATCAGGGGGCAGAGAGGGTGAAGGAGTTGATTGAGGAGATGAAGAATTCTGGGTTGAAACCTGATACAATTAGTTATAATTATTTGATGACTAGCTATTGTATGAGTGGGATGATGGAGGAAGCGAAGAAGGTTTATGAGGGGCTTACGGTACATGGGTGTAAAGCGAATCCGGCAACATATAGAACTCTGGTTTTTAACTTGTGCAAGAATGGCGAATATGAGAAAGGGTATAAGATATTTAGGGATAGTGTGAGGGAGCATAGAATTCCAGAATTTAATACATTGAAATATTTGGCGAAGGGTTTGGTGGAGAAGAAGAAGATCAAGGAAGCAAAAGGATTGATTCATACAATGAAGAAAAAGTTCCCTCCTAATTTATTGAATGCGTGGAGGAAACTTGAGGAAAATCTTGGTTTGCAATCTACTGAGGAAAACAAGGAAGTCAAAGAGGCTACAGCTTAAGATTAATGGGAGGCATGTTCTTTGTTGTTTTGGGTGAAAAATTCAGCTACAAGTGAATCAAATTTCTCACATGGCAACAATCTGTAACTTTTTCTGGCTAGATTCCTTTTTCAATCCTTACAGAACAATTAGCCAGGGAAGCTGGTTTGGAAGTTGCAATAAAATTTCGAGCTCCATTGTAGTTTCATAAAAACTTCGACTTAGCTCATGAGCCACATTTCATCATGGATGCCATGTAATTTGTAGAATGCTAGTCCATGGATTAGCATTTGCTTCAGTTTTCTTCAGGTTAGAGCTTCGCTTTTTCCATGGCAATAGAACTTATTGATGCTCAATCCATCATGTTTAGTAGTAGCAGTTTTCTGCGTATTAGTTTTTCTACCATCCATATTTTGCATGAGGTCCTTGAATGTGTCGGTTAGCGTAAGATACCAAGCATGTTGTGATTGCAAATAAACCTGGTTGGGGTCATTGCATCATTGTTCTGCCGGAGGCCCATAAATGTAGTTAATCAAATGAACACTAGAAAGTCTACTCATTCTTTCTCTGTATATGTGGTTGAGAAATGTATTAAAATAATATATACTTTTAATTTTTTTTTTATCATTTTTGATACTACCATATCAAAATATTTGAAAACATATAAAAAAATAATTAAAAAATAAAATTTAAAAAATTGATATTTTTTGAAAATTATTTTGAAATGCAGTGTTAAACAAACACCTACCCAAGGAAAAAGAAGTGGAAGAATTGTTTTTTCAGGTTTCTTGAAGTTTGTTTGCATAGGACTGCGTTTCAAAACATATTCTTGTATATTTGAATAAGTCTCTAATATATTTTTATACATTTAATTATATATATATATATATATATATGTATATATGTATATGTATATGTATATATCCTTGTATAATATTTAATTCTCCAACATATTTATATTTTTCATTTTATTTTTTAAGGTTATATAAGAATATAATAATTAAATTTTCAAAATTGTTCAAAATATTCTAAAAATAAAAAATATTAAAATTACTTGACTATTGAATTGTTAAAACGAATTGTTTAATTTGTTTTCCAAAATTAATATATTATATTCTTACATAGATCAGTAGTATTCTTAGAAAAAAAAAAATAATTATACATGACTTTGCATAGAAAAATAATATAAAGAGCATAGATATTATTAGTTTATATGTGCACATTAAGTTACCAGCCAGATCATTTTTTTTAAAAACCATATATTAAAAATATTAATTAAAAAATAAAAAAATAGAAAAAAAATTAGGGAGCCTGGCCTATTTGAAAAGGGCACGCACTCTTGTTTTTATCTTACCTTTATAATTTTTAATAAGAAGAATAATATATCCGTTCATCTCAGATTTTTTGAAAAAACAAAGTTAAATGACACGCGCCAATATGTCTATAATACCATATGAGAGGATCCATGTGTCATTTTGAAAATATAGTTAAAATTATTTTTGAAATTACTTTTTGGTCATAAATATATTAAAATAATATTTTTTATTTTTTAAAAATTATTTTAAATATCAACACATGAAAATGATCTAAAAATATTATTTTTTTAAATTTAAAATAAAAAATAAAAATAAAAATAAATCAATTTTTTTCAATTTTTTTTTGAAATGTAGTGCCATACAAAATCCCATACATTTTAGGCTTGTTTGGTAGTGTGTTTTAAAAATATTTTTGAAAAAAAATGAAATTTTTTATTTTTATTTTTTACTTTATATTAAAAAAATTAGTGATTTTTTATATTATTTTCATATATTGATGTCAAATTATAATTTTTAAAAAATATATTATTTTAATATATTTCTAAATAAAAAACAAGTTCAATTCCTAAATCAAACTATCAAACATATACTTAATTGTTTTTATTAATAAAAATAATATATACTTGGGCCTAAACTCTTGTCTTAAAAAAGAGTTGGGTCTCCACGATTTAAATAAAATCCAATTGCCAGTCCACCAGTTCTGGTTCAAATTTCCAGATTCATAAACAGAAAGGGTGAGTTAGGGTTTTAGAGCAAAACTAAAGGATGACGACTCGAATAGCACCAGGTGTTGGAGCTAATTTACTTGGCCAACACTCAGCCGAGAGAAATCAAGATGCCACTGCTTACGTTGGCAATCTCGATCCTCAAGTTTCCGAGGAACTACTTTGGGAATTATTTGTTCAAGCCGGTCCTGTTGGTAAGTGATAACCTTTTTAATCTTACTTTACGAAATTAGAGTTTAATTTCCAACATTTTCTTCCTTTTTTTTCCAGTTAATGTTTATGTTCCCAAGGATAGAGTAACAAATCTTCACCAAGGATATGGATTCGTAGAGTTTCGGAGTGAAGAAGATGCTGATTATGTAAGCTGGCTTTGAATTTAATTTACAGTTACTCGTTTTATTACAAGAAAATTAGTGGGATTTATGTCTTAGGTTTTGAAATTTGAATATGCAGGCAATTAAAGTTTTGAATATGATTAAGCTTTATGGTAAGCCAATTCGTGTAAATAAGGTAAAGAAGTTTAGTGTTTTCATGTGTTGTTTTGTTAAAGAACATGTTTTAATGTAGTTTTAACACTATTACATGTTTGGTTTTAGGCGTCACAAGATAAAAAGAGCTTGGATGTGGGGGCAAATCTCTTTATTGGAAATCTTGACCCTGTGAGTTGTCTAATTCTTTCAGAGCATAGTTATGTGAATATGAAGTGTTTTGTATCGTTTGATTTTGCTGCTAAAATCCTTTTTTTTTTGCAGGATGTTGATGAGAAACTTTTGCATGATACTTTCAGTGCATTTGGAGTAATTGTTACAAATCCTAAGGTAATTATTAGTTATGTTTGCTTTAGTTTTGCCATCCACGAGTCTTGAAAATTGAAAATGAGGAGAGAATAAAAATAAATCAAATTGTGATTTAGCAGCTTGTAGGAGTTAAGCACCTTGTATTTCATCCATGCATTTTTTTTTATTAAAAAAGGAGATTGCTCACATCTATGTCCTTTCATGAAGTTTGTAATGGTCAAATACAATGTTGTAGAACTTGCATGTGAACATTTAAGTCTAGAATTTGTTAATGAAATGCAAATACAGAGGAGTTTAGGATGCAATCAAGGAACAGAAAGCCCCAACAAAATAGATGGTATCATTTTCTGTAAATCAAACCTAATTCTATTCTTTTAATATAGAAAATTTTGCATGGTGGATGCAGTGCAAAACCCAACGCTAGGCAAAGCTTGTCCAGAAATTTTCTATTCTAATTCTAATACTATAACAGGACTCTTAGTTTATAGTGGCTTCTTTTGTGCCATTGGAAATTGTATATAATTTAGTAGTGTACATAGATCTTGGTAGGCCAGCCCTTAAAGCACAGAATGGTCCTGAGCTTTAAGGAGGAGCTTTTGACTATCATTGGAGCATGGTTGATGTTGCTGATCAATGTAATCATTGCTTATGACCCTGGTGTTTGCCAGGCTTGCTGATTACAGACTTTTACTTGAGCAGATATTGTAATTAGCCAATTGAAAGTTATTGTTATTATGATGCATTGGAACTATCATCTGTTGGATAAATAAGCAGCGAATAGTCTGATCTGTATTAAGCAAGAGAAGAAATCTGAGAACAAAAATTGTTGTAATAGGCTTGCTATTCCATGTTATCCAAATGCATGCAGAGGAACAAGATAAGGATGAGAATGAGCCTTCTGATTCTAAAAATTGCACAATATACGATTCATTATAGTTTAGGCATAAATTTTTTGCCTGTCAATCATAGGAAGAGTAATCTTTTTTACCACTGTTTTTTATACATCATTTTTCACAACTGGATTGCATGTGGTTGAATGTACCATTGCGTTTTAATGGGATCTAGGACAACTTACCTATTTTAATTTCTTAGGCACGAACTTTTTGCCTGTCAATCCTGGAAAGTATTGAACTTTTTTAAATTTGTCTTTATATATCATTTTTCACAACTGGGATGCATATATTAGAATGCATGTGGTTTAATGGACATCTGGGATTGATTAGGAGTATAATGTTGGTACCAAGAATCTTCAGAGTAAATCCATGGTTGGATATCTTTTTTCTTCCTACTGATCTTACAAGCAGCAAAAGCCACATGCTCTCAAACATTCTGGTGCAATGGTCTCTTTTCTGGATTTGACCTGGAACATCTAGCATTCTTTTCTAGATATTTCTCATTCATCATTGAGATGTTGAAAAAAATTATTTTCTAATTATTACCTATTTGTGAATTGTTTTATCCTTTTATTTACTATTGTATACTGATGTTTGGAATTCGTATTTTCAGATAATGAGAGATCCAGAGACTGGAAATTCCCGAGGTTTTGGTTTCATCAGTTATGACTCATTTGAAGCATCTGATGCAGCTATTGAGGTAATTCCTCGCTTTCACATTTTACAAACTTTTGAGAAGCCATTATTTTTGGTAGTTAGAGATTTGCACAAATTGTTGTTGTGTTTTAGGTCATTTTTGACTCTTGCAAGTAATTGTACTTTTTAGCAAAAGTGTAGGCATTGTAATGTTACTTTGTTTGGTGGTTGCTGGATGAGAAGGCACTCAGTAGGAATTGATACTCGCTTATACTGATTAAACAGAGCTGACTGGTTAATAGTATTTTGGACTTTAACAGGCAATGAATGGCCAGTATCTCTGCAACCGTCAGATAACAGTCTCATATGCATACAAGAAAGACACTAAAGGGGAACGCCATGGTACTCCTGCAGGTGAGGCCTTTTTTCATTGAGATGTGGCTTTAAATATTCTTTACAGTTTCTTCTGTTGCCTCTTTTTATGAGAGCCTCTGAGGGTCCTCTTGAAATTAACTAGATGAGAGCTAATCCTTTTATTTTAAAATGAAGTAGGAAAGTTTCCGTTAATGATCTCCAACAGAGAAGCTTATGGTTGAGTCTTTCTATTATTAACTGAAGTGATTTAATTGTTACTGTTATTGATCCAGAGAGAGTTTTGGCTGCAAGCAATCCAACTACCCAAAAGAGCAGGCCCCACACTCTGTTTGCCAGTGGACCTCCAACACTTTCCTCTCAGGCCAATGGTGCTGTGGTTGCACCTGTGCCCCCACGTCCCTTTGCGAATGGTGTTATTGCTCCAGGACCAATTCCAGCACTGCGTCCTCCGCCCCCACCAAATGCAGCGTTTGCAACAATGCAGGTTGGCGGTCAATCAGCTTGGCATGGCCAGCCACCTCAACAAGGTCAACCAATGCCACCTCCGGGCATGCCTGCACCACCACTTCAATTCAGGCCACCCCCTCCAAACATGCCACAACCTCCTATGCAAGGAGCTCCAATGTTCCCAAGGCCTCCCCCACAGCAAATGGCCATGGGAGCCCAACAACAAGTTTGGCGACAGCCACCACCACCACCACAGCAATTTGCTGGGAGGCCCCCTATGCAACAAATGTTGATGCAACCACCGCCACCACCCAATGCGTTACCACCACCCCCACCCCCCTTAAGTTGAGACTTAGAGTAGAGCTGTTGCGACTATTCATAACATCAGCTACTATGTTGAATGTTGCACTTGTATCATTTTGTTTCTGATTGTAGTACATTTTCTTAATTAGTACCGTAGAGTTGGTAATATAACCTGCCCTTTACAATGCTATAGGCTTTGTTTTTGCTTATTGACTTAACATTTCCCCTTGCATTCATTTCAAGCAATCGAATCTCAGCTTGTAAAGTTTCTGGTTAGGTAACAGGTTCAGCTGACTACAAATCTCTGTATATTGAGGTCATTGATGATAATTAAGACCTATGATTTGCTTAATTATGTTTTGTTAATTTTAACTAACGAGATAGTCATGACTCGTTAAAAAATCAGATATGGTGTCAATAATCATGCTGTTAGCTTCATCATTGTGGCGCAGTGATTCTTTTAATGATTTTTTTTTCCAGATTTTTTCTTTTAATTTTTTATATCAATGTTATTTTAGATGAAAAAGCAATTTTAAAAACACTTTGAAAATAATTCTGAAAAACGAGTTGGTTTTATTTAAAAACAAATTCTCAAAAACGAGTTGGCATTGCTCGCAGGTATTTGCATCATTCTCATGTCACATTAACATTAAAGTACGAAAAAGATGCATTTGCTTTTCTACATGAAGATTGACGCAACAATTTCCATTATTTGAATCGGGTTTGCCATCACGCGAGTCGCACTAATATTCCCAATAGGGTACGCAAATCAAGACAGTTCGGCATTGTTGAGATTTGACGGGAAAACCATTGTGATCGGAGAACTTGGAGAAGATTCTGTACTATCCACAAATTTGTAGGTCACCGTCAGTGCTTAAGATAATCAAGTCAGAAGTGTTCTTTATTGTTCTCAGAATTTGTAGCTACAAGTTCATGAATTCTTGTTTCAGTGATGTTTGGCTTTGTTTGGTCGTCTAATGTTGGCAAAGGTAATTTTAGGTGCGGTTCCTTCTCTGAAAGCAAAAGATGGGATGGACCCATATTCAACTTCACAAACCAGGACCAAATTGATATCGTAATATAGAAATCTGTCTCTTTTCTCAGTTTCCTCAGGTATAAATCTTAGGTACGCGTATCCAGTCAGGTTTTATCCCTTATCCCGGAAAGGTCAGAAGACTTTTAAGCATTCAATATATCCTCCAATAACGAAATTTTCATAGTAAACGTATGATTTTGTGAAAGATATTTCATCAGATTGCAGGTATCTGAAACTGCCAAAAAAACATGAAACTATACTCTCTTTTTTGGATTCGAGGACACCCACCCTGGAAAGCGCACTTTGTAGATTCAGGTGAGCGAGTAAAACCCTGGCTATTTCAGGCTTTTACAAGAAGTGCAAATCCTGACTTGAACTCGAGACCTGTGTGTAGATCTCAAGTCCTTTGCCAAATGACTTGAGGACCATGAAACTATACTGTCAATTGACAACACTGGTTTTGGTTACAGAAAAGACCTAAATAACTATCTTACGCACAAAGTTCACCATCTTTTGTTTTCTTGTCAAAAATGAGAGACGTACTGCTTAACCACAACTCTGATGGAAAACTTGTTAGAGCTCGGCAAGGTACTGTCCAAGTGGGCTTCAAATGCTGCTCTGAGATTTGAAAATCCGTTAGGGCTGACTCTATTATTTTCTCTGTATATATACACAGATGTTTATATGAACAACAAAGAGCAAAATCTAAACATTAGGCTAATTCGTGGTGATTTGAGAAACACCAATCTCTAGGCCATCTACAATCATACACGTAACTTAGGCTACAAAACACTTCTTTTTTTTCCCCCACAGCTTGAACTCACCATCGAAGCCCTTGTCATCTTTTGTTGGTTACATGTGTTTGTTGAAGCTGAACTTTGTAGAGCGAACTAGTCCTTTGTTGAGGTAAATATTTCTTCTCTTCTTTCTCTTTCGTCCTACGCAGCACATAAAAAGCCAAATTCTAGTGGAGCTTGCCAAACACTATCTTTCATCCCCACCACTCATGAGATGTTGTACAAAACAACATGCCAAAACTAAAGGTTTATGATATACAAGTGATGTATAAGCTTACCATGACTTTTCTCTTGAAGATGGTAGTGACAGAAAAATGTTGCTTTTGAGTCTAATACTTGGGAACTCTCTTAAAAAATATGGTAAAAGATAATCATTACACAATTTCCATGGTGTGAGAATAGACTTAACAAGAATGTTGGTAGTGAATCAGATAATGTTTTGTCCACTGTCAAGGGAGATTTCTACACGTTGGAGGCACTTCATCACCTAATTTTAGTACTTTAGCTAATTGGAACAAGGATATTTTGAGAAAAATTAACTTATTCAATGGTCATTTGCTTTGTCCTGGATTGTGCAATTTGAAAGCTCTATATATGTTGTTGGTGAGGCTTGTATTCTTTCTTCTTCCTCACACCGAAGTTATCAGATAATTATAAGTACCCAAATGGACTTCATATCCATCCAAAACATAAAATGAAAGCACTGGTTTGCATTCAAAACTTTCATGAATGAATTTCTTCTTCCGAAGAGGCAGGAAATACCAACACAAGCCAGCTGCAGTCTGTTTTGGTCACGACACTTCATATTCACCACATAACATTGTTTCTCTCAATTATATAAGCTTATTTCAGCTAAAAACATTCGAAAACAAGTGTCATTTTCCACAGAACCACCCTTCTACGGAATTCCTCCAAAAGGCCTTGTTTCTTGCGTTAACAAAAAAAAATCTCATTCAATATCAACGTTTCTTCTTGTAGTTAGTTCCACATATTATACTTGCCATAGGGTAGCTATCCTATTCCATTCTGTCGTTCTCCATCACTGAAATCTAGCTATTGATAGACTTGATCAATACAAAGCAAAAACCATCCCGAGAAACAAATGGAAATGCATACAACAACTATCCAAGAAGATAAAGGCGATGGGATATTTCATAAGGCTATGAACTCAGAATCAAAGCCTGTTTGGATCCCTGGACCCGTTATCATAGGCGCAGGACCCTCGGGGCTAGCTGTAGCAGCATGCCTTAAAGAAAGAGGTGTTCCCTTTTTGATGCTGGAGAAAGAGAGCTGTGTGGGGTCTCTGTGGAGACTGAAGACATACAATCGTCTACAGCTTCACCTCCCGAAGGAAACCTGCAAACTTCCTCACATGCCATTCCCTCCTGAAATCCCAGCATACCCCACCAAAAAACAGTTCATAAGTTACTTGGAGGCTTATGCTAAGCATTTCGCAATCGAACCCATGTTTAGACAGGAGGTTCAATCAGCTATATATGATGCAAGAATGGGGTTCTGGCGGGTTCAAGCCAACGAGTCTGAGTTTTTGTGCCGGTGGTTTATTGTAGCAACTGGAGAGAATGCAGAACCAGTGTTACCTAATATTGAAGGAATCTCAGATTTTAAAGGAAGTTTAATCCACACCAGCAGATACAAGGACGGGGCTGCTTTTGAAGGACAAAAGGTTTTGGTTGTAGGCTGTGGAAACTCAGGCATGGAGATTAGCTTAGATCTATGTAATAATGATGCTCAAGTTTCTCTGGCAGTAAGAGACAAGGTAAAATGTTCTGATCCAGGCTCTCTTGCTGCAAATGTGCTTCATCCTACATGTTCTTCTCTTTCAACTTCGCATGAACCATGGATATATAGATACATATGATCTATATTTGTTCTGAACTTCCTACTGTAGAATACATAGACTTCATGATTCAAATATGATTTCTTGCATGCTCAAAATCTCCGATCAGTTTTACCTAAGAAAATCGAGAAAATCAATTTCATGTTCTAACAGTACATTACAAACTGTCCATGACAAAAGGTTTGAGATCTGCATAGCAAATCTCAAGTTCGAGTCAGGACGTTCACCTCTTATAAGAGCCTGAGATAACCAGAGTTTTATTCGCTCATCTGAACCCACAAAATATATTTTTCAGAGGAGGGGTTTCCTAGAATAATAAAAAAAAAATTACAAACTGCTCCATTGATTATCACATATCCAATCATGCCTTATTTTGACATATAGACAAGTAAAATGTATTTTTTTTCTTACATTGTCAGAATTAGGTAGCATGTTTAATGTTTTTTGACTTGCCAGTTTCTATTCTTTTTACTTAGAATTATTCATGTAGCTCTAAATTCTTGCAGTTACACATCTTGCCTAGAGAGATCCTTGGCAGATCAACCTTTTGTATTTCAACGTGGTTGCTGAATTGGTTCCCAGTAAAATTAGTTGACCGGTTCCTCCTCGTCTGCTCACAAGTTATTCTAGGAGACACACATAAGATGGGCATACGAAGACCCAAAATTGGACCACTTGAACAAAAAAAATCTACTGGGAAAACCCCAGTGCTGGATGTTGGAGCTTTCTCTAAAATTAAATCGGGCAAAATCAAGGTTACTAATAGTTTCCCTCTTAGTTCTTGTCTACATTAAACGAATAATTATTTTATGCATAACATTCATGGAGCTCTCAGGTGGTTTGCGGTGTTCAAAGATTTACAGCCAACGGCGCAGAGTTTGTGGATGGACAAGTAGAGAATTTTGATTCAGTAATTTTAGCAACAGGTTATAGAAACAATGTAGCATCATGGCTCAAGGTATAGAAGAAGTTCATTGAAATTCTCAAGGTTCAAATATCTTGGGGCAGATAATTTTCGTTTGAGAGTTCTTTCCATGCTTGTTAACTTCTGTGCTTCTTTTTTTTTTTACACCAAAAGGAGGACAGTTTCTTCAACGACAAGGAAGGTTATCCAAGAAATCCATTCCCCGACAACTGGAAAGGCAAGAATGGACTTTACAGCGTCGGTTTTGCCAGGAGTGGATTGTTGGGTTCATCCATTGATGCACAGAGAGTAGCAGAAGATATTGCCAGACAATGGAGCTCCGAGACAAAGCATTTGCGAATCGAGTCATGACCAAAACTTGTACATGAGGTTTATTTATTCAGAGTTTAACGTGTTGTTTAGGGTTTACTTCAGTACCAAGGGTGTGATGTGATGACAAAGGACTTGAGATCTGCACAACAGGTCTCAGAGTTCGAATCAAGACGTGTATCTCTTGTAAGAGTCAGGGATAGCCAGGGTTTTACTTGCTCATCTAGATCCATAGAGTATGTTTTTTGGGTGGGGTTCCTCGAATAAAAAAAAAAAAAAAGAGTTATTGTTTTCTACATGAGGCGATGCAGTCCTTGGTCACAACAGAGTTTTTTGTTGAGCTTCCTATTCCTAACATTTTCTATCACATCACATAGAGCTTTGACCCTGCCATATAGATTAAGATTTTTCTTCAAGAAAAGAGCAGTGGATATCATAATGTACATCTCCTTTCATTCCCCTGCTTCCTATCCTGATGGATTGAAGAAAATTAATGTTTTTACGAATTAGATGGGTGAAAATATTTCTATTTTTGACTGTGCTCTTACGAAGCAAACGCTAGTGTACTGGCTCCACCATGATCTAGAAAGCTTTTAAGGCTACATATCTCTGCCACGCAAGGATCTATCAGTAGCATGCTTGTATAGAAAATTGAGAATGGACATGGATATGCTGTTTATTATATCAGTAGTGTCCTTACTCCTTACAAGGATGAACAACAATATATTTCGACAGAAAAGCTGTCTATCATTAAATCTTACATAATTTACATGTGTTAAGCTACACTGTTACATATTACCAGGTTGAGGAAAAACATATTTGACAAAATACATGTTGTCTGAAGCTTTCATAAGAGGAAGGATTTGCTGCTGCAAGCCTGCAACATATAAATACAGTGACTAATTTCAGCCCAGAAATGCATGCTTCTTTTGTTTTCTTCCCCCATTATAGAAACTATCTGTAAAAAAACTAGTAATTTCCTGAAAACTGTGTTTTGACTTGCAGGCCAAGAATCTAGACAAACGAGCACCGTTCAAACCCAGCAGATTTCTGAAATACAAATCGATGAGGGTAAAAGGGATTTGCTCAACAGTACAACTTGTTGTTCTCAATCATCAAGTGGGAACCCCCACTAGGAACTAGGCTGGTCCCTCTATCCATGACTGCAGACCTCCCCTTAAAAGATCACCACTACATTCCAGATTCCATGGTCCAGTCCACAAGTACTGCCAATAATTTAAAGGTCCTCATTCCATATATCCTTGCTTTTTGTAGGCTTCTACTAACAAAACCATATCAATCACATTCATAAGAAAAGAAATCAAAATTATATTTTATCAACTCTATTTCCAGATCAATCGTCCACTGACTAGATACTCTAGATGAATCGCTGATGAAAGTTAAAGGAGATGATACTAAGAGAAACTTGAAGTAGAAGAAGGCCTTATAAAGAAGAACAATTAGTTTGAGAAAGAAAAAAAGGATTAGTTACAATAAAAAAATCCGAGTAACATCACTACTCATAATCAAGATCTAATGGCTGACATAAAGGAGTTTGGACGATGTAATATATCATGTCGTGGATCAAAGGGACTATAGAAGTTGTCATCTAATAATATTATGGTAATTAGAAAATCTATTATTTTGCAAGAGTCTAGATAAAAAAAAACTGATTGGGTATGAAAAAGACATATCATCTTCAGTGCTCCTTGTCCATAATAAATTGCATTATTAATTAATTATTTTTAAAAATCATATTTCTAATTATTCATATGTTTAATGTTGAAAAAAGGTCACTTTTAGTAAAGATGTCTTGATCTTATGGATTTGAGGTAGATCCTTCTTAGCAAATAGGTCTTATCTTTGTGGACTCAAGATAGTTCCCTCAATAAGGAGTTCTTTGTTTTATTAGACTAAAATTTAACCATTCCAAGGTCCATATTATAATAGTGTATTTATTTCTATTTAGTATTTTAATACATGAGGATATGCCTTACAATAAAAAATATTAATGGTGTTTTTGAAATTTTGTCCAAATCCTAAAAGATTTTCTAATTGAGATTTTATTAACTTTATTTGGTCCCTGTTATTTTAATTCTGGAATATGCACCTTTAATCAGTCATAAAACTTTTTAATTTTTGCAACCATACCCTGGAATTCTTGATTTGACTCCTTTGATTTGAGCATCCTTTTTCAAATTGATCATTGATTTCTAGATTATGTAACTTGTCCCCTATAAATCATAGAACTTTTAAGTTTTTTTTCAAATTGATCCCTGATTTTAATTATTTCACACCCTAAACTTGCACACCTATTACACTTTTGGTCCATGGTTTTGCAATCATTCAATTATTCATTTTTCATAAATTAAGTCTTTAATAAAATTAATATGAACCATTAAAAGTATATTAAGTTCTTGAACTTAATTATCTCTTTTAATTTTGGCCCGAGTTAGTTTCTAAACTCAATTCAATCTTCAATTAGGTCAATGATCAAATTAAATCAGCCTATTAAAAATCTAATTAAAGTCTCCAAACTTAATTTTTATGCAAACTCATTATCCTATATACTAAAAGACATCAGGTCGTTACTGTACAATGTTAGTGATTTTACTGTGGATTGGAATAGTTGTTTCAGTCAGTTGGGTTACAGTTTGGCTTTTTTTTTCCGTCTTCTGCCCGTTCTTCATGTTGTGCCACGTGCTCGACACTATAAACCCTTTCACAAGCCGCACGCAAGCTATGCCTTTGTTCTCTTTTCAAAGATGGGGGCTGATGTGGCCTGCTGGGATTCACTCCTTTTTCTCTCTTTTGAATGTCCAGCTCTTCATTTTCTTTGCTTTTGTGTGCTAAATTGTTTGTTGACCAATCAACTTCAGAGGAGAGTAAAAATATTTGCCTGCCACTTCATACGCTGCCTGGGTTGTGACTTAGTTTGCCCCTTGCTTCCATACCCGTCTCTCACTGTATCGTCGTCCACCAATCGTAGTCCACCATGTGCGAACAAGAAGCAAGATGACTGGAAAACACAACAAATTAACATATACTAAACGAGGATCTGACGTCAGCACTGTAGACTGACCGCTTTTCCTCCATGCTTCGCAGGCGTTCGTCTGCTTTTTTTTTTTTTTACACATGCCTTCTTTTTGTATTTTTTATGGTGGAAAAAACAAAGCAAAGGCTGTGGCAGAGCGGTTGTCCGCGCGCTGCCAGCATTGGTGCGCGCGAGTTCGAACTGCTCAGGCTGCAAAACTAATTTGGATTTGTGTTTTTTTTTTTAAATATAAAGAACTGTTTTTTTTTTAAAAAAAAAAAGGTCTTTTGTTTTTTAATAACTGGTTGTTGTTTCTGATTTGGTTTGTTTTTTTTTCTTTCAAGAACCATTTTCTTTTAAAAAAAAAATGAATTGTTTTTTTTTTAAATAACTGGTTGTTGTTTTTTTTTACAAGAAAAAAATTTAATAACTGAGGTGTCCGAGCCAACTTACGTGCACCACGACTAATCTCCGGATCCATTTTTTTTTTTACATTTTTTTTCCTATTTTGTTTTGCCACTTATATTTTTTTTCTTAACCGAGGTGTCCGGGTCAGTTTACGCGCACCACGATTTTTTCTTCCCAGGTATATTTTTTTTTCAATCAATAATTTTTGTTGTATTTATCATTTATTTTATTTTTTTATTTGCTCTTTTTTTAATGTTTTTAGGCTTCTTTTCAGCCTTTGATTTAATTTCATTTTTTTCACGTTATTAAAGCAATAATAATATTAATATCAAGAATAATAATAATAATTTTAGTTTTTGTTCTTACATGTTTTTTTTATTGATTTTTTTTCTCAAGTTTGTTTAATAATATTTATTGTTTTGACAGTAATAGTGATGATAATTTTAGAAGTTAAGGGTCTTTTGTTTTTTAATAACTGGTTGTTGTTTCTGATTTGATTTTTTTTTTCAAGAACTGTTTTGTTTTTAAAAAAATGAATGTTTTTTTTTTTTTTTAAATAACTGGTTGTTGTTTTTTTTTACCAAAACAGAAATTAATAACTGAGGTGTCCGGGCCAACTTACGCGCACCACGACTAATCTCCGGATCTTTTTTTTTTACATTTTTTTCCCTATTTTGTTTTGCCACTTATATTTTTTTTTCTTAACCGAGGTGTCCGTGTCAGTTTACGCGCACCATGATTTTTTCTTCCCAGGTATATTTTTTTTGTCAATCAATAATTTTTATTGTATTTATCATTTTTTTTTATTTGCTCTTTTGTTAATGTTTTTAGGCTTCTTTTGAGCCTTTGATTTAATTTCGTTTTTTCACGTTATTAAAGCAATAATAATATTGATATTAAGAATAATAATAATAATAATTTTAGTTTTTGTTCTTACATGTTTTTTTATTCATTTTTTTCTCAAGTTTGTTTAATAATGTTTATTGTTTTGACAGTAATAGTGATGATAATTTTAAAAGTTAAGACTTCGATGTTACTGTTGTTATGATAGAGTATGTTGATCTTTTTTATTATATGAAATTTTACATGTTTAAATATTATATTTTAATTTCAATAATGGTAAAAATTATTTGTTCATTTGACTAGTATAATACTCAATTAAATTAACCTTGAATCTGCATGGTTTTCACATTTAGATCTTTCAAGGTATAATTGAGTATCTAATATCATATAAGATCGAGCTTGGTCTTTTCGTCTCCCAGTTATGCATTCAATTTCTTTTTGGCCTTTTCTTATCAACCAAGTCACTTGTTCTCTAGCAAGATTTTGATTTTTTTTTTAATGAAAATATAATAATTTTAGAAACCCAGGATTAGATGAGGACAAATACAACTAGTAAAGTCAACAACTATTGCGGTGAATGAACCTTCGTTTGCTCTGAGAACATGTGTCCGAGTGACTGAATCCAAACCTATTGCAGTATAGGCTATGCGTGTCTCCCTTATCGATCCTCGATGAAAGCAGCGCAGAAATTCCAGACAAGGACATTGCCATTTGTCGAGTCTCCAGCTGCTAATTCAGACCAAACCCTACTTCCTTTTCCCTCGTAAAAACTCTACAAAAATCAACCGCAGGGAACCCACTATGCTAAATAAACATGGACAAGATGATCTATCGTTGTTTAAAAATATATTAAAATAATATTTTTTTATTTTTAAAAATTATTTCTGACATGAATACATTAAAATAATATTAAGACACTAATATTTTTTTAATTTAAAATAGAAAAAAATCTTTTGTTTTCAAAAAGACTCCGATAAACTAACCACATCCCTAACTCAGAACCATGCAGCTCATTAAAACGTCTAAAAAAGAAGGTCCCACATATTCAATGTGATTTGGTCTCTGTCAGTACTAAAACGAAAAATAAAAATAAAAATGACGGTTCCTGTTCAGACAGGCCAGGCTGATGCATAATCCTTTAATCTCCGAGTCTAAAATGTCACTCACTGATTGCTACACAGAGTGCCAGAACTAAGAGCTGAGGATGCCTGCTAAGTTCACATCACAGCAGCAATTTTGTTTTTATTAGAAATATGGTTTTAAGCAGATAAGGTAAATCTGGATAGTTTGTATAGCTATCTGGCCTTAAAGTCATCCTGATGTATTCCCTTATCGATCCACGTAAATCTTAAGTGAAAGAACATCTTGACTTGGGAGCAAGAGACAAAAACAATGGTTATCGGCTAGCGTCCGTCCGAAACCCTAATATTTAAGCTGCTGCTTCTTCAACACTGACAGGACTGTTTCCACCTTACAGAAGATGACTGGGAACCGTGGAAAAACAGCAGTAAATGCAGCTGTGAAGTTAAATGGCACTAACAGATTCATAGCATTTGAAAGGGAAAAGGGTATTTCTAAATCAGAATAAAACCAAGCTTCAAATTCTGTCATGAATTCTGACCGTGATCACCCCCACCGTGTCAAAACCAACCATCTAGTTCATGAACCACCTAAGACTACTTGTAGCTCCGAAGGCCTAAGAAAAGAAATAGCATGATTCTGGCAATCAATCGTTTACTTCTGTTGAAATCCTCAAAAGCCAAATCAGTTTTTAAATTGCAGATAGACACCAAGATGTATTCGTAACAAAATCTGAGATTTACATATGTGACATCTGTCTGATTTAAAAAGAAGCTTTGATAAGCAATATGACTATCTCTGTAAGGAATGGAGATTTTCACACCAGAGAGAAATCAAATGTAATGCTGACAGAAACAATTAAAGAAGGACAAAACAAGTACTAACAACGATAGAAGTTACCTTGTTTTCACACCACTTGTCGGATCAAGCCATGTTCTCGGCTCAATAATGTTTTTTTCTTTTACCTTGATCCCTCGCATGTGTTGTGCATGAAGATGAGATGAAGAAGAAGAATGCATGTCTTGCTGCTGGCATTTTCCTAAAATCAAAGCCATTTGATTGGGCTAGTGACAATAATCAATGGGGTTGACCCAAGCCTAGCCCGTGTAGCTGGCTTGACCCAACATATAAAAACTCTTTTGGGTTGTCTTCCAGCCTCATAAAAAAAACCTCATGGACTTTCATGGCACATCGAATAATTATAAGCCCGAGTAAGAAAACATAATACGATTAGTGCAATATTTCATTCTGAATTTCAAAAATATTTTTGAAAAAAATAATAATAATAATTTCATTTTTTATTTTAAATATATATTTTTTGGTGTTTTTAGATCATTTTCATGATGGTATCAAAATTGATTTAAAAAAAAAATTATTTTGATACATTTCTAGACGAAAATTACTTTAAAAAACATTTGCAATCACACTACCAAATAGGCACTAGATCGCGATTAGAAAGTGAATATCAAGCTGCGAAAATATGTCAAGTAATCATCTCATCTAAAAGGTTAAGCTGTTAGGTGGGGGTCAAAATATAATTTATATTATTCTCTAACACCCCTCTTAAGTGAAAGTCTTTGGGGCTTGAAACTTACACACAGATTCACACCATCTCCTTGATTTTTATCAAATAAAATAAAAGTTGTGAAATTTAAACTTGTGACCATTAAGCCAACAAATCTCTAATACCATATCAAAAAATCATCTCTTCTAAAAATCTAAATTACTAAATAAAACTACAAAGATACACTTTATACTATTCTCTAGCATAATTAACCACGCCAAGCCTGAATTTGGAGGTGTAATTGTCCTCAAATAGGCAAAGAAGTGCATCCAAAACATGGTGGGGGGAGTGACAGAAACAGTAAGATGAACATGATCAAAGAGTGGCAGGTAGCAGGCATGCTACGGATCCTGAGATGTTGGATTCGAAAGATCTACTACCCTCTCATGGTTCATGGACATGGACACTGCTAAAAGCTGATGGATTCTAGAGACAAGTGCACATCCTAGTCAGTTTCTTAAGAAGAGTAAAGAATCTCTGATACCGTGTGCTCTCCAGGCTCGCTGAATTATTACCACTTCCAGTTAAAACTCATCTCTCCTGGCACGAGACTTGGGGGTTGCCGTGCCATTCACGGCATAGCAGTGCCCTATTCAATCATTAATATTATCTCTGGGACTTGTCATCGGCCAGTAATAGTGTATCGGGGACATTTACATTCACTCCTCCTGCGCAGGGCCAGTCACAGGAAGCCCTAGCTAGGGACACAGAGAAAAGGAGAGTGATAGGTATCGGCACGGTGCACAAGGGCTCGTGTAAATTGACCTCGGGCATGTCGTGAGATGAATCTCGCTCGCTATCTGATGATCACAGCCACCATGTCGTCCTCTGTTTTTTACAGGGTCATGCAGATTCTACGCCATTTGTAGGGAGTAGCCATGGCTGGAATCTATGCATGCTTATAATATAATATAATATAATGACTGTTATTATTACATAATAGTATAAATTATATTATACAGTTTCATCTAATACTATATTATAAAATCTTTTATCTAAAATTGTTTTTTAATGTGATATCAGAATCTTATTGATCCAACGATCACAAGTTTAAATCGCATTTTATTTGATAAAAATAAGCACAAGGTAGTGAGAATCTATATAAGTTTTAACTCAAATGGATTTTTGCTTGAAAGGGTGTTGGAGAATTACGTAATCTATATTTTAAAACTTTACCTAACAGCTTAAACTTTCAAGTGAGACTATGATCTAATTGAAAAAATGCATGCATAACAATCATATTATGTGGAACACGATTTAATGTTATAAAATTGTATACAAAATGCCTCTTAGAAATATTTAATGGGTTATCTCGTTGTTTCATTTGGGCTAATATATACCTTCATTAATTATTAATTTGGGATATTGAAACCAATTTAAAACAAAGATGGAGTCAAGTGGATACAAAAAAATGGCTACAATTAAATGGGAGTCACACTAGCGATGAACATGATGACAGCTCTCAAACAAGTGGAGGGTATGGGCCATGAATACTTCCCTGTGCAAACATGCCATTCCCTTTATACACCATCCATCCAATCCATCTTCCCAGCATCGATCATTCTTGTCTTTTGATATTCCTTTGGTCAATCCAATTTTGGATTAATGGTCCCCTGGATGTTCATAATCATGACCTCACATCAGTCTGCTTATTAAGATATAGGTCATATATATTTGTTTCATGGGTGTGTATGTATGTATGTAAAATCAGAAAAATACAATGATGTTCTCCATTACTTTTAAGAAAAGGAGGATAATCCAGTGTCAAGGTAGATGAACACGAGCAATCTTTCTGATGAAAGCAGTAATTTTTATTTTATTTTTATTACCTTTAATTACTACTACACATTCAAAGAGCTCTAACAAAATAAAACAAGAAATTAAAAGGCTGAAACCCTATAAGAAATAGATCTTCTTCTTCTACAAAACAAAGTCTCCCAAATCTCACTAAAAGCTTGAACAATAACCCCGTGATGATCCCTTGAATTCAAAGACAAGAAACAATGCAGCAGCTGCTCTAAATCTTTCTCTTCAAACATTTCCTTCTCTAATATCATTTCCATCATCGATCTCTTAAAATCCTCATGTGGGTCCTCGGATCTCTTCACCACAGCAAAGCTCTCTCTTACCTTCCCCTCCACCGTGCACGGTATCAGCCACTGAAACCTCGACAATCTTGCAGGCGACAAAGAACCATCGCGGTTACTTCTTTCTTTTCGCCCTCTTCTTGTTGTTCCTTTCGCTCCATTCTTTAAAGCACAACGCCCTTTAGCCTTCCTAACTCTCTTTTTACGTGAAAATGGAGATTCACGTATTGTTTCTAGATGGGGATTGAATTCTGAGGAAGAATCAGTGGAGAAGCTCCTTGAAGAAGAGACTAAAGTTTCTGTTTCTTCGTCGTTTATGACATGCTCGTCGCCGCTAAAAAATATCCCGCTGTCAGCTGAGGAAGTGCTGGTTCGGATTCTTGATGCCGTTTTCTTCTTTTTGACTCGTCGTTTTTTCCTCTCCATTTTAGCTGGAGGGAGAAAACCGTCGGGGTTTTTGGAGTCCTCGGAGGCTGAAGAGTTGTAAATTTTTTGGCGGGGTGTGGAGTCGTCGTCGTCAAAGAGTTTGGCCACAACGTGATATTTTTCTTCCTCTTCCCAGTGGAAATTTTCAGTTGATGGTGAGGATTTGGTGTGGTCGGTTTCAGAGAGGTAATGTGTTGAGGATTTCGATCTAATCCCACAGCCCATTGATGTGAATGCCGAGGTCACATGGCGCCTGATGGAAGAGTGATGAAGAGGTTTGGAAGAAGGTGGTTGTGAGGGTGGGAGACGGAGGTTGTTGATGATGATGGAGTTGTGGTTGACTGGAGAGATTCTAAGAAATGAAGGGACAGGATTTGATGGGAGAGTAGAAGGGTCTTTGGAACGGCAAGATTGAAAGGAGATCACTCGGGAGAATTTGAGCTTGAAACGTTTAGCCATTGTTAAAGCTTCAGACTTCTGGGCTCAAGTGCTTCGATACTGTAAAAGCATTAAACTGATTGTATGAGGAAGGTGAAAGGTTTATATAGGAGTGAAATGAATTTTTTCTTTTCTTTTTTCAATGATCAGGAAAGAAGAGGGTGAAAATGCACATAACAACAGTCTACGCTAACATTAACATCCTTTTTTGAAGAAAAAAAAGAAAAAAGAGAGAGAGATACACATGCATGTCGCAAGCACTCGTTGAATGTAAGAGACGTATACTCCACTCCTGTGCCTTTTCTACCAAGCAGGTACTGTTGTTGGTTTTCACGTGCTGGGGAAATGGAGACTGCCTTCTATTTTATTTATTGATTAATGTTGTTGTTTATGTATATATATTTGACATGAAATAGTGTTCAAGCCGACAATCAATATATTTGTTTTCCATTCAATTGTCCACAATGATCTTTAATTTAATTTATGTAATGAATAGACCTAGGTTTTTTTAAAAAAAAAATTGAGAATTTATTTTTTTAGGTTTAGTTTATTTGATATATCTTTTTTTTCAAATACTATTTATAATCTTAAAAGTGGAAAACAATGCTTTTAAATAATTGTTTGTAAATTTATTATTTATATAAAAAAAAAAGCTATAACCATGTTGATCCGATGAATATCATGTATTCTTGGATGCTATAACCATGTTGATCCGATGAATCCAGCCGTACACTGACGGATTCTTTAGCATCCGGAGACTCTGACAGTATGGAATTCTACAGGTGGAGCCTTCTTCTTTCCATCTAAATTCAATTATATTCATGTAAATAGATAATTTAAATTCCTTTCGGTGGCTAAGAAGTCAAAAAAGCAGAGACAAAACTCGTATCTCAAAGTTGGATATCACTGCGTTTTGAAATCATGAACCAAGAAAACTCGGGGAGCCATTGATCAATCATTGACTGCTCTTTATGTGATTAACCCCTTTAATCAGCTCCCCATCCCGTAATTTTGCCCTGCACATGATTACAGTCGCTGCGAAGATTAACGAGAAACACGTATATATTTCTTTCGAGATGATTTCTTACATTGATGATGAGTGATAAGAGCAAAGATTTTGGGTTTTGTTCGCAACAGGCAATTAAAGTAGATTGATCAAGCCATGCACGGACCTCAATGGGATAGCAGACGCAGAGAAATACGCTTTCATCTCTGAAAGGCCATTAAGAGATCAGATTCAGGCTTTACTTCATGAATGGTAATGTCATCGAGTTAACTCACATAGCAGTGGGAGAGGACAGTAGAGCAGCTCTTGTCATCTCCAGGTTTTTTAATTAGCATTATTATGCTGTTATCACTTCTAGTGCACAGAGAAGAAAAGGGAGCCTGGCTTTCTTCTTTTTTTGTGTGTTATGATTAAACAAATCTATCAATGGAAAATAAAAAAAAGTCAATCCAAAGAAGCTCCTCTTCTCGAAAACATGGTGGGGATCCAAGGAAACAAAATGATGTTTGCATGCTGGTGTCTCCTTTTCCTTTATTCTCTGCCCTTTCGGGGGACACATGGTCATTGGCGAAGCTTAAAGCTTCTTTTTTCACCTAATATTGCCCCCGACATGGCCGTTTCTACAAGTATTTAACACTGTATTTTAAAAATATTTTTAAAAAAAATGATAATTTTTTTTATTTTTAAATTAAAAAATTATAGTGTTTTAGATCAATAATTTTAGAAAAAAATTATTTTAATACTTAAAAAATACTTTCAAAAACAAAAATTTTGCTTGCCTCCACGTGTCACGCTTTCAGTTTTTCTAACATTAATCAAGCCCAGGTGCGTACATGGGCTGAGCTTAAGCCGGCCTCTATCATATCAAGACAGCATACAGAAGTCCTCGTAAGAGAGAGAGTAATTACTCATTACAAGAAAGAACAGGGTTAGATTATGTTTTTTGCATTTCTTTTGCATGGTTTAATTACTTTATTACGCTTAATAGACATCCAAAAACATTAAGCTTTGGTAAAGTGATAGAGTAATCTCCTTTTTCTTATAATCTTTTTCTTTATCCTCTAGTATTTTGTTAATATTTTATTTATTTATTGGGATATTTTAGTCATTTTAAAAATAGAAAGGTTGCCTTGGTTTTTTTTTATTTGTTAAATTTAGCTTTTATAAAGGAATTTTTTTTAAGATATATTAATTAACTTCATCCTCCGGCATTTAATTTTTTAGGTGTTGAGTTTTTGGGTTAAGTCCAGGTCAAAAATTTAATGGATTGTGGGTTTATAATTTTAATATGGCTTTACAAGGTTCCCTAGGCTTGCTGGATTCTCCCTTTTATTTTTTGTGTTTTTGCCCCCCCCCAACATTCTATTTATTCATTTTCTATGGAATTTATTTTTCTTTTTAAAATAACAAGAGTTGCCTCAAGTTTTTTTTAGGACTTTGTTTTTTTTTGGTAAAGATCGGGGTGAAATCCCTTCTAAATTAAACGCGGAATAGTAGACCCAATGAGGTCATAATACAATAAGGGATAAATCCCTGACGGAGGATCGGTTATAGTATCCGTCTCCCTAACTAATAAGTCCCTAGTTAGCCCAAAATTAGCCAACCAATCAGCCACACAATTGGTCTCCCGATAAACATGAAAAATATTAACCTCCCAATCCCTACCCAAAATATTTTTAATTTGCATAATCAAATTAAAATTTCGATCAGCTCTCACACTCTCCCCATTAATTAGCCCAATTACAACTCTGGAATCTGACTCCAAAACCACTTTCCTAAACCCTTTATCCCAAGTCAAATTTAACCCCACATAGACTGCCCATAATTCTGCCGTTACCGACGAACAAATTCCAATATTTCTTGCAAACCCCCCGATCCAAGTTCCCATATGATTTCGGATTACTCCTCCCGCACCAGATATCCCTGGGTTTCCTTTGCTGCATCCGTCGACGTTAAGCTTGATCCATCCTTCTGCTGGATACTTCCATCCTATGTCAACAACCTCCGCTGTATTTTCATTTCCATTTCGCTGAATTCTCTTACTATCTTCAACCATCCGTTTTATAGCCAAAACAGTCTCATACCAATTACCTTGGTCCCCACCAAATGTTGTAGTGCATCTCTCCTTCCAAATATACCATAAGGTTATACCGAAAATTAGATGCCAATCACCATATCGGGAGCTTTCCGTTCTGGGAGCTAAATTAGAAACCAACCATGTATACCAATTTTGGCTAAAAAATATCCCTCTCTCCTCGGCCCTAACAAAAATCTCCCAAATTTTACGAGCTTTAGGGCAATCTCGAAGTGCGTGGATAACCGATTCTACTTCATTGACACATCGACCACAATATTTATTATCTGTCATCTTCCTTCTCCATCTTGCTTCATTAGTCATAATAGCATTGTGGCCTACCGTCCAAAGAAAAACTTTGATCCGTTCCAATCCTTTCCACTTCCAAATAGTCCGCCACAAAGGGTCTCTATCCATCTCCCCTCCTTCCTCCTAAACTCTATAAGCGGTTCGCACTGATAACCGCCCATTTGAGGAATGATCCCAAACCACATAGTCCGCTCTAGTATCCTGCATAGGAGGGATATGACCAGCAATGCTTATCACCGTGTGTATAGGAAGTAAATGCACGAACAAATCCCATTTCCAGTTTCCCCCACTATCCACCATATCTGCTACTGTATACTGAAGCGTATTAACTCTCGCTTCTAGGTTTAAGAGAGTTATAAGAGGGCCATAGTCTCCCACCCATTTATCTTTCCAAAATAAAATATGTCTTCCATTTCCCAATTGCCAGCTAACATTCTGCCTCACTGTATCCCATTCTCGACAGATAGCCTTCCATAGCACCGAGTCACTAGCACTAGCCACCGGACGACCTTCCCCCCTACTAGGGTTCATATATTTATCTTCTAGGAATTTTACCCACAAGCTCTTCTCCTGCATCATCCCCCAAGCCAATTTCATAATGAAAGCTTTATTCATTGTATCCATTTTCCGCAAACCCAATCCACCTTCCTCCTTAGGCTTACAAATAATCTTCAAATTAACAAGGTGAATTTTGTCTCTACCTTCCGTTTGCCCCCAAATGAATCTCCTGCATATTTTTTCTATCTCCTTGCAAGTATGCTTTGGAATCACTGCTGCTTGCATTGGGTATAACGGGATGGTGGCTAAAACAGCTTTGCATAAAGTGATTTTTCCGGCCAACGATAAGTTGTTCACTTTCCAACCGGCTAATCTCTTTTGCATATTTTCGACTAAGTAACTATATGTTTGCTTAGTAACTCTTTGATGAAGCAATTTTAGGACTTTGTTAAGTTTGGCTTCTTTAAAAGGAATTTTATTTTTTTTATTTCAATTAAATTTTTTATTTTATCTCCCAACATTTAATTTTGTAGTTTTTAAAATTCTTGATTTGACCTAGGTCAACAATTTAATAGATTACATGTTTAATAAATTAACCTGAATTTATAAAGTCAAGTGGGGCTTGCTTGATTTTTAATACAGGTACACTAACCTTTTAATTTCTTATAAACCTCGTTAAAGGATTAAGATTTAGTGTCGAAAGTATGATTGAATTTTTTAAAAAAAATATTTTTTATTTAGAAATATATTAAAATAATATTTTTTTAATTTTTTAAAATTAAATTTTATCATCAGCATATGAAAATAATCTAAAAATATCAAAAAAATAATAATATAGAATAAAAAATAAAAATAATCAAAAACTTTTTTGAAACACAGTTATAAATTAGAAACACCCCCTTAATTACAAATTAGAAGTTTGAGGAGTCGTGTTAGCAACTTAACCGCCAGAAAAAGAAAGCTAATAAGAATCATGTTCCTCTCCTAGGAAACCCATCCGCGTACGTGATTTTAAAAGGAAAACAAATCTTATTTTATAAAAACCCTAATACAATAATTATGCTGTATTATGCTGCTGCTCGAACACTTGGCGCGTTCTTTGCCCGCAGCATCATAGAGACAAGGATGTGAGAAGTAGTGTGGCTCGTGAATCTCGAGGATAAGTCCTTGCCAACTCTACACAGGAAATCCACTTTCCCCCCCTCATTTATTATAGTCACTTGTGGATTGGATACCATATAGTTTATTTTTACTCTCGGAGTTAAAAATAAATAATAAATTAAGGTGTTAGTGGGTTTAAAAATGATTTATATTCTTATCTCTTCCCATAAAAAATCATTGAATTTGAAATATGTACATGGAAATATCATTTTATACTTTTAATTAAATAAATAAAGACGAGATCTATACATTTAATTATCAGATATCATAATCTATGAATATAAATAATTAAATAAAATAATAATATATAATTATTGTAATATGTCACAAGCATGCAATGCTCATATGCTATCTAGCAAGGTATAAGCATATTTACTTTCTCTTCTCTTTCTTCTTTTCTTCTTCATCTTCAATCATGAAGAATTAGAGGGGATATCGTTTTGTTGACTTTTTATCATACTAGTTAAATCGCACGTTTTAGATGCAAATGCAAATTTGAACCGAACATCATTTTATGAAGACACGCCTCCGAAGCACCGTTCATTAAAAAGTCAACCACGAAGTGTGATATTACTGTATTTAATAGCAAAACTATATTAAATTATTTTGGTTTTAAAATAATATTTTGTTAATATTCGTTTTGTTTTGAAAGTAAAATAAATGCTTTGTTTTTTCTAAGCAAAATATATATAGGCTACTAAAGAAATCATTTTCAAAAACTTTACGAAACTTGAAAATGAGAATATATATAAGAAAAAAAACTTGAAAAACCTAGAAACATCCAAAACAATTTGAAATAATCTATATTAAAAACATAAGCAAAATTGGTAACTAATAAGAGTTCAAAAAACAATATCATAGAAGAGCATGTCACTTGCTATATACATATTAGGAAGTTTTCAAGGGGCATGGTGTGATGACAAAGGATTTACAATTTGTATCTCGAGTTCAAGTCAGGGCGTACACCACTTGTAAGAGTATAAGACAAACAAAGTTTTACTCATTCTTTTGTGCCCACAAAATATGTTTTTCGAGCAGTGGAGTTTTCTCGCATAAAAAAAAATTAGGAGGTTCTATGGACATGGGTTTTAATATTCCCTATTATTTTTTTTATTTCTCGTTTTTTATAATAAATTTATTTCTCGTTTATTTAATATATAATTTTCAAAGTGATGATGACGCAGTATATAATATTTTGGGACGGTGGGAATCTAAATCTTGTTCGAGTTGAAGAACATGGTATGCTTCTGCTAGAAGTGATGTTCAAATGCAAATCCCCCACCTGCTATTGATTTATTTGGATTCAATTTGCCAACCTTTACGGATCATGAAGCGATTGGTGTCCTTTGCCTACCAAACATTAATTGTTAGAATTAATTATTATCATCATGAAGCCCTTAAATTATTAATCATGTTCTTAAATCCAAATTGTCGTTTAAAAGAGATTGTCTTCCTCGTTGAGTCATCTGTCTATTTCTCTCTGTGGAGAGGGCCACGTTACATTAATGGAAGGAAACAAGCGTTTGCTATTGAAAAATGACAGAAATAATAGATTAATTAGGTTGAAAAATGAAAAAAAGAATGCATGCATGAGACTGGCAATGGGCTACTCTCTCTGCACGTTTCCTTCCAAAAGTCTTCATCCTCCTCCTTTATGAGTAAACTCAGTTTACAGATTTGACTTTTGAACTATGGATACCCTTGCTTTGTATTCCTCTGGGCCACACCAAATAATTAAACAAAGAATAATATATATATATATATATATATATATATATATATATATATATTCCCATATTACGAGATTATTGGTTTAATTATTTGTAAAGCAATCCTTTTTTTAGCTTTGAAATAAAGTTGATTATTTATATCTAGATTGATGTATTTATCAAAAAAAATCAATGAAGTTGAGAATAATTGAAATATTTAATTAAAATATTATATAATTGCTAATCCCGACAAATGAACTCCGTGCTTGAAATTTAGTCCAGGTCAGGTTAAAAAAACTTGATTTTTTAAATAAGAAAAAATTAGATTTACTCTTCTACAACCCTAAAACAAATATTATAACTAAATAAATATCTTCTCTCTTTGTCCACCTAGCTAGTACGTATATGATACGTCAAAGCACCATCATTTTCCTGGAATGGATCAAGAGGAGAAAGGGATTAGTGGCTCAGGAAGCAAAAAAAAAGAGAGGATAGGATAAAGGGCTTGTGGATGGCGGTCTCTTTTGGCTACTGCATCTGGTCAATGGGTGATATATTTACCCAATTAATTGTTGATTTGATGGAACCAGACGAACCAGGGAGCCACTTTTGGTATAGAGAACCCACCAGTGTAGCAGCCGCCATGATCATCCATTCGACATGAACCGTGGTGCATCGTTTTTTTGTCTACAACAAGGTTATCAATTCCATGTATTTTTGTATCTCGATTCAAAATTGTACTGTTTATATGTATATAAATAAATTAAATGTATTTAATAAAAATAATTAGTTCAAATTCAAATTTAAAATTGTGCAAATTAATTTTAAAAAATACACAATAAAATATTTTTTCTGAATAAAATTATGAGCATAAATTATATTATGAGAATGTCATTATCAATTTTGCAAGGTAATTAAATTCTTTGATTGCTCTTAAATTTTAACATTATATATATAAATATGTCAAGAGACTCCTCGTAAAATTTCATCTCAATCTAACGATCGGATTAAGAGATATGATTGATATTGTAAAATTATTTATTATTTAAAAAAAAACGCTATTTGGCCGAAACAGAACGGAAAAAACAAAACTGATACGTTCCGGCCAAAATTTTGGTAAAATTTCTGGAACAAATCAAGTACAAAACATTTTAATCATTTCAGCTGAAACGAGATAAAATTAAAAACACTGGTCTACTAATAACATTCTCATAATATGTGATAGCAAAATATTAATGGAAAATTAACTTCTTCTTTTTTAATTTCATGTGCAGTGAGGATTTATGACACAGCGTATGTAGAGAAACATTTTCGGTATTGATACGAATTTTTTCGTATTTTAAAACCATTAAAAAAAGAACGTGGAAGAAAATTTAAAAGTCTATAATTCTGTTTAATATTTGATAATGGCAATCAAAAGCGTACAAAACAATATAAACAGGATGTCCTATTTGAGCAATTGATAAATTAATTAGGAAATAGAATAAATCAGAAATCCCAAAATTAATTCTAGAAATAATTAAATTTGGAAAATAAAAAATCTCAACTCCTAATCTTGGGCACTCTGAACTGATCACGAATACAAGGATCACAAAATATGCCTAAAAGGGAGCATTTTGGCTTGGATAAATTAATAACATGGGAGGAGAATCTTAATCGGCAAACTGCATTTAAATTCAAAAAATGACGTGGAAAATCTGTAATTAAATTTAAATGAAATGGTTTATTTTGTATTTATATATATAAAAGTTTTATTTATTATTTATTACCATGGCAGTCTTACGAGCCCCCGAAGATGCAAGTCAATGGCTTCTAAAGTGCCGCGGTTTAGTTGACTACACAGCTTGGATTGCCTGGCAAATCTTATCCAAAAACAAATCACTGGAGCTTAACTGGAGTTTCCTTCCAAATTGGACCTGTCCATGAAGACATTGACTGCTACGGATTTCAACGAAGGCGATAAAAGATCGCCATTAATAGGCCCTTCATTGCATGTGACTGTTTGGAATATATCTAAGTTTAATTTAAAATTATATTAAAATAATATTTTTATTTTATTTTTTAAAAATTATTTTTGATATAGCATGTTAAAATGATTTAAAAACACTAATTTTTTTAATTTAAAATATTTTTTATTTTATTTTTTTCAAAAACATTCTCAAACACTCTGATGTTACTTATAGCGAATCCACAGTACAGATAAACTAAGATGACATGCTAAATAAAACATAAATTTCCAAATAAAAAGAGGTAGTAGTTCTATGCAAATCCCGGCGGGAGTATTTTGAATAATCCAAGCTGTTCATTGCCAAAATGAAGTTGTCTAGCCAAACTTATCGGGCGGGCGAGGCCAGACGACCTTAATCAGTCGGTTACAAAATGACAAAATTAGAAGACTTCTTCCTGTAAGATTACCTGTGGACGTGGGTGCCACAAGTTAATTGCTACATTAGGACTTCACTTTTTGAAACGTTTCAGCACATCACTTGCCTATATAATTAGAGGCGGAGGCCAGCTTCGGCTACCAGAGGAATTGTGAGAAAACTATATACACCCCCACAGATTTATAGTTATTTGCTAAGATTTTCAGTTTCTGATTAGGATCAAGGAGTCAGGGAGAGCAATAGTCAACATGGTGTCAATAGAGGGTAGCGGTGGAGAAAACCATCAAAAACTGAACATGTATGCTGCTGGATGTGCTATTGTTGCTTCAATGATCTCCATTATATTTGGATATGGTGAGCTCCTTGATTCGATCTCCTTTCCCTCTTGGATCCCGTGTAGAGTTCTCGTTATTTGACTTTAGACAGTGTTTTCTGGAGCTGGAAAATGTAGTAGGATCATACGGTTCTAACCATTCATGATTATTCATGCTATCTTTGATTGATAAAACCTGTTTCTTATTGTTGGAATTTGTTGAATGTGCCGTGATTGAAAGTTTTTTCTTCCTTTTCTTTGCAGACACTGGAGTAATGAGTGGAGCCATGATATTCATAAAAGAGGAACTGAAAATCCATGACACGCAAGTGGAAATCCTGGCTGGAATCTTAAACATATGTGCCCTGTTCGGATCTCTTCTCGCCGGAAGAACTTCTGATTATATTGGCCGGCGTTACACAATCTTTACAGCCAGCATCATCTTCATGATTGGTTCAATTCTGATGGGGTACGGCCCAAATTACGGCGTCCTGATGACAGGGAGATGCATTGCTGGAATTGGCGTGGGCTTTGCTCTGATGATTGCCCCTGTTTATTCAGCAGAAGTTTCATCGCCCTCGTACCGGGGTTTTCTGACATGTCTACCGGAGCTTGGAATAAGTATCGGAGTTTTACTCGGCTACATATCGAACGTTGCTTTCGGAGGATTGAGCCTGAAGCTTGGCTGGAGGATCATGCTTGGTGTGGCAGCCATACCTTCACTCGCCCTGGCCTTCGGCATCCTGAAAATGCCAGAGTCTCCGAGGTGGCTAGTAATGCAAGGTCGTCTAGGAGAAGCCAGGAAAATCCTGCTCAGGGTATCCAACTCCGAAGAAGAAGCTGGAGCCCGTCTTCGCGACATCAAAGAAGCAGCTGGGATCGATGTGAACTGCAACGATGACTTCGTCAAGCCTGATCCCCTGAAGAAAACTCACGGGGAAGGGGTTTGGAAAGAGCTCCTTCTAAGGCCAACACCGGCAGTCCGATGGATACTGATCGCCGCCGTCGGAATCCATTTCTTCGAGCATGCCGTTGGAATCGAAGCAGTAATTCTATACAGTCCCAGAATCTTCAAGAAAGCCGGCATCGTTGGCAAGCAAAAGCTCTTGCGAGCAAGTGTTGGCGTGGGGATTACAAAGTTCGTCTTTGTTTTCATTTCCACATTTTTGCTGGATAAAGTGGGGAGACGGCGCCTTCTTCTTGTCAGCACAGCCGGAATCATAGCAGCCCTGACCGTATTAGGAGCTTGCTTGACCATAGTGGAGAATCACCATGGAGATCAGCTGGTGTGGGCTCTGAGCCTCTGCATTATTTCTACCTACACGTTTGTAGCTTTCTTCAACATCGGACTTGCACCGGTCACATGGGTGTACAGCTCGGAGATATTCCCGTTGAAGCTGAGAGCACAGGGATATAGTATTGGGGTTGCTGTGAATAGACTCATGAATGCCACGATTTCGATGAGCTTTATCTCGCTCTACGAAGCAATCACCATTGGAGGAGCCTTCTTCTTGTTTGCTGGAATCTCCGTGGTTGCCTGGTTTTTCTTCTATTTCCTATTCCCGGAGACCAAAGGAAGGTCCTTGGAAGACATAGAAGAGCTATTTAGCAAGGGTATAAGTGGTAGAGCTGAGGCTGTAAGGAGTGATAAATAGCAGTGTAGCCTTAAGCTATTGATGTTCAGAGCAAATTTTACAAGCAAATTGCTGTTAGTATTAGTTAAATTACAGTAACCTCCACAAGGTATTATAGAATTACAATCATGGTTAACTAATACTGTTCTGTGTCCACCAAAACATTTATAGTGGTCATTTTTCTTACAAAAGAATTATATAAATGCTTACAATTAATTAAGAGTTTTTAGTCTAATTATAATAACAATTAAAATTATTTCTGGATATAAAAAGGATTTTCTATCATATCTGTAATCTCTAGGACCAAATAATAGAAATCCAATTTTTTTTGGACGCAAAAAAACTATATTTTCTAAAAAATATATTTTATAAACTTAAATGAATAAATAAAATCTCCACGATTCCAAACTGTCTTTGTCAAAACTTTGAATGGCGCATTGCATTAGATTGTCATTAACCCCCATTTTCTCTGCATAAATTGAACTTTTAATTGGTTTCAAAAGGGACAGATTTATCAAAGAAAATGGCTTGTACGCATGTTGCTGTCATCCCCTTGTGTATAAGTGGACTTCTAGTCTTTCATCAGTAGTTTCAAAATTGGTTTTTTGTTTTCCACTTCATAGTCATTATTTTTTATAGAATATGAGAGTTGACCCTGATATGATGAATTACCATGCTTGAGAAGGAAAATTTGAGTTGCCATCAACACATCTTAGCTGTGCGTGTTAATTATTGGCTAGTTTGAAAATTATTTTATTTAGAATAAAAAACTAAAACTAAAAATTATTTTATCTCAGATGCAGTATGGAAGAGCAACCCCAGGGGGTTGGCCTGTCAGTGGAGGCCTGGGGCTCATGGGTGTGCTCCCCATGAGGTCTCAGGTTCGAATCCGCTCAGGTACAAACA
Source organism: Salix purpurea (assembly GCA_027405865.1). Taxonomy (NCBI): domain Eukaryota; kingdom Viridiplantae; phylum Streptophyta; class Magnoliopsida; order Malpighiales; family Salicaceae; genus Salix; species Salix purpurea. Next base: position 4,002,133 of record JAOWLH010000013.1, on the reverse strand, counting down.
ATTCCTTGAGGTCATCGGACTTGGGCAAAGCCCTTGACTTAACCGTGGTGCACTTGTGGGAAATATGTTTGCCGAGGCCTTGTGCACCCCCGGGATTAGTCAGACCCAACGACCTGGATACCCGTGATTAGCTTCGGCTTATCAAAAAAAAAGTATGGAAGAGCCTGGTGGCAGACGACGATTGCTGCAGCTTGTGATCTGACAGAAGCATACAATTCTGGGTCCAATCAACGAAAGCCGATTTCAAAGGGTCCCCCTACACCCCTGGGCCACCAGAAGAAATTAGTAAGTAAATAATTTTGTAAATACCACCAGAGAAGCGGGAATAGGTTAACTTTGGTTTGACTCTTTTTTAAAACTTGGTCCAAACCAGAAGCCAAGGTGATTATCAAATTGACCTGCCTTGTCATATTAAGTCTTAAAGATGTTTTTGGAAAGAAAAAAAATGTTATTTTATTCTAACTTACTTTTTTTTGTGTGTGTTTTTAGATTGTTTTCATGTGTTGATATTAAAAATATTTTTCTAAAAATAAAAAAATCAGTTTGATACGTTTTTAAATGAAAAACATTTTAAAAAACAATCTCTACCACGCTCTCAAACAATTACTAAGTTTAATAACATTGGTTTTATAAAAATAGAAAATACACTTAAGATTAATGGATAAAAAAATAGTGTTAGTTAATACATTATCGATAATTTTATATTGTTTAGCGAGTAATTAATGTGTTTTTGTTTGTTACTTTCTATGATTACCTTAAATAAAAAAAATAGATGTAAATAAGAGAGGATAAAACTTTTTATCCACAAAAAATATATTTACTTACAATTTTTCTTCTATTTTTTTAATTAAGTTTAAAAATAATTAATAAAAAATAATTAATTACTCTAAATAGATAAAATTTCTAAATATTTTTTAACATCAAACTCAAAAGAGAAACACTATAATATTATTTTCTTTATAACAAAATGGTGCTTACTTAATTTTTTCTGAGCGTAGTTAAGGTTATTTTTGAAAATATTTTTTGTTCATAAATATATTAAAATAATATTTAAAAAAATATTTTTAACATTAGCAAGTGAAAACATCTAAAAATATCAAAAAAAATAATTTAAAATAAAAATATATTTTTTAATTTTTTCAAAAATATGATTGAAACACAATTAAAAATAACTTTTTTCATAATTTCCAGTTACCCGCAGTTTCCAGGTTCCAGAATTGGAAGCAAAATAATCTTTCCTTTGAAAAGTAAGCAGAGACACCCCTTTCATTCCCCTTTCATTCCACACAGACGACGATAATGACTGGACAGGGATATTTTTGCATAAATAATATCGCCCAATAAGGTAAGGCCCACTCACTATCGAACGGTGTCGTCCTTAGTCGGTTGCCTAAGATTAGGCTCAGTAAAACCCTTTCCAGTACGGTTGACTCATCAATAAATCAACGGCCATCAAATCCCCGCCACGACACCATCACTGTGTCCATCCAGTGTGGGGAAACACGAAACTTACAAATCTATGAACGAGTCCCTTAATTATGTATTTGATTTTATTTTAGCTCAAAATGACAAGCTTGTTGCAATTTTCTAAAAGATTATTTGTGGCAAAAAAAAAGGATGTTAGTGGGTGGTAATAATTGCAAAGTTGATAGCATGATTGAATTCAACCACATACTTAATTATACTTTTTTTTATATATTTAATTTAGCTCTTAATTGTTTAGCATTCATGTAATTAACAACCCATTAATTTTTTTACATGAAGATTTTAGTATAAAAAGCAATCACAAGACAAACACACAGCGAATAAGAGAAAGAACACCCCATTGTCCACTAACTTTAAACAAGCAAATAAAATAATCCAAGCCCAATTAGATTGAACAAGTCCATACAATTTTGAATTAAGTTCAGGTTAATGAATAATTAAGTTTCTCAATTTTTATTTTTATTTTTATTGGACTATCTTCATCTTATGACTCAATTCATGGGTTTAACAGATTAACCCGAACTAACATGGGTTGTATTTTTGTGTTTTTTAATTGAATTTTCAATTTGAATTTAACCATAATCTCCAAATTAGATTTACTTGTAATTAAACTTTCTAATTTTTTCAATTTACTTTTTTACAAGGTTTTCTCCATTTTGTTATCTATTCCATCTAACTGATTTGATTTGTTAGAAGTAAATGAAACAAATAAAGAATTATCTTCATTTTCTAAACTTCTATTGCTCTCCTATAAGTGGAATGGTAAAGTTGCTGTGATTTAGAATCTGAATACCAATATGATACCATTATCATAATTGGGGGACCAATTTTGTATTTAACCCAAGAAGCTGATAATTACCCCTCCCTCTCCTATAACCGAGTTCCTCTCCATCGCATCTATCGATCAAAACACGCGCGCGCACTCCCTGCCTTCCTCATCCACCTCCATCCCTCCCACTGAAAGCACACAGCGAAACAAGCTATTTCATTATAAAAATAATAATAATAAAAAGAAAACCCTAGAATAGAATAAAAATAAATCAAGATGAAGGATGATGATTCCCTTCCAACGACAGCAGCAGCACCAAGCTTGAGAAAGGAAACCTCCGATTCCGTTCTGTTCGGCAAAGGCCGTTACAAGTTCTGGGCTCTAGCAGCCATTTTATTATTAGCATTCTGGTCAATGCTCACTGGCACCGTCACTCTCCGTTGGTCTGCTGGAAATCTCAACAGCCTCGTCGACGACATCGACACTCCCATTCGCGACGATCTCGATGTCTTAGTAAGTACACAAAACTATTGCAGGATTATTTTTTTATTTTCTGAATTTACTGTGATTGGTGAATTGCAAATAACTGTAGGAAATGGAGGACAGAGAGAAAGTGGTGAAGCATATGTGGGATATATATACGAATAGCCGTCGGATCAGATTACCAAAATTTTGGCAAGAGGCATTTGAGGCTGCATATGAAGAGCTGACTAGTGACGCATCTGATGTTAAAGAGGCTGCCATTGCTGAGATCGCTAAGATGTCTATTCGGTCTATTGATCTTGATCCGCTTCCAGTTCAATCTACGGTGAGGATTTTTTTTCTTCTTTTTTTAGGGTTTTGTGATTATGCAATTTAATGTTCAATTTCCGCAAAAGAATAATTTTTTATGTTGATTGAAACTATACAAAGTAGCCAGGTTTGTGCTGACATTGGTCTTGTGACTATTGAGTTTGCTTTGTATTGAAAGCGGGAGTATATTGTCGGTCGTTGATTCGGGGTTATGAGGCGGGCTTGCTTTGTGATTTTACTTATTCTTCAAAGTCTTAGTGTAGAAAAGTTTGAGTGATGTGATAGAAAACCTTACTGAAGTTAGAGTCGGAGTTCGCTTTAGTATAATTTAGAAATAGAGGCTTAATGAAGTTACTGTTCATTTAGGAATAATTTTGATGAGCTGGTTCATTTTTTTCTTATGTTAAAGAAGTGATTCATTGAAAAAAAGTAAGGGACAAGATGCAGCAGCTACAGATACAGTTGCGAGGAAGGAAATAAGTGTAATATCGTAAACAAAGACCTGCGAAAGAAACTCATATTAGAAAAGCAGATCTGCAATGGAAGAAAGCGTAGACTCATTGGGAATGGGGTGAAAAGAAAGGCTGGGCTGGTCCTGATAGTAACAATAAACTCGGGTAAATTTCATGAGATAAAATTGAGTGTGGACTAAGATTGCTAAGATATCTATCTGGTCTACTGATCTCAATGGATCTACTTCATATCCAATCAATGGCGATGATTTCTTTTCTTAGGTTTTTGTGAAAGAAGTTTTAATCCTTATTAACTTTTCCGTTAAGTGAAACCTTGTTAATTAATTTAGGAAAAACTTTTTTATACTTTCGAGTGCTGAGAGAAAACCCAGTTATTAGAACACTCTTTTCAAAACAGTAATGGTAATGTTGACCTTAATCTCAGGATGGTAGGTGTTATGGTTTGAAATTACTGGAAAACTTTTAGCCACTAAAAAAGACAATGGAGTGTTGTCTCTTAATACCCCATTGAATCCCCTAACATGCCAAATATTGCATTGCATCAAAAGGTGCATCCTTTGAAGTTAGGGTCAAATTTAATGTTTGCAATACTTGACTATCTTTTTAACAATTGCTAAATGAATGTGTGAAACTCAAAATGGATTCATATTAGGGACCGCAGGGAGCATTATTTATGTCCATTTTCAATGAATTCTCAATGTATTTCTGGTGGCAAGAGTTTCGATGTGACAATACCTTTTGTTATGCCTGCTTTTTCCAAATTTATTCAATTCTTTACCACTGTACTTGAGGAAATTTTTAAGGTTTTTGTTTATGTGCTATCCTTTGATACAGACTTTTGCTAGTTTATTCTGTTCGGATATTTCTGTGGAAGCCTCTTTTTCTCAAGCAAAATATTTCTCAGCTGAAAATATGTTCAAGGTAGCCTGCTTTAGATGACAGTCCTCTCAGCTGGACATTTTGAATGTTTTATCAACAGAAGCTACAAACGCTAGGTCTAGATGTTTAGCAGCTTTTCCTATCTGAGCTGGAGTGGTTAAGCCCCATTGGATGTGCGCTCACAAAACTTAACCAGAAGTGGCTATTCATCCATTAAATTATTGCTTCATGTTTCATGAAGCAATAATGTGAATCTAAATAAGAATACTATTTTGAATTTATCCAATCATGTGATTGTGTTGGAGTTGGGTATAATTTGTTGTTCTGCCCCCCTTGTTATGTCTCTCTTCTTTGCTCACTGCTTGCTCCTGACTTAAGAGATACATCATTGCTATCCCAGATTGTATTGGAAAAGTGTTTCTCTCATTTGCTACACCTTTCATGGCTAACTACTCTCATGGCCAACACATATCATTGAATCACTGGAACTTGGAAGTGTAAACCCTCGTATTGCTCGCTGTGCTTTTCTTTAGCTGAATTAATTTGAGGGAGACAGACATTTTAACCATATCTTTTCTGCATTTCTTATGTGTGTTTCCAGAGAGCACGAGAATTAAGTAAGAGTCTAAAGCTAGCTGCAGTGACTTCTAAAGGGAGTGGTCAATGATGTGGAGAAAGTTGAGCACCCGAGGCTTCAAATCTTCCTCCTTCATGTCTGATTGCTCATGTGCAACCCGGAGTCTGTGAGCGGTGGTGATGGGTGAACCATACTCTTAAATTATTGTTTTCATATTAGGGATAAACTATGTATTTAACTAGGTTATCATTCTTTGAACCTTTCGCTTTCACAATCCGCGTAATATAAGTGGATTTGAACAACTTTTTGGATATATCAGTAAGAAATTTTGGTATAGATCTCGTCACCTATATTAAGTTGAAAGAATATTTGAAATTCAACATTACTATTCACAATTTAATAATCTAATCTGTCCATCCATGTCTCTGTTTTCATGCCTTGACATCTTATATTCGAAGAAAGTGCAGGCTGTATGTTGAGTGCTTGAGCTGTATTTTAAAAGTATTTTCTAAAATAAACACGTGTTTTTTCTTTTTTTTTTCAATGTTTTCATATTGATCTGTGATAATACTAAAAATAAATTTTGAAAAATATTTTTTATCACTACTTTTATGTTGCCTCTTATAAATGTATTGAAATAATATTTATTTTTTTTTATTTTTTTTTAAAATACAAAAATAAATGTTTTTAATGTACATGTTTCTTCTAAACAGCTCTCAACTCTCAAGTGTCGAGATAAATATGGGCGGTAAAAGAAATAAAAGAGTAACATCACCGCAATTTGTAGAGGAACTTAAAAAGAGCTTTGCCTAATAGCTCATTTGAAAGCTCTACTGTCCATGAGGAAATCAATCACGTCCAACAAAAGACAAAACACCACCAGAACCCCCAAATTCAGCACCACCACCACCAAACAATGAAGTGCCCCTACTGCTCCGCCACACAAGGTCGCTGCGCCACAACAACAACAACAAACCGCTGCATAACCGAGTGCACATCTTGCGGCCGTGTAGTAGAAGAACGCCAATTTCAACCTCACCACCTCTTCCACCTCCGTGCACAAGACACCCCTCTTTGCCTCGTAACCTCCGATCTCCCAACCCTTCACCACCACCACCAAAACGAAGAAGACCCCTTTGAGCCCACAGGGTTTATAACCACCTTCTCCACTTGGTCTCTCGAACCCAACCCAATTTCCCTCCGTTCTTCTCTCACTTTCTCCGGTCACCTTGCAGAACTTGAACGGACAATTGAACTAAGTCCTTCTACACCGGCTTCAAGTTCGAATGTCGTGGTGGATAATTTGAGAGCGTATATGCAGATTATTGATGTGGCCTCGATTTTGGGCTTGGATTGTGATATATCAGATCATGCGTTTCAGTTGTTTAGAGATTGTTGTTCTGCTACTTGTTTGAGGAATCGGAGTGTCGAAGCTCTTGCTACTGCTGCTCTTGTTCAGGCTATTAGAGAAGCCCAGGAACCCAGAACCCTCCAGGTATTAAACAGTGAAACCTATGCAGATGTTCTAAGTTTAGAGTTAACTAATTGTAATCAGTATTACTCTATCTTTGAAATGCTGCGCTAGAAAGGGTAATTTCGAACTGGCTAATTTGAAATGTATATGATGCTGGCTTTCTGTAATTGTATTTTGAGAATCAGGTAGGGATCCTTGTAAATGGAGAGGTGAGTTTTAGAAAAGGAAGGTGCTTATCGCTATTTTTTCTTACCTTGATTGAAAGTTGATGCATTCTTCAATGTACACGTTCATGTTCATGTTCATGTTGTTACACTGACTGGATTATGTCTCAAAGCAAGTGAAAAGTATGACCTTGTTAAGGTTAAAATGAGGGGAAATGAGGATAAGGGATAGGTCAGAGGCTTCTCTAATGAGTTCCTTAATTGTTTTTTAATGATCGTAACTATTTGCTTTAAGGTTACTTTTACATACTGATGCCCCTGTTATGCCTAATATGATAATGTGCTCCTGGGAGTTGTGCAAGTAGTTCCATTGGCCCTGGCATCGAACAGCTTTGGCCATTTCTAATTTGAATGACTGGGTTATATTAACAGGAGATCTCAATTGCTGCCAATGTACCTCAAAAGGAGATTGGGAAGTACATCAAGATACTAGGAGAAGCTTTGCAACTGAGTCAACCAATTAACAGCAATTCAATTTCAGTGCATATGCCTAGATTCTGCACTCTCCTCCAACTGAACAAATCTGCCCAGGTACTTTGTTATGTGGAAGCGACTGACTTGTCAAGTTGGAAAAGTTAGAATGTAGTGAAAACACTTTTGAGAAATTATGTTCAAAGGATTGAAAATGATAAGAAGATCAAATAGAAAAAAATAAAAATTGAACAGGAAATTGTAACCTTCTTAGGGGACAAATTGAACACATGAAAATCTGCTGCCCTAAAATTAACACTTAACTACTTTTTAATGTCAAACTGTTGCAAATATTCCATGTTTCTGCTGGCCCCCAAAAATGAGCATGGTGATGATAAAACCTCGGTAGCTGTTCACTTGACATTTTCAATTTTCTGTTTAATGTTTTGCAAATTGCAAGCAATCTGTATACATAAAAAGTTGGAGTCCTGATACCAAAAAGAAGTACAAGTTAATGGAGTCATTTAATTATTTTTTTTGGTTTGGCTTATAAATGATATTGTTGATAGTTTGTAACATGTTTTGCTCATTGAAGTGGCTGTGTTTAAGTATTTACCAGCTTAAAGTGTGATCACACCAAAAGTGCTAAACGAAAATGATGCAAAAACATATAAATGGACTCTTTACTTCTCAAGCTTGTGGATTTTCTCTTCACCATTTGCTTTTCACTTGATCAAATTGAGCAACTAATTTACTTAACTAAAGGAACTGGCAACTCACATTGGAGAAGTTGTTATCAACAAATGCTTTTGCACCCGTCGGAATCCCATTAGCATCTCTGCAGCTGCTATATATCTGGCATGCCAACTAGAAGATAAAAGAAAGACACAGGCAGAGATTTGTAAGGTTACTGGTCTCACAGAAGTAACCCTCCGCAAAGTCTACAAGGAGCTTTTGGAGAATTGGGATGATCTGCTTCCAAAAAATTATACTCCTGCTGTCCCTCCCGAGAAGGCATTTCCCACAACTACAATTGCCTCAGGCCGATCCTCTGCACCTAAAATTGATCAAGTTGAATTAATATCTTCATCTTTGGAAAAAGATAAACAACTAGAGAGTAAATCAAATAAGCCAAGTGAGTTGGCCAGAGGCAAAGAGGATGCTGAAAATAATGGTAATTCTCGTGGGGTCCCTCTTGCTCCATGGCAGAATTTCAGGCAGCCCTGGCTACAGTTTGTAACTTCTGGAGTTCGGATGGCGGGAGACACAAATCAGAACCTAGCTCGAGTGGATATCAATGAGACGCAGCCTAGTTATCACGAGTTTGAAGAGAAGGCAGACAAGCAGACAATGGATAAAGATCCAACAGCTTCAGCATGGCCAAACCAATTATCTAGTTCCCCGGCTTCAGGTTCGAGCACAATCTCCTGGGCATTTCGGTCCACCCCTTTATCAGGGCCTTCTCCAATAGTACAGCCACCACCCAAGCTAACACCAGGTTACGCTGAACATAAAGGTATTGGCAGTCAAAATGGAGGTAAAACTGGCAATAACAGTGGAGATAACCAGTAATATAATGCGAATTGGATCCTTCTTTTTCACAGCACCAAAAGATGTAGTTACAGGTTCCCCCGCTGGTTATAAATTCCCCGGGTTTTTTTACTGTTCATTTCATGTATCACAAGGCATAAATCTTGCTTCTTTAGCATTTTCATATCAGAACAGAAATTAGCTATTCCATTAACAGAGTGTTATGCTATCTTCCATGGATGGACAGATTCAAGGTTGTGCTATTTATAATTCGGTGCTCACATATGCATTCCAGTAATCTGCTGCTCACTTATGCATTCCTGTATGATATGTCATGGCTTGTTCGTTCTCAGCTCCAACAAGCATCAAGCAACTTGCAAATAGAAGTTCTTGCAAGGACCACCGAGGAAGTCAACGGTAGCATTTTGATGGACCTGGACTTCTCGAGGCACCTGATTGGATGGTGACATTTGGGTAAGAATTTCAAGGGACCTGTTTGCCCTTCTATTTTCCTCGTTTTAGCCAGTACTATTAACCCCAACAAAAGAACATCTACAGACCTGCCCTTTCGAATCTGGTGAACCTTCTCATTTATGGAATGATAGGGATATTTAAAGAAACCTAGATGGATGACAACACCTGTGCTGCTTTTAAAGGCAAGATGTGAAGTGATTCATGACTTGGAAATGTATTTTAAGAGGTCCTCTTCCTCTCAGTGATATTTTACAGGGTTGTCTATGCATTGTTTATTAAAGTTTTATGGGCTCGCTTCTGCAAGTATCTGGTCTGTGTTGAACTCTGCTGTGTTTGGCATGCACCAGCAGCCTACCTCTGCGCGTGGAAGGTTGCAAAAACTTCAGAACATGAGCTGTGTTCCTGCTGTCCAAAATCTAAAACTGATAGTGATTGTATTTTCAATAGCATTTCTTTTGAGTCGTGCCTGCTAGTTAGTTAGCTGTTTTTTATTTATAAATATATTAAAATAATATTTTTTTTTATTTTTTTAAAATTATTTTTGATAACAACGTATTAAATAATAAAAAATAATCTAAAATAAAAAATCAAAAAATCTTTTTTTAAATGCGACGCAACGATCACATTTTCCATTGTTGGCCCGTGGGGCAATCGACAATTTATGGCGAGGCGCGTGAGTGAATTGCATACGGCCATTTCCATGATAGCTTTATTGCAATCAAACTTAGGAAGGGGCCCATCACCATCATTCCCTGGAGTATGCACAACACGTAATCTTCCCGTGGATGAATCATGGCCACCTTAGAGGTATAGACCATTCTGAATCGAAGAAAAAAATAACTTGATTATAAACTCAGGCCTGTGTGATTCGGCTAAAATCAATTAAAAAAAAAACCCGAGTTGATTCTCTTAACTCGTGATTTAGATCCGAATGGTTGGGTTTATGATTTGAACCGGATTTTCCAAACCGGTGCCACGAATTCTTGCACCATGTGTTGCTTTTATTGTGCTTTGATGGTCAGATATCTCCTGTGAACTTGTGCAAGCAGGATTTTCACTGACACCGGAGGCTTTGGTTCATCTAATTGTACACTACTCTAAACCAGGTACAGTAAAAAAGCTTCCATAATTTATTTATTTTTAAGATGCGAAACGGCAATTCACTATGTCGTAGTGATTTGGTAATCAAACTCCATGGCAACCCCGTAAAATATGTTAAACCTCAATGGCATTTCTATGACCGACCCGATATTTACACAAAATTGACGTGTCTAACATGTATAGAGACTAAACCTGCCAGCAACCCACCACTCTCTTCTCGAAAACAAACACACCCACCTCCAATATCCACCACACATTCCTCCATGTCATCAATCCTCACCCACTCCAATCTAACGGCCCACACCCTCCCAATAATTCACACTAACCCTAACCCAAACCCAAACCCAAACCTCGAACCCTGGCTGAGCCCTAGCCCCCAACCCTCGAGCCTTAAACATCCACCCTCCCTCCCTCTTATTAACCAATAAAAAACCACAGGTCCACAGCTGCTTTTTTAAAACAAAAAACAGAGGAAGACGAAGAGGAACAGAGAGTGGAAAATCAAGTGTTAGTCCTTAAGCTTTCTTTTTCCCTTTTAACCCCCCCGACCCACCAAAAAAAAAATCCATATCACACAGCAAAAAAATCGGTACAGGCTCAGAAAAAACTAGGGTTCATAGCTACTGTATCCGGTTTTGATCTAGAATGAATTAGTTTGAGATTAGAAGAGGATTTCGTCGTTTTAGTGATTAAATTTTTTGATGGATGAGATCTGGGACAGGGCAGTGGAGACAGCATTAGAGGGGCAAACAGATAACTTAGCGGTAAGGGCCCTAACCCTAGACGGCGCCGTTAAGTGTATACAAGGAAGGTTACCAGCAGCTCCAAGTTTATTTGAAAAATTCGAGAATCTTCAACACCTATCTATTGCAAGTATTGGTGTTTCAACGTTAGAGCAATTTCCTCGTCTTGGAAATCTAGAGAAATTAATTTTATCTGATAATAGAATCTCTGGTGGATTAGAATTTCTTGTGGAAGCTGGACTCGAATCGCTTCGGGACTTGGATTTATCAAATAATAGGATTCAGTATATCGAAGATCTAGCACCTTTGGCGAAGTTAAGGCTGGTTTCGCTTGATTTGTATGAGTGTCCAGTTACGAGAGTCAAGGATTATCGGGCTAGTGTTTTTGGATTGATTAGTTCGTTGAAGTATTTGGATAAAATGGATGCTGAGGAGAATGAGAGGCCTGAGTCTGATGATGATGACGAGGAGGAGGAGGAGGCGGCGGCGGAGGATCCTGGGAGTGGTGAGGTTGATGGGGAGGAAGAAAGGCCGTTTAGGATGAATAACGGGCATAGTGAAGTTGGGGAAGGGATTGTGGACGAGGGAGAGGAGAGCGAGGCGGATGAAGAAGAGGTAGAGACGGGGGGGGAGAGTATTGGGGTTGGACAGAATGGGTTTCGGGTTGAGGTAGTGGACAGGAGGGAGGAAGGGGAGGGGGAGGAGGAGGGAGATGAGTTTGGCGAAGAGGAAATTGACGAGGATGAGGATGAGGATGATGTGGTAGAAGTCCATGAGATTGGTGACGATAGTGATGAGGATAATGATGCTGTGGAGTTTGAGGAGGCTGACGACGACGACGATGACAACAACGGAGATGATGATGAAGAAGATGAAGAGGGTGAGGAGGAGGAGGTGGATAATGATGAAGGGGATCTTGGTGAGCCAGAGAGTGCAGGAAGATTAACGAGTACAGAAGGGGAGATTGATGGGCATGAGCATGGGGAGGATGATGGTGAAGAGGATGATATTGGAGAGACTGGTGATGAGGACCAAGGTATTGAGAATGGTGGAGAGTTTGACGATGAGGAAGATGGCGAGGAGGAGGTGAGATACTCTGGAGTCTTATGTTTATTTATTTTGCTTTATGTGTTGCTTGGTAGGATTAACTGTTTGATTGCTATTGTGATAGATTTGCAGAAAAGATGGAAAGGCATGACCTCTGTTGAAGGCTTAAAGCCTTATTTCACTGCGTATATATGCATGAGTCGATACTATTTGGTCCATGGCATCTTTACTATCTGTTTTGTATCTGCCTCAGGCAGAAAATCTGGGTTTTTGATGTATTTGCTATCATGTTTTATTTTACTGCTTTTTGAATGTTGTCAGTAGTCAGGACACTGATGTATTTTTTTTTGCTAGTAGATACTATTCTTTGTTTTCATGGACAGCAGATTATAACTTGAATTTTTATGTGAGAGGGATTGTTTACGTCAAGAGAAGGTGCTAGGAAGTTCTGGATGTTTGCTCAGTTAAGCAATGCTGAATCGAGTGGCATCAGGAAATTTAGGTTTTTGGTTTAATGGCATGTTCACAAAATTTTGGGGAATTCGGTGATCTTCCGAGGGTAAGGTCATATTTTACGATCTGACCTGGGAGGAATAAAAGAAACTGTCAAATGTTTAGTGAGGAGGAGATGTCTTGTAAGGAGGAGGGAAAAATGGTATTTTAGTTTGTGGTATGCTCACCAATTGTATTTTTTGTGGTTTTCTTTCCTTGCTGCTGGAAATGCTATTGCCAGGTCTTTGGTACTGATTTGGGAAGACTGTTTTGCTTGGCATGTGGGATTTCTTACCCTTCCTAACTCGTTGTAGGACTGATCCACTGGTCTGTTTTCTCTAATAAATGTGCAATCACATGTGATTAGCATGTAACTGATGATTTTTTTTTTTTCTTAAGCTTGCATCCACTGCTTTATTATGCCCTATTTGTTAGTATTAACAATGTATAGATAAAGTGTTTATTTGATTTCTGTTTAGTGGTAAATATTAAATAGGGATTATTCTTTTAGTTCATCTTCTGATCTTGTTATGCTCTGGTGTGTATGTGTGAGTATGTGATTGTAGATTAATTTTCTTTTGGAACCTTTTCAGTAATTTAGAACGCTGACTAATCTTATTCAAACAACCTGAAAATGAGTCCAAACTTGTCATTTCAAGTATTCGTATCATTTGTTGTTTTAAATGTGGATGTTTTTTTTCCAATTTCTATAATGGTATTGATATTCTTGTTTCCTGACACCAACTGGATATAATTTCTTATTGCAATGGCAGGATGAAGACTCAGATGAAGGGTACTTGGTTCAGCCAGTGGGGCAGGCAGAAGTTCACCAGCCTGGAGTTAGTGACTTGGAGCCAGTGAATGTGGAAGATGATCCTGAAGGGGTGGAAGAAGTTGACGACGATGATGAATTGCAGATGTTGCCATCATCGTCACACCTTAAGAGGAAGAGAGATGAAGACGAGGAGGATAGCGAGGATGAGGATGATGTTGTTGAATATACAAAGTCATCATCGAAGAAGCATCTTTAGCTGTTCTTCAATCTCCTGGGTAAAAATGTTTTCTTTGTGTCTTGAAGCATGGAAAAAAGAGTAACTTGTTAGATAGATTGGCTGTAGTCTTTTAGTGATTTTGGTTATTTCCCGCTTTGGACAGCGTATCTAGGGAAAGGAAATTTATATCTTGGGTGGCATGTTGTTAGATTCAAAAGGTTGTTAGCACCGTCCCGCTTCTTCCCATTTCCTATATAGCCGTTAGTCTTTGTTAATTCAAATGACAGTTATGAAGGAGGGTTTCACCGCCCGTGTTTCAGCTCCCAGGGATCTGTTTATAAATGGGAACTAAATGGAGGGACGAAAGAGAGAGGGGCTAGTTTCCCCCCTCCTCTGCCTGGGCCAAAGCTTGTTGCTGGTAGAAATCTCGCTTGTAGATAGAGAGAGAGTTCCTTCTCTCCTTTTCTTTGTCATTCAATCAAATGATGGGGGCTTTTAAAGATTTCTTTTCACCCTTGGCTACCTGTCTCCTTGTGATTGGTCGGTCAGTCAGTTGCTTTTATTTATTAGCAGGTGTTGAGGCCATGTGGCCAATTGAGAGCTCAATCCCAAAGAAATCAACATAGCATCATCGTATACAGTCCTTACCACAGGCTCAAAAATGCGCGCGCGAGCACAATTTTTTTTTTCGAGTCACGTGGCATGATGGGACCTGGTATATTATTTGACTAGTAAGAGCAGGTGCATCATGTGAATCTGATCAGGCAGGCTGTATTAAAGTTTTGATACTTTCTCCTTGAAAAGATTGGGCTGTCATTTTGCTTGCATTAGGTGCTTTGGTCAGAGGTGAACCCACACAGTGACACAGCTAGTAATAGAGAAAGTGCTCGAGCCAGCCAGCCTTGGTGATTCTCTAGGCTTATAGCTGAGGCCAGGCCGGGGCAGAGGCTTTGAAAAACTAGACCGGCTGGCAGCTCTGGGCCCTCAGTGAAAAAGTGGACAGGAATATCTTTATCTTGCTGTTTTTTCCCAGATTAACTTGGTTTAAAAATCAGAGAATAATAAAATAATATCTGGGTTTTTTTTTTTTTAATTCAATGAATGAGTTGTACAGTTCCTTTAAACTTCTATCAGAGCATTGACGGTCCAGATCTCTTGCGCAGTTTTCCTGATCATGAGGGTGCTTCAAACGAATGGTTCAATCTTTTGTGGTTGACATCAACAAGGATAAGGCAGCCACTAGCCACCATCAAGACCCTGAACCCCCCGCTATTTCTCACAAAGAAGTTCAATTGGCTGGCCTTTAGCCAGATCTGAGCTGAGAAAAAAAAAAAAAAAACTCCAAATTGAACGTCAAAGATGCTGCTATTATCACCATCGTCTGCCTCGCTACTGTCACTGCAAAGTCACAGCTACCATGTCGACAGCAGCAGGAGTAGACGACTGCACCAGCCACTCAAGGTTGCCGGCATGGCGAAGGAGACCACTGACGGTGGCAATGGCATCGTAGAGAAAGTCGCAATAGCCGGCGGGTTAGTCTCGACCCCGGTAATCGCCTGGTCCCTCTACACCCTCAAGACAACAGGCTGTGGCCTCCCTCCCGGACCAGGAGGTTCGATTGGAGCACTGGAAGGTGTGAGCTACCTGGCTGTTGCTGGAATAATAGGCTGGTCCCTGTACACCAAGGCAAAAACTGGCTCGGGTCTGCCTGGTGGACCTTCTGGGTTGCTGGGAGCTGTAGAGGGTTTGTCATACTTGTCATTGCTTGCCATTTTAGTAGTCTTTGGATTGCAATTCCTCGATAAGGGTTCCATTCCAGGGCCTCTTCCAAGTGACCAGTGCTTCGGCTGAGGACTCCCCCTAGAAGACGATGACGTGGTCAATCAGGGCCACTACAATCCTATCCTTCTTCTTTCTTCTTTGTTTGTGTGCCCATAGTTCATTGGTATTTTTCTGGCACACGGGCTGTAATGGTGATTTTGCTGGCTCGATTGCGACCATCATATACCAGTATTTTCTATCTTTCTTTCTTCTGTGTAAAGAATCGCAACCTTCATTGACTGTAGAGGGGGAAAATCAAAGGTCAACGAACTGGAGATCATCAAATAAGAGCTGGCAAATCCCTAGCACGTATTGCACTGTTTCACTGAAGATGATCTTGCTTTTGAGATGTTTAGCCCCATCTCTGATGAAAAATAATATTACAATTATGACTCGAAATAAAAAAAAATTATCTTTCATAAATTATGTAAAACAAAACTAATTAGGTTTTAAAAATCTTCTCTATGTCAAGGCTTAGTCTAGCACATTATTATATAGATAGAGGGATCAAATTATCAATTTGATCTTAAATGTAGTTGACGTTAATTTTGACAAGATAAAAAGATTTTGAACTCAAATAGCAATGAGGGAATTGTTCAATATAATAAGAGAGATTTAAGTTTTTATTTGTTTATTATTCAATCTCTTATAAAACATTGGGGATTGTAACAATGTTTTTTTCCAATAATTTTTAATTTGATCGCTGAATTTTTATTTTATACGATTAAGTTTTTTTTAGCCCAAATTGGCCTCTAATTGTATTTTTTTAAGGAGAAATGGTTGAATTGAAAGAAAAGAAACTAAAAAAAAGAAAGAAAGTGGATAGAATAGGAGTTATATTTGAAATTTGTTATGGAAGTTCATTTATGTCCTCTATTTTTTTTAGATATTAGGTTATCAATCCCTACAATACTCAAAAAATCTATTTTGATACTAGCCTTTATTTTTTTCACTTTTAGTCCTTCTTTGGTCATAAAAAAAGAGAGGGTCATGGAATTCTAGTGTAAAGAAAGAAAGTTATCGTTGGTGACAATTCCAAATACCAAAATGGATATTCTATTATGTCAAATGATTTCATATGATAAGGGAAGTTACGATTAAATGCTTCTTACCTTGAAAACACTTCAAAAATCATATCTATACTTAAGAAGATTTTTAGGTTTCACATAGATTTTGGGTTTTGAACTGTTTTTTTTTTGTGTGTGTTTTAGAGCCATGGCTTGATTTAATAAGATTTTTAGGAAAAAATCCTTATTTTTTCTAGCTACACTAGTAGTCGGATTTTGGGTTTAAAGGACAATGCAACAGATGATGAGTCATTTTCTTTTAAATGGTCGAGGCAAATAGCAAGCCTGTTTGGGAGTGCGGTTGCAGTAGCTTTTTAAAATATTTTTCGTATCGAAATCATCAAAATAATTTAAAACACACACAAAAAAAATTTATTTAAAATAAATAATATTTTTTTAAAATTTTGACTAAACAGTGGTGCAACCGCTTGGCCAAACAGGCTCGCCCACCCTGTTAAACTTAAAAAAAAAAAAAAAAAAGGGCCAATATGTGGTAGTCTAGGCTTACCAAGCTCATCAACACCCGGTTCAATTAAAAAATATATTTTTCAATTGATGCGTCATTTTATATGAATTTTCAAAAGTAACTTTTTGGTATATAATTAAATTTTTCCACAATTTGTTATGCTTATTTAGCTGTTTTTTTTTATAATGGATATATTTAATTTTTAAAAATGTTGATATGATTAATTTGCGAGTGTTTTTTACAGATTTCATATACATTGTGTTTTTTTTATTCATGCAATTTGAAAGGTTAAAAAGAATAGGGTTTTATTTTATTTATTTTGGCGTTTAGCATTGCTTTTAGGTTTTCTTTGTTGCCTCATGTTTTTATTATATCATTATATTTTTCAAGATTAATATTAAAAAAAAAAAAACATTAATCCGATTATGTTGAGCGGGTGAATATAATGCGGGGTTGGTGGATTCCCTTTTCCAGCTCCATTGCAGGCTCCTAAACCAGAGCAGGAGCAGTGCTATTCCTGCTGCAGAATAACAGACAATAATTAGCCAAACACCCACCTTAAAAAACACAACAGCATCCAAGGAAAGCTGTAGTCTTTTTCAAACCTTTTTTTATAGCCCCCAAATAAAAATTAAAAACCCTCTAACAAGTTTCTACGCTCTGTAATACAGGTAACGATTTCTCTCTACACTACTGCAATAAATCACAATTGATCATTCTTAACACTCTTAATCTATTTTATATGATCATTTACTAATTAGACGACTCATGATTGCGCTTATTACTTTTGTGTGCTCTTCTCTCACGCATAATATTTGTTTGGTTGCTGAGAAAATGGAGAGAAACAAATGAAGATTTCGGGGTTTTTATTTATTTTTCTCTTGTTAAGAAACATTGGTGACAAAACAAGAGTCTTTTAAAGTAGCAAGCATCGCGATTGTGTTGGATTTTCTAGTCTTTTCTTTGTTGGGTTTTTGATATGGTGGGTTTTTCTAGCTTTATGGTTAATGAGGTTTACTTTAATATTTTAGAAAAAAATTCAATTTACTGAATAAAAAGCTAGTTTCGATTGCTGGTGGGTTTTTTAGCTGACTTTTGAGTGATAGTTTTTTTTTTGGTGAGCTATGAATAAAAGGCTAGGGTTACATTGTCAGGATTTTGTAATTGAGATATAAATGTGTGTTGAGATTTGATCCGAAACCTTTTTTTTTTTGTCACTCTGAATGGAATGGTTGGATGAACTTGAGTAACCTCTAGTTGATCATACATTTATGGAAGCCAATTTGAAGTGCCTGTGAGGGATTTGTTATATGCGTGTTTGTATGGTTCATTAAGTGGGTTAAAATTTCTGCTGGCAGGTAAAATGGATCGAGGAAAGAAACCAAGCAAACTCCTTGCAAACAAGAATAGCAAGAACCACATGGATTTACAAGATATTATCAGGGAGAGTGCTCTTCCTTTCCTTCCGGCCAAATCTCTTCGTCGATTCACTGGTGTCTGTCGGGAGTGGAAGCTTCAGATCTCGACTCCTTTCTTTGCCCACAACCAGTCATATTCTTTCCGTGATGTATCAGGCTTCTTTTGTCAATCCCCATCAGGCGCACTGTCATTTGTTTCCCTCAATCAAATGGCCTATGGTGTTCCAGACCCTTCTTTGAAGTTTTTGCCTGAACCAGTTGATATCAGGTGTTCTTCCAATGGACTACTCTGCTGCCAGGGTCGCACTGGATATCGAGCATACTACATCTGCAATCCTGTTACCCAAAAATGGAAGAAACTCCCAGAAACTACTGCTAATCATGGTACTGATCCAGCAGTTGTGCTAGTTTTTGAGCCATCACTACTGAACTTTGTTGCTGAGTACAAGCTGGTTGTTTCTTTTGCATCTGATCTTGACGGATATGAATTTGAGATCTATTCATCTATAGATGGATCTTGGAGAATTTCTGCTGAGATCTCTTTTGGCAAGATGAAACTTCTTCCAAGGACAGGTGTTCATGTCAATGGTGTTGTTTATTGGAGCTCTAGCATGGGCCGGATATTTTCTTTTGATCTCTCTTGTGAGAGATCAACAATCATCAATAACATTGGATCTAGTTCCTTAGGCGCGGTGAACGGGAAGCTTCACACTGCTTGTTTGCTAGGTTCAAAATTATCTGTTAGTGAGCTGTCAAATGCATACACAAACACAATGCAGATGAATAGCAGTGCAAAACAATGGCAGGTGAAGCATGCTGTAACTCTGAACTTTTCAGTACCTGATCTGTATCCCCGATCCTACGATAAAGAAACCGTGTTGTTTTTAGGTGGTGACGTGGTGGTTATACGGCACGAGAAGAAACTTATTTCCTATAACATGAAGACTAAAGAATTCACAGAAGTCATCACTGAAGAGGATACTTATTCCAGGATGGTTCCCTATGTGAATAGCCTTGTTGAGATATAGTTAGCCCCTCTTCTAAGTTGTATCGTTATTTCAATTGCTTTTGGCTATAACTTTAAACCCTACCCTTCTTATCAGGTTATTTCAAGTTCTTTTTCATGTGGACATATTTGTGTGGGGTGCTTGTAATAGGTTTATATTCTCCTGGTGTGGATTGAAAATCCCGGGAACGATTTGATTTGTCTTCATCATGTGTAAATAAATAATTGCTTGAATATAACTATTAAGAAGTGGCTTTTCTGGTGATTGGAAGCAGGAAGAAATCAAACCCCACCATGAGGAGATCATAAAATTCTTCACAATGGTTGGCACTTGCATTTGGATCCTTAGACTTGGAGCCTGTAGGGCGCGGTTGTGTTTGCTGTGAGGTACAACCCCTAATAGCACAAAATCACAGGCAGCTAATTGTATCACCAGGTCTGTCAGAAAAAAAAAACTGATTAAATCTAGAAAACTGAAAAAAACCGAATCAAAAAGAAAACTGATTTAATCAATTGGATTTATTTTTGTAAAACTTCCAGTCTAGTTTGTGTTTTGGTTTTTAAAGAAAAAAACAGTAAATTCATCTCTATTTATCACTGTTAGATTGTCCTATTTGATAATAAAGTATAATTTCCTTCTTGCCATCGAAGGCACTACAGTTCATATACAGGCCGTGTCTAATCTTTTTGGTTGTGTTTTTGTAAAAAAAAAATATTTTTTTAAATTTTTATTTAAAATTATGTTTTTATTTGAAAAAAAATATCAAGACGACATCATGTTGGATCGGTTCATGAAACAATTATAATTTTATAAAAGTTAAATCAAAACAAATTTGAATCTCAATTCTCAATATACTTAATTCTAAAAAATAAAAATAAAAAACATATATAAATCACTAAAAAAAATATTCAAGTCAACTCGGGTTATGAAACTATGATAATACTATAAATAAATAAATCAAAATAAATTATAAAAAATACTAGTCAATAAAATGTTAAAGGATGGTTTTTGAAAAAAAAACAAAGATACACCTTTACCCCTGAAAAGCTAGTTTATTGAGAGTTATTTTAAGAATAAAATCATATTTTATGATTACAATCCACGGTAAACAACATATTTTAGCTTTCTATTTAATATTAAAATTTTCAAGTCTAGGCAGTTCTGTTATGGTCCAAGCCCCATGAGAGTTTTATTTTATTTTATTTTGAAAAAAAGTAAAGTTTAATAATGTATTGACTACAAAATGTAATAAGTCTTGGGCTATATCTATTATAACAAAGAAAATGATACAATAATAATCTCACCCAAACTATGAGCCCATGTATTTGTTAGAGAGTGTAATTGAGGTTATTTTTTAAAATATTTTTTATTCATAAATGCATTAAAATATATTTATTTTATTTTTAAAATGATTTAAAACATAAAAAAATAATTTAAAATAAAAAAAATATATTTTTTTAAATATTTTTAAAACACATTATCATAAACTAAATCTACCCGTAGCACATTGTTCTTTTTCAGCGCCCATAGTACCATCACTTAACATTCTTATTTATTTTCTTTTATAGCAATGGTGTCCTCAAAATCAAAGTTTTTTTTAAATGATATTAAGCTATATTCTCTACGGCCACACCGTGCTGGTCTTAAAATTTAAATAAAAAAAGAATAAATAAATTTTCTCATGTGCTTATCACCATCCACATCGTCACGGAGTCATCAACACGCTGGGAAACTTGCAGCTCAAGGTACGACCTCGTCCTCCACGTGTCTATGGACTCTTTCCCCTCGATAAACCCTCAAATTTCCACGTTATTTCTCTCCAAACTCCTTGCAACTGCCAGTTTTCCTTTCCAGAGACTCTGTCTTCACGCGCTCTCTCTCTCTCTCACACACAAATAAAAATCGATCGAGCAATCAAATTCGCCATTTTTAGGGTCTTGAAAGGTAAAAACTATCAGTCTCTCTCTTTTATTTCCTCACTTATATTAACTCGATACATCTTTGCTTCCAAGGTTAGCTCCTCTGTTTTGTGATTTTGTGTGTGGCTTTTTAGTGCTTAAAAGAAATCATGTTGGTGTGTTCTTTGAATATTTTTTTTTTACTATTTCACACTAAATATTAATTTTTTTATTAAGGTCATTGTTTTCTTGCTCTCGTTTTTCTATAATGGTTTTGTTTTTGAATGGTGTACAATGTAAAAAAATGCGAATCTCTTTTTCCATTTTGTGTGTGGTTTTGTGTCAGGGCTCTGAAAAAAAGTATAGTTTTGAAAGGTAAAAACTATCATTCTTTCTTGTTTCAGATGCTCTGTTTCTTTTTTTTTTTTTGTCTATCTTCTTTCGTAAAACTACACTTTTTCTTTGTTTTTCTCAGCTTGTGATAATTTCGACTCCTTTGTCTATGATGAATTTTTCATTGGTGTGAAATGTGAATGTGTGATACACGCACATTAAGGGTTTAATTGATACTGTTCTTTTGGCTTTCAAGGACTTTGTGATGCTACTTTACTTGTTAGTTTTGTTCTTTGGCATTTCAGTTTTCTTTTCAGAGTTTTAGGGCTTTTATGGGGGGGTTTTGTTTCTTGATTTTTTTTTTGTATGTTATTATATGTCGGATTCTGGGAAAGAGAAGAAAAGCAGAGAAATCAAAACAGGTGAACGGCAAAGATATGAAAAAACATAGAAATTTGTGTGTCTGTTATGTGATGAGTTGAACAATGAAAGGAATCTTGCGATTCAAGAAAGCAATTGTGATAATTCGTGGGGGGTTCTTGATATGATTTGTGAATGTATGTAAAGTTGTTTTCACTTTTTTGACTGGTTTTTTTTCCTTGTTCAAGATGATAAGTTCATGTTCAATAAATTGGAGTTGTGTCGGTTGCCTCTCTCTTACCTTTCTATTCTATATTAAGAAACAACAAAAAAAAAATCCCGAATCAACTGTGATGGTCTTATTTTCTTTCAATTATTCTCCATTTTCTTCAATGGGTCACGGAAAAATGTTTTAAACGTTCATTAGCAAATGATGGTAGCAGAAAAGAATATTGGATAATTAATTTTGCAATGATTTGCTAAACAGTTATTTAGGATTTTAAATTAAAGTAAGGCATGCTAATAAAGTTCTTCTGAAGGGCATCACCATTTTCAGTTATAATTAGATGAGAAGTTTGAAGATTATTTTTGTCAAATTTTGCTGTCTTTCGAGATGCTCAACTCAGAAGGTAGTAAGCAAGTTATTGATGGCGTTTAACTCAAGGTCTGGTTGTGATGAGAAAAAACAAGAAACCCTATGAAACAATAATTGCCCTCCGGCCCTCTTTGTATGGAAGAATGAAAAGTTCTTATATTTTAGCATCGTTTATATTAATGAAAGTATATGTTATTCGTTTCTTCTTTTTTCGTGGAACTGATTAGCTGCTTCATTTGATCATAGATAATGGCTGATTTGGAGGACTGCCAAATGGAAGAAATTGATGATGACCCCATCCTTCCAGATGAAGTAGATCTATTTGAGGAAAGCTTGAACATGGTATATTCCCTTGAGCTTATCATTGGATGTAATGGTAATGTCTTGATGACAATTGCGTGGTTTCTGTTTTGTCACTTTTCTATTGATTTCTGTTTTCTTAAGAAAGTTAACACTGCCTTGGCTAGGAGGTGGAAAATATAAAAAAAGGCCTTTAAATACCCCAGGCTCAAGTATTTTGGGGTGAGTATCTATTTGAAATAGTGCATTGTCATTGCCATGACCCTCGATTTGAGGGATGGTGGTACCATTCCTCCTCTCTATTTTTTTTACTTTTTTCTTTGTCAGAAGTAATTAAACATGCGATCATTTTAGCTATTATTTCTATAAATTTCTGAAATGTGGAACGATGTAATGGAGAAAAGGAGTAATCTTTCGTGTGATCTAAACCCTTGCTTCACTTTCCATAACAGATTTAGATGATTACATCACTTGAGCCTTGTGGTCCCTTCTGGTCCTGACATGTGTCTCTTCATTTATGTATAATTGTTACAAAAAAGGCGTTTATATTGCTTGTCATCGTGGTGGTTTTATGGAGACTAGATATGAGTTCAGCTTTTCCATCATCATTTGCAAACTCTTTCATAACTCTGTTCTTTTCTTTGTTTGCAGATTCTAAGCTATTCATCCAAGTCCAGTTCTTACAAGAGTTCAGAAAGCTGTGCTAAATTTCCTGGTCACATAAAGCAGGAGGAAATAAAAATCGAAGATGTTGTTAGGCAGCATGCTCTCTGTTTCCTTCCTGCCAAGTCAGTATGCAGGTTCAAGACTGTTTCTAAAGAGTGGCTTAAGTGGATAGACAGTCCTTTTTTTGCCCACAAGCAGACCAACCACTTCAAGCATGTTTTTGGTCTATTCTGTCAGTTTCCTGGCGAGAGTCCCTCCTTCATATCATTCAATCCAGTTGCTTGTGGCGTTTCTAGCCCCACTCTCCGTTTCTTGCCTGAACCTATTGATGTCAGAACCTCTTGCAATGGATTACTTGGCTGCCAAAGCCGCCTCGGAGATAATGCATACTACATTTGCAATCCCGTGACTGAGGAATGGAGGATGGTTCCAAAGCCAACTTTATATCATGGGTCTGGAACAGCCATAGCACTTGCCTTTGAGCCTGATGCACTCCAATTTGAAGCGCAGTATGAGCTCATCTGTGCAGTCACTCTACAAGATAGGGCAGCTCTTCTGTTTGAAATATACTCTTCAAGGACAAACTCTTGGAGAGTATGCACAGCTTTATGCTTGGAGCAGGATGCTCTGCCTCTGAATGGTGATGGTTTCTACATCAGAGGATTTGTCTACTGGGAAACCCAATCAGGTGCAGTTCTGGGTTTCGATTTGAAGGAAGAAGAGTATGGAATTCTCAGTCTCCCACCTACCAGCAACCCGACTGGTGCTTTGACAGAGTTGCGGGGGGAGCTGTGCTACCTTCTGCCTCGCAAAGATGATGACGAATGGTTCATTGAGGTCTACGGGAATATGGACATGAGCCTGAGGCGTGTAATTCCTCTTCATTCTGAGGTTTTGGGGCATCTTGTAGATGTACAGTGCCGGGCTCTGGCATTTGTGAATGATGACACGATGATCATTGCTACCGAGACGGATGTGATTGCTTATCAAGTAAGAGCACATACGATGGAGTGGGTAATTGATGCCAGGACTGATGGTTTTGTGAAGTACTTGCCATACGTGAACAGCCTTGCATCCGTGGGCCCCTTCCGTGCATGACACAGCTTTGTATCCGTGAGATTAGATTCCCACG
This sequence comes from Salix purpurea, assembly GCA_027405865.1. NCBI lineage: Eukaryota > Viridiplantae > Streptophyta > Magnoliopsida > Malpighiales > Salicaceae > Salix > Salix purpurea. The sequence goes on along the minus strand of JAOWLH010000013.1, from coordinate 3,977,607 downwards.
AAGACTCCAAGATGCTTTTAAAGCATGAATGAATGATGTGAATGATTTTCATTTTTGATCTCCTGCTGCTGTTGTGAAGGGTTAAACTTGTGAATTCAAGCTAGTTATTGTTAAACAATTAAAAGAGAAAGTAACAAAAACAAAAGAGGATGCTTAATTATTTATTTAATCTAAATACAAAAAGATTATATATAGGCTAAAACAAAGAGATTATTCTACCTTTAATAAATAGTAAAACAAAATAATCTTATTATCTTGATATCTATCCTCAAACTTATGACTCAACAACTACAAGTATTGAGAGTTTGCCAAGTAGAAAATGAAATCAAGAAATAGAATGTGAATCAGTAAAATATGTAATATGAAAAGAAAAGGAAACAATAGGCAAAGTAATGGTATCATGCTTGAGATGATGACGAGTAAGATGACAATCGATCTTAATATAATTAGTTTGTTCATGAAAAACAAAGTTGGAAGCAATCTTAATAGAACTTTGGTTGTCATAGAGATGAGAAAGAGAGAAATTCACATACCTTCAAGCAACCAACGTAATCAAACAATCTTTTTAGTAGTGAATGCCATGGCACGATACTCTACTTAATTTGAAGATTGAGAAGCGATAAATTATTTCTTGCTCTTCCAAGAAATAAGAAAATCACCCAAAAAGATAATAAAAAAACATATTTGTAATATGTGGGATCACTATCATGATTAACATTAGAGTATGCACACAGCTCCAAGGAAGAGGTGAATAGAATTAAGAGACTCTAAAAGACCGTTCCCTAAACATATCGCAAAATACAAAAAACAATTGCTCAATTAACGAAAGTAGGTGAAGACTAACAACATGAATAACATATGCAATGTTTGAGACGAGTAATAATGAGATATATCAAACTCTCAATAATAGTATGATATAGAGTAAGATATGGAAAAAGTAAACCATCATTTTGTCTTGTTTTTTATATTATCCTCGTCGCGTTCATCTTATTTCTTCAAGTATATTTTTTAAAACAAAAAGATTAGTAGAAGAGTATTTTGAAAAAAACTAGTTTTAAAATTAAATTTCTTCTCATTGAAATTGTAAATAAAAAATGTTGGTCTCTAATTTATTTTTATATTAATTTAGATATTAAATTTAATTTAAAATTCAAATTTTGTCACTCAAAATGATTACAAACATGAGATTTTAATTAACATGGCTAATGATCTTGATATTGATCAGGATTCTCGGATTGAAATGCCTACAAAGAATTTTTTTTATGTTTTTAAATATGTAATAAAATAAATATATATCCATCATTCTATACTATAAGATTTGTTATCCAATATCATTAGTTGTGATTAATTAATTGATGTATTTATGTATTTTATTGTATATATTTAATGAATTAACATGTTTTATACTTGTTATTTAACTTAAAACCCATTTTCAAAAGTCCTGAAGATAAGGTAATAACGCAATATCTATAGATTCAGTTATACGTTAAGCCCACATTTGTATGAATCTAACAAGATGTCATATCAAACACATATTTGCTCAGCTACACACTAAATCCAAATATATATTGGCTTGATAATTTGTTAGACCCAACACTTCACAGCTTAGCTACGCACTAAGTTCCAGTATATATTAGTCTGAAAAGCTACATCTAATCCTAGGGGTCAACATCATGTCAAGCCCAAATAGATATAGAACTTATGATTTTTTTATCCTTCATGTTAAGCCATAAAATTGCTTGTTTTTCTTCATATTTCTTAACATAAAATATTAAAATCAAGAATACTCATATCTTTACACCTTAGGTATATAAAAGTTCAATCAAAATGACTTATTATTTATTTAATGTTAATGATGTGCATGAAATATTTATCTTTCATTAATGATGTATAAAAGATATTTATTTGTCTTTAATGAATGTGTCAAAGTTTTTTTTTCTCGGTAATATTTTCAACACAAGATGACACTTCAACCCCTCATCTTTGCTAAAAAGTAAAACTCATAAGCTTTAAGATCTCATGAACCTTCCAATGAAAAAAGTCCACAATCTCTATTTGTCACTACATGTTTATTTTTAGAGTTTCTCTCTAAGATATTATTGTTTTTTCTCTTAAAAATATACTCACTTAAGCATGGAAGAATCTCAAATATATCAAAGAAGATTTTTTATAGGTATCAATTATCGATCATCTTGACTTATCAGACATTATATATCAACTATTAATCACTTTCACTAGAAAAAAGTGAACTAGATTACTAAAACCAAGAAATTAAATGATTATTTGAAATAGAAACCTTACTTTAAACTAGTTGTAATGTTTAGAATCTCACACATTCTAATCATAATTAGCTAGCTTGAATTTCTGAAATTATTTTTCACAATGCTAAAAAAATATACACTCATTGTATATAATTATTTTAAAAATCTTATCATGACTTTGATGGATGATAAGTGAATATATTCCACTACTTGGAGTAAAAATAATGAAAAAGATTATAAGAGAAATTGTCTTTTTATATATTTGTTGGTATGTGAAATGTAATATTTAATCATAAAAAAATAGTTTTCTATATACAAAATAACTAAAAAAATCCCAGCCTTTAAATTATTCATGCCATAATTTTTCTACAAAAAGATAAACAATTTAAAATGAAATATTAATAGAGATTATTTTTCTACAAAAAGATAAACCTTCTAAAATGAAATATTAATAGAGATATTTTTTCATGAATTGTGTAAATTAAATAACTTTGAAGGCATTCAAAGTACTAAACTTAAAACATTTGTTTAGTGATTAAGAATATGTTTGTTTTTACGGTTGAAATTGTGTTTCATATATATTTTCTTAAAGAAATTGTTTGAAAATAATTTTTTGATGTTTTTAATTTTTTTTTATATATTGATGCTATAAATAAATTTTTTTTTTTTTAAAAAAAAAATTATTTTCATGTATTCTATACCAAACTCCAAAAATTTACTAAAACGAGTATTTTTTGTTTTGTTTTAGAACCGCTATTTAATAAAAATTATTATATTTTCATAAATATAAAAGACTGATGTGGAGAATTCTCCATTAAAATTATTCAAGAAAATATTTAATCTCAATTAATACGTGAACTTAAAAATTCTTTTATTGTCGAAATAAACTAGGGAGAAGAAACGAAGCAGACGCTAGCGTGGAAACGGCACCGTATAACGCCATTCATCGACCAAACAAACACACAACTTGGCTATATAACACAAAAGTAGCCTAACATTTCACCAGTCTTTCTTGCTGCCGCTTCCGGGTTCTAATCGGACTTACAGAACCCAATCCAAATAAATTGTATATCCAAATCGATGCACGTGATTATTCATTCATTTTTGCTCTCTTGTTAAAACCTCGACTAAATCACGAAAACCCTAGTTAGCTAGTGAAGCTTCGATCCCGCCACCATGGGAGATTACAACGATGCCTTCTTGCGCAACCCAAACGCAGCCGTACGTGGCACTGCTAAAGGACAGAACCGTGCCAACGTTCTCCAGCTCAAACTGGTCCGGTTCTATTCAGGCTTTTTTGTTTTCTTTTTCAAGTTTTAATTTAAGATTTTAGATTTTCTCTATAACAAATCGCATGGTTTTATTAGTTTTTGAACTTTTGAAATCTGTTCTGTTTTTCTTTGGATTTTTCCTTATTTGTAGTTTCGATGATAAAATTTAATTTTAGGGGTTTAGGATCGTTAATTGAGTCACGTTTTGGTAATGATTTAGCTCTAATAAACTATGAGAACTTATTACTTTGTGGCACTTTTAGGGATTATTTGTGATATTAAGAGTTTAAATTTGTGTAATTTTGATCGCTGAAGGGAAGCAGAAAATAGAACTCGTTTTCTGTTAATTGTGAAGGGTAGGGTTTTCGATTTTTGATGGGTTTATGCGAAAGAGTGGTGGAATTTACCTAGCTGTGAGATTTTTTAATATTTGGAGTGTACTGGATATGTTGGCTTTTGCAGATTGGGCAAAGTCACCCAACGGGTTTAACAGCAAATCTTTTGAAGCTCTTTGAGCCTCGACCTCCTCTGGAATTTAAACCCCCACCTGAGAAGAGAAAATGCCCGCCATATTTAGGTATCTGTTTATTGTATATTATTATTGTAAGGGTTTCTTTTGTTCGATGTTTATTTATTGGTGTTAGGAGTTTTGTTTCATGCCGCAATTTTTTTTCAGGGATGGCTCAGTTTGTGAGTCACTTTGCAGAGCCTGGAGATCCGGAGTATGCTCCACCTATCAAGGAAGCTGAAACTCCTGTAGGGTTTTCTACTTGCTACTCTTGCTCACTTTTTTTTTTTTTTGGTTTCTAGTTAAGATTCTTTAGTTTCTGTTGAACATGTTAATTTCTTTAAGGTTTATGCAAGTTCTGTGATTGTTTCTTGTGGCTTGTGATTTGTTTTTGCTAAGCAATTTTGTTTTATGTTCTATAACTTTGTGGGTGCATTTTCCATGGCTCCAGGCAGAAAGAAAGGCTAGGATTCATGCAGCACGACTAGAGAAGGGTGCAGAAAAGGCTGCCGAGGAGCTCCAAAAATGTTAGAATATCTTCTTTGCTAGTAGTAATTCCATGGTTAAGATTTTATCTATGCAAGTTTTAACATTTTTTGGATCCTTGTTTTTGCAGATGATCCTACTAATGATCCAAATGTGTCAGGAGATCCATACAAGACATTGTTCGTTGCAAGGCTTGTAAGAATTTTTGTCTCATCATTTATAAATTTCAAGGTTTACAATTTACTTTCTGCATTGGTGTCTTAGTTTTTCTTGTTTTGTTGTTGCAGAATTATGAGACTACAGAGAGTAGAATTAAAAGGGAGTTTGAATCTTACGGACCAATAAAACGGGTAGGTATTTTTGAGTAGACCCAAGCAGGTTTGGTAAGAGGTTATGCAACAACTTTCTCCTTAACATGCCATGCAAAAAATCTGTATATTCTTTTAAAAAATATTTGTTTTAAAAGTGTGGGTTATGTTTTTTATTTCAATATTTTTAAATGAACAAAAAAAATGTTTGGGTGGCTACCTTTCTGTAGCTGACTAAATTTGTTGGGTGAACTATAAATCAGTGTTAACACTTTCGTTACTTTTCAACTGAACTTGAACGTAGTGATGCATCTTAGTTTCACTTGTTTGCTAACTGTAGTTAGGAATTTGTGGCACATCTTTTGTTCCACATCTATTGCAATAAAGAAAGCTAGAACATCATCTCATTGTTGGAGTGCGCGAATTGGAAATAATAGCACAGGTATCCCTGCCTATTTGCTGGTAATGACATAGGTTTGTTCCACTGATCCCTTGACAATTCTACTTGCAATGTAGTTGGGTTTAGAAATCATTAATGGAATAGTTATTGTTCAAGGTTCTAGATATTGTTTTAGCTCAAAGATCTTCATCTAAGAGAGCCCTGGTAAGGTTTTTCCAGTTTCTAGGCATTGTTTTAGTATTAAAGTTCTTCATACAAAGATCCCTGGTAAGGGGGCTTTTCACTTCTACAAATGGAAAATTCTCTCTCCCAATTTTCTTGTTGTCCAATTCCAAAGATCTTGCCTCACCCTGCCGGCAAAGCTGGATATAAGTCGAGCAGAGCAGTGATGCACTGTGTCTTTTGGCCTTTATTTTCGAGCAACAAAAGGAGACTGGCATCTGCTCTTTTTCCTGAACTGGGTAAAATATGTTGGGAGTATAGCATCTTTTTCTTTCTATTCGAATCTTTCATAGTGCATTCCATTGCTGCTAAAAAAATTATTTTTGGCTTTAGAGGCTTCTCAAAACATATCAGCTATTGAGAAGATGCTCTGGTATTTCCTATTTTATCTATAACTATTTTTTTAATTTAAAACAATTTATTCCCTGGTAAGGGGATGCTAGTCTGTTCAAGAATTGGTAAATTTGCCTCAATATATCAGTTTTTCTGCAACTCTAGCACTGGTGGTGATGCATCTCGCAATTCGAAGCTCTATGATTAAAAGGTGAGCACGGCCAATAAGGCATAATGCCTGCCTGCCTGCCGTGCCAATTAGGATTTACTACTTTTAACTTTTTGTAGAGCTTTCACTTGGTTATGGAAAATAAACGGTAAAAAAATGATGGACGTTGCTTGAAGGTCTGACTCTGTAGTGGCATTTTATTTATTCTTCTGCTTTGAGAATTGCAGGTTCGCTTGGTAGCTGATAAAGTGACAAATAAACCTAGAGGATATGCTTTCATCGAATACATGCATACACGAGACATGAAAGGTTTGATATGTTGCTTTGCACCTTTTATTGAATATGCATTCCATGTCATGTGGTTTTAATTGCTGCTTGTTGACATGACCAGCTGCCTACAAGCAAGCTGATGGGCGGAAGCTTGATGGCAGAAGGGTACTGGTTGATGTTGAACGAGGTAGGACTGTCCCAAATTGGCGACCTCGTAGACTTGGTGGTGGACTTGGAACTACCAGGGTTGGAGGTGAAGAAGTTAACCAAAAGCATTCTGGGAGGTAATTTCACTGATTTCAATTATTATACTTGGATATCTTGGCTTTGTATTTTTATCTTTGTATCACCAAATGCTGTAATTGAAAGTTTTTCTTGTTGTGCTTATTGATGACTGATGATGGCAATTGTTTAAAATAAAATTTAAATGCAAGGAATTGTTTAAGCTCCATTTGAGCCAGGGCTATATAGTTATATTTAGTTATCTTGTGCATTGGGATAGTCTTGTGGGTGTTTGACAACTTAAAATAATGCTAAGTTTCAAAAACTGAATGCTTCTAAGTCTTCTTGGAGTTGGTGACTGTTGCTTAATCCAACATGTTTTCCTTTCCTTTGTCAGAGAGGTTCAGCAATCAGGAGGATCCTCTCGGTCTGAGGAGCCAAGGACACGAGAAGATCGGCATACTGAACGGTATGGCCCTTGACACTTTTTAATTCACTTTCTGTTTCTGTTACATGACTTTTTGTATGAAAGAGGATTGACAAAAGAGTATAAGGGCACTCATGAGTATTTTACATATTTGCAAGTTATGTTTGATTTATCTGGATGATGTATCTCAGGGACAGGGAAGTTTCTCGTGAAAGGGGAAGGGACAAGGAAAGAGATAGGGAGAAGTCACGTGAGCGCTCCCATGATAAGCCACGGGATCGTGACCACAGAGAAGATAGGCATAATAGAGATCGTGAAAGAGAGAGAGACCGAGACAAGGAGAGAGAACGAGGCCGTGATCGTGACCGTGATAGGACACGTGATCGAGGTCGGGACCGTGGCCGTGACTATGAGCGTGATCGAGAGAGAGACCGTGGTCGTGATCGTGATCACACTCGGGACAGGGAGAGGGATTATGAAGTCAGTGACCATGACCGTGGGCGTTCCCATGATAGGGATGAGTCAAAACATGAGAGGGATCGGCTTGGTGAAAGGGACTATGATCATGCTGAGCCAGAGGATGATCGTAGCTGGTATGAACAACCTGAGCAGGGGCAAAGGCTGCCAGATGCAGAAAATGAGCCGCGTTATGATCACTATGAGCATCATAGAAGCAGGGGGCAGTACGATCACATGGATGTCCAAGGTGACCATGACCGCTATGATCAATATCCAGACCGTGATCATGATCGTTATGATCAAATGGAGGGCGATGATTACCAATATGATCGTGGAACATCTGAGTCACGTGAAAAGGAGCGTGAATATAGAAGATCAGAGAGGTCACTTTCCCGGGATTATGACAACTGAGAATGTGGTCTTGCTGAGGGTCTGTCATGCCATTTCTGGGGAGGTGTCAACAAGGTCTCTAGAAACCTTTCTATCTCACAAACTTCACTCCATATTTGGTTTTGATTGTATGAATGCGTGTTTGTTCAACTTTCTGAATAGTTTCAGCCTCTGCTATCTAGTATCGCTGATGGATTTGCAGTATTTTGTGCTAGCTCCTGGACAGAAGTAACTTCTTGTTTGGTTAGTTTTTGTGCCTGCATCTGAAATGAATCAAGGTTATTTGCTCTTGCTTTAATTTTTGTTTCAAATATGCAGATTAGTCGGAATATCAGTATCCTAGTTATGATCCCATTTTGTGTTTCAATTCTCAAGCCTGTCAAGGTCAAGTTTTGACAGCGAGCTAGATAGATGCATATTTCTCGCTGCAACAACACTGCAGAGTTTATAGACTCGTTAGGTTGAATTTCTTTACTATAGTAATGGGTACTTGAAACTGCACAATGGTTGGATTCTGAAGCCAAAAATGCTTTTTCCTTGTTGAATTCTACACAAGTTAGCAGTCAGCTGATCAAATCCTCAACAGTAATGAGATTTCTCGGTCCCAAATTGCCTCTCCTATCCATGACTGCAGCAGAGCAACTACAGATATGCACAGGTACTGTGCTAGCCCTCTCCCAAATTGTTCTCTCTATGGCTTATGTAAGTGTGAGAATTGTTACATGGACATACATACAAGTTTTTTGGTGTTTTATCAATTTTTTATACACCTTTTTTTAATTCATTTTCGACAATTCGATACCGATGGGCAGCGATTTTCTCTCAAATCTAAGATGTCTTTTTTTTATTTGAAAAAAGGAACGTGTGTCAGAATTTGATAGGTTCTAATTTTCGAAAAAGCTAAAATTAATCAAATTAAATCTGAAAAAAAATATTAAAAATTTTGATAGCTTTTTATTTATTTTCAATTGGATTTTCTCTCTTTTCAAATCTGTATATTTACATTGGTGAAAAAAAATATTCTGATTTATCTGAAAAAATCAAAAACAGTAAAAAAAACGTTTTTATTTATTTACTGATGGAAGGTTTTTTTCTTTCATTTTTATTTGTTTTGGAAAATTATTTTACTGTACTTTAAGGTCAAATAAATTATTCGTTTTTTTTTGTTTTTTTCCTAGATAATTTTTAATTTCATCTTAAAAATACAATGAAGAACCTTGTAAAATAAATAAATTTATAGGGAAAAAATATAGAAAAGCCTGACACAAAGGTAAAACTTTCATCACAAATTAAATTAGAAATCATGTCTATGAATAATTATATATTTACTACCATCAAGTATATCTCGTCAAAATATCTATCACCTTATCTCTCGTTGAATACTATCAGACCATCTTTTGATTTGCAAGACCTAAATAATCACTATAGTATATATTAGCTAATTAATTTATGGTAACAAAAGTAAAAAAAAAAAAAATGCTTTCTTGTGTGAAAAAACATCAAGCAATAAATAATTGGCAAAAGAATAAGTATTTTTAATGGGTTTTTTTTCCAAAATAGGAAACAATAAAAATATGACGTGTCCCTCTATTTTTTAAAAGTCAAAACTAAGGGATTATTAGCTTGACCATGGATAGAGTAATTATAGGTTCTGCTTATCAAATCAAAACGCAGGCAACCAGATATCCAAATTAGAACCATAAAGGTGATTTTCTTTTCAAAAATTAGCATCACACACGTCTTTAATGTCATTAAACCTAAGTTTTTAATCTTTTTTCTACCTAAATGTCCATTAATTTTAATACTTTATTAATAGTGATGAGTAAGGATTTAAATTTTTTTATAATAAATTTGTGTAGATCCAAGTCCATTTTATCGACAATCTGAATCCTGAAAGGTCTTCTTTTTACTCCAGTTTTTTTTTTTTTGAGTTCAGACTTGTTATCTAGTCTTAATAGTTATTGTTTGTTTGAGAATATGATTGAATTTGTTTTTAAAAATATTTTTCATTCAGAAATATATCAAAATAATATTTTTTATTTTTCTAAAGATTATTTTTTATATCAGCACATGAAAATGATCTAAAATTACCAAAAATTTTATTTTAAAGTAAAAAATTAAAACTTAATTCTTTTTTCAAAAATGTTTTTGAAACGCAATGTCAAATAGAGATTCTTAGTGTTTTTTTATTTACCTAGATTTTTATTTATTTATCACCATCACAACTTGAAAAAACAAATCAAAATTGCAAAAGAAAATTGCTCCATCTGCTAATTGATTTGAAATTAATAGATAAATAAATCCAATAATTGGCTGGTTCAATATCACAATAAACAAAAAAGTGATAGCTTAATGTAGACTTTATACATATACAACTACAGGTCACTCTATTTTGATCCAGCGATGGAGGAAAGTAAAAAAGAAATAGGGCCATAAGTGTAATTTGGCAAACTTTTATTGGGATTTACTTGGAGTAAAATAAACATAAGAATATGACATAGCACCGCCTTCGGTCGCGTGTATCCCAAAAGTTAACTACCATGGTTGATTTGATGTATAAGTTCGACAATGAAGTTAATCCAAGAAGTTTTTGAGGTAAGAAAAATTAGGGCATCGTTTCCAAATTATTTATATAAAAAAAACTAATGATATTGTTTTGGAAATAAAATTTGATAAGGTTATCTGCATTATAGATTAACCTGCTGAATTAGCCAAGTTTTTTTAATGAATTACATGGCCAATTCAACAACAACAATAAAAAAAAAAAAAAAAAAACTTTGCCCGTGTTAATGAATTCTTGAATTAATATATGTTTTTTTTCTGCTGTTAAATATAAAAAAAAAATTAAAAACTTTAAAAATAACTGATATCAATATATCAAAAATATTATTTAAATTGACAATTTATATAAAGTTTCATAATGCTAGTTTTTTTTTATTAACATGGATATCCAGATTAACCTATATATATCTTATATATATCTTGATTGATTTTACGGATTCTAAAATTAATATTTTATATCCCTTTTCAACTCATCTACCATCAACTTGGCTCGAGAGGGAGAGATGTTCGGTGATTTTGTTCGGAAGTGATGTATGAAACTTCTTAGCGCCATGTCAAATGGCTCGTGGTGGCTGCTGCATGCAGCCCGTACTGCTACTGGCTTGATCGTGTTCAGTCTTCTTTTTTTGTTTCTTGCAGCTCACACTTGCGCTCGGAAATTTTCCGTGCTGCTTTGTTTGGAACTCTTTGCTGGTTCTGAGAAATTTCATAGGAATCCCGTTTGCTTGTTTTTTTCTGCTTCATAACTAATGTTACGAGGCTAGAGACAACAAAGGAAAAGGTTGTTTTTTTTTAGCATCGATCATCAAATCCAGTGCATGTTTACTTGTCTTGGAAGTGATTTGATTTGAAAATACAGTGTTTCTTATAATTGGATTGGATAGCTAATTAAAAATAATAGTTATAAAATCAAATCTCGATAGATTTACATAAATTTCTCCAAGTTATTGGAAAAAAAACATATAATAAGATCAAAAATTTAGATTAATTTAAATAATAATTTAGAATCTATCTACTCTCTAGTCATGTGACCCAATTCTTATCCCGAGTCGACCTACTCAAGTTTTATAAACAATGATTAAAGGGCATAAACAACGTAGGAAAACTTTAGAGCTTTATAAACCTGTGTTTTTAACTTCAGCTTCCACGAAATTACATGATACAGAAAATGTTTGTGGCGCAAATAATTCAGGCCCCGAGAAGAAGCTGCTTTGACCTTGTGAACAGAATAGTGTACACCATTAGATGAACGTACAGTTGATGTTATGAGAATACAGTCGACACATAAGATTCGATCCAGCAAGAGGTTTTCTTGCTTTCAAATCATATGGTAATTTGAAAAGGGAATCCAACTACTGATTGAAGATAAATTCCTGAAATAGGCCAAAGGAGTACGATAAATTTCAAAGATAAAACAAATTGAGATTTACTTTTCTCCCTTCTGGGAGTTTTAGTAGATAGGTTTGATAGATTAAGGTGAGAGCAGGGAAATGAATAAAATGCAGAAAACCATTTTAGTTTTTTTTTATAATAATTAAAGAAATGCAATAAATATTAGTGGGCAACGAAGGAGAGTATATATGTAGACATGAGGTAGGTACTCAGGAGGTAGCACTCTTCATTTGTTTCAAAGTTTCCTCAACTTTGTGCTCCTAAGTTTTCACAGAAGAGAAACACACGAAATTTAGCAGCCAAATCCAGAACACACAGAGGCTGTTTTGAAATATAAAGCCATAAACACTTTCTTTCTTTAGGGTTCCTCTTTCTTAGACTTCCCTAGATGGCTAGGATTATGGTGAACCAGAGAGCTTTAGCATCAACAGCAGTGCTAACATGTTTGATACTTCTGGTTCTTGTCTTAATGGCCAACATGGCCAGCGCAGAGAGACTGCTGAAAGATAAAGAAGCAGAAACCTTGGTCGAGAAAGAAATGAGCCCTGGTTATATAGTAAAAATGTTTCATTTTTTATTTCAGGGTGGGAAGTCTTCTTATGAACCTGTTTGGCCTGTGAGTTATCATTAAATTGTTATTGTTAACCATTATTATCACATTCTATATGCTACGATGCTTTGTTTTGACAGTAGAAACTCTGGTTGTGCAGGAAATGAAGTTTGATTGGAGAATTACGGTAGGAACGATAGTAGGATTCTTTGGGGCAGCTTTGGGTAGCGTTGGAGGAGTTGGAGGTGGTGGGATTTTTGTCCCGATGCTCACCTTGATCATCGGTTTCGATCCGAAATCTTCCACTGCCATTTCCAAGTGTAAGTTTACAGACATCTGCTATTTTCAACTCTATCAATGCTCAGGAATAAGTAAGTTAATAATTCTGATTTCATGATTGTAGGTATGATTATGGGTGCAGCAGGAGCAACTGTATATTACAACCTGAGACTTAGGCACCCAACCCTAGACATGCCCATAATAGACTATGACCTGGCATTGCTCTTTCAGCCTATGCTCATGCTTGGAATCAGCATTGGAGTTGCCTTCAATGTCATGTTTGCTGATTGGATGGTTACGGTTCTGCTTATTATCCTCTTCATAGGTAATGCAAATATTGAAGCATTTTCACATTAATCTATCTCTATGATAGGTTTCATTACAGAAACAAGAATTAGAACACAACTCAGAATGCATGCAAATATTGAAGCATTTTCACATTAATCCCATGCGTTGAAAAGAATGAAACTTTCTTGTTAACAAGGTGGTGTTTATTTCTTCTGATAAAAGAAACTGATGCGAGTCACCATAAAAACTGCAAATTTCAGGTACTTCTACTAAAGCTTTGTTCAAAGGGATAGATACATGGAAGAAAGAGAGTGTGATGAAAAAAGTAAAGCTTTCTCCATACTAATTCTTGAGCTTATAATGGCTTTTCTTTTTTGCTGGCTGATTTGAGATTCTCATTGACATTCAGGAAGCAGTCAAGCAGCTAGAATCAGAGTCCAAACCAGGAGGTTAGTGCCTGTGCTTTCCCTCCATGTAAAGATTCATATTATGAGAAGATAATAGTCTTCATAGAGTTATAAAACATGTAGTCTTTTATATTGTATACCAACTTATAATTAGATCAACAGCCTATCATCCAAGAAATTGTAATTTTTACCAGAAGTTATCATTCAATCCAAGAGTCTTGTATCCATTCTAAAGCAAAAGGCAAACTCCTCCTTCAAATAACAGTATAATATCAGGGAAGAAAATCCCATAATCATACTGAGAAAAATGTCTTTGAAGAAATGTACACATGAAAAGAGTTTGTGTTAAAATTGACTAATTGGCAGACGGTGCTGAAGAAGATTACCGACCACTTCCAAGTGGCCCAGTTGTTCAACATGACGATGAGGTGAGATCAAGAATGTTACCTTTTTCGTAACAGGAATGCTGTTTCTAGAAGTCTAAATTTCATTATTATTCTGTTTGTTCTCACAATCAGGTACCTCTACGGGAAAACATTCGCTGGAAAGAGTTAGCTCTGCTTGTCTATGTCTGGGTGGCCTTTCTTGTTGTTCAAATTGTTCAGGTGAGCTATTATACTCCATTCTGAGGCCATATATCGAACTTCAGTCAGTCTTTCCTAGGCCTTAGAAGAGTTTCATGTGATCATAATTCCTTACTGCTAGGACAATCTTAAAGAGTTGTAACCTTGGATATTAAATTTATGCAGTAAAGATTAACTAAATATGTTTTCTTTACGATTCTCTATGCAGACAAATGTTCCAACCTGCTCAATCATGTATTGGATCCTGAACTCATTGCAGGTAAAATGAAAATATTGCCTTTGACATTTTCAAACAAGCACACACAGATGATCCAACCACGATTTTTAGCTTAAATGACGTTCAAATGGAATAATCCAAGTCTATATGGCTATAGCAGATCCAAAACTAGATTTAGCTTCTTACTTGGATCCTATATAGGCAATCCAAGGACAGCCAAGAATTCATATATTTACAGTTAATCCATGAAATGAAATAGATTAGAAATATTGCAACACTACTGATAATCTGCCATCTTTGATGGATTTCCATATAATGTTGAGACACGTATCCGCACATGAATTTTGGAAGCAACCTTCTATGGCCATATTTTACAGGTGAACTTGAACCTAGCAAGTTTGAGGATCCCTTTTTGAAAACATACTTTACAGGTACCAATCGCTGCCTCAGTTACGCTTTTCGAAGCCATATGCTTGTGCAAGGGGACCAGAGTGATAGCATCCAAAGGAAAGGAAATCACAAATTGGAAGTTACATCAGGTTCTGCTCTACTGTTCATGTGGAATAATTGCTGGAATAGTGGGTGGACTGCTAGGGCTAGGAGGCGGCTTCATCCTGGGACCTCTTTTCCTTGAATTAGGAATTCCTCCTCAGGTAAAGTACTTGACCGCTTTCATGCATTTACAATATCACTAAAAAGTCCCCGCCGTGATGGCAAAAAGCTTGTAATATGCACAGTAGATCACAAGTTCGAGTCAAAACGTACACCCCTTGTAAGAGTTTGGAATAGCTGGGGTTTTAATCGCCCACCTAGTCCCACAAAATATATTATGGGTTTCCTCGCATCTAAAAAAAAATATCACTAAAAACCCAGAATCCAGTAAAGGTAACAGAAAGAAATGATCACAAGCATACTGAGGCACAAGCCATTAGTAGTCAAACTTAGATGTTAAAACTTCTTTCTCAGGATTCATCAGAGATTCTCGGTGCCTTTTTTGCAGGTAGCAAGTGCAACGTCAACTTTTGCAATGGCATTCTCATCTTCAATGTCAGTAGTAGAGTATTACCTACTCAATCGCTTCCCCGTCCCATATGGTATGTAGCAGCTGTGTCCATGGATATCAACTCCACAGCGGTAATCTTCATCGCCAATCACTCGAGCTAACCTTCTGCAATTTTTTTTCTGCTTCTTTTCTTCAGCTGCTTACTTTGTTCTAGTTGCAACAATTGCTGCCTTTGCTGGCCAGCATGTGATCAGAAGGATAATTGCAATTCTCGGAAGAGCATCAATAATCATTTTCATACTGGCTCTGACAATTTTTGTGAGCGCAATCAGCCTAGGTGCTCAAATCTCTTCTTCATTTCAAGATTTAGAGGAAACCCCGAGATCCATTTTTCCCCTGCTCGATCAAAAAAGGCAGGACAAGATGCTAATATTCACTTTGACTATCTTGCTGCAGGTGGAGTTGGCATAGCAAACATGGTTGAGAAGCTGGAGAATGATGAATACATGGGATTTGAGAATCTTTGCTATCAATCTTAGCTACCTTCTGTATCGGAATAGCAGTGGGATTTCTCGGCAGCGACACGCCGGCAATCAGCTCCCGGTTGTCTTCAATTTCTACATTTATTATTTTCAAGTAAAGATTATCATGGGTTTATATACATTTCACGGGACATTTGTTTAGCGTGGCATGTATTTTTGTTGTCCAACTTCTCATCTATAACTTTATGGTGTTATTATTTTCTCTCGAGCCCAGAAGCCCATGAAACTCTAATAATTTGATTTGAAGTTTTGATTTTGAAGGAAGAAATTTTTATTTATTTATTTAAAAAAAAAAGAACAATTTATTTATTTTTGTATGCATGACCATGCTGATCTTCCCTGCATATTCTTCCAATTTTATTAGAAGCCATGCCAAAAATTTGGAAACCAATGAAACTCTATTAATCTAATTTGAAGCTTGGTGTTAGTTTATAAAACCAAAAATCAGTTTTATAGTCTAGTTAAAATCTAATTTTATTTTTAAAAATAATATCATTTAATTAAATCAGAAAATATTTAATAATATCCACTTTCAAAACCATGCCTGTCACGTGCCTATTTAATATATACTTTAACACTGCATTGCTGTCGGATCGCGCATATCCCCTCATCCATCCCACTAAAAGCAATAGAGCTTTTTTTCTTGGCGGCAACTGCAACTCTATTGCTTTTGGCATGAAACGACAAAACATTTAAGTGATTAGTTTGGACCTACATCGGCTGCACAGTTTTTGAATTAATTATAATTTAGTCCTTGTATTTCATTAGAATTAATTAATTAGTATCTATGGTATTAAAAATGATTGGATAGTCCTCTAGTGATTCTAGTCAGCATTTGCAACTCTCAATCTAGTAGGTTTTTATTTTTTCAAAATACATTCTTCCCTGATAAAATACTTCTTTCTCACCTACTTAGCTTTTACTATTTCTATTTTTCAAAGATGGTTAAAAATGGAATGGGTGAAAGGACTGATTAAAAAATGGAAGGTTTAAATAATATTTTAAAAATTATAAGGACTAATTAATCAATTTTGTTTGATAATTAACTTTAAACTTTCTCAATTTAGATACAGTGAAGATATTCGGTTTTCCATTTACATTTCTTTTAATTTAAGGAAACAAAATGATTCCAAGAAATTATTAGCTATAAAGAGCATTAATTGTTAATTAGTGAAGCGTCCTTGGGGATAAAATGTATAATAGTCTCGAGAAAGAGAGAAAAACATGTGTCCGTTGATTTACACGTGCTCAATTCAAATTGGAAAATTATTAGTTTACGTTCTGTGTTTTTTTTGCGATTCAGATTAAAAAATATTCATGTTGCATAATTTTTTTAATATTATCATTAAATTTTATAAAATTCTTGACTGATTTCTTGCCAGATTTATAAGTTAAACTTCAAAATTATTAAATCAACTCCTTGTCAAGTCTAAGTTTTAATTTAAATTATGTGAGATCTGTTTTTGACATGATAAATTCTATTTATTGAGTTTAAAAATGATAAAAAAAAAAATAAGGTGATTAAAATTAAAATTGAACTCAAAGATAATCTAGATAACTATTAAAACATGATTTGATTTTTTTTTAAAAAAAAGTTTATATTTTTTTTTAAAACATTGAGACAATGACTTATTGTATTGATTCTAATCAATCTATATCAACTCGTCAAACTTGTTACCTGAACTATATGTTGGATCATTAATCCAACGTTGGGCTTATATGAGAATAATTATGTGTTTGTGAACTGTCAAATAAGGTGAAGCCTAATTAAAAATTGAGTTTTTGTGTATCTAATAGAGTGTGAACCTTTAATGTGTAGAGATTACAAGGTTATTTTTATTTTAGTGATGGGTTAAAATAGGAATACCAAAAGGCATGAATACCAAAAGGCACTTGGTTGCCTATATATATGGTCATGGTCCTCAGATTACACGTACTACATTCTCATACTGACATCCCATTATCAAAGAAAAAGTAAGATTAAGGTTAGAGAAAATCAAAGAACTCTCTAAGGTGAACGTGTTAATCTGGAAGGTCATCCGTATGACTCTAGTTAACGACTTCCGGATATGGATTCAGGTACACTTTCGTTTTATAATTTATACAGTTTATGCGTTCTTGATAATTCGACATGAATACAATTTCTATATATTATGAAATGCTAGATCTAACACTATAAACTCCAATGGATTTAATATGAAATAGTCAGAATCCAAGCCATAAAATGAAATTCACAGGGAAAGTCCGCACGGCAAAATTGGTATTGATTTGACTATTTTCTCAAACATCAAGGACTCAATTGATCTTTTTCAAACCACCCAATGAGACAAAACCACCAGACCACAAGTGGTGGAGTGTGCTGTAATTAAGCATTAAGAATCAGGAGATGTTTTCTTATTTGTGGATAGCAAAAAGGGACCCAAAAAGAAAACGTGATGTTCCCAGAAAAGGAGCACCGAACACAGCGTGCGTGTTCCTCCACTCATCCCTCAGGCCACGACCCATCTTTGGAGAACAGATAATTAATTAAATTTATTATCTGTAAAGATAACAGCACATCTAAAAATATTTTTTTAAAAAATATTTTTTTAATATTCTTAGATCA
Organism: Salix purpurea; assembly: GCA_027405865.1. Lineage (NCBI taxonomy): Eukaryota > Viridiplantae > Streptophyta > Magnoliopsida > Malpighiales > Salicaceae > Salix > Salix purpurea. Next base: position 3,959,452 of record JAOWLH010000013.1, on the reverse strand, counting down.
TTTTCACATGCTAATATAAAAAATATATATATTATTTTGATATATTTTTAACAAAAAAACACTTTAAAAAAACCCACTAGATGTATCTTCGCTGGTATGTAGTTCTTTTATTTTCCTTTTCTTTTATTTTTTCTTGCACTTCAAAAAAAAATACTAGATTCCTTTTCTTTTTGGTTTTGACGAGATTTTTAAACATTATAATATATGTTTTTGTTTCTTTTCAATTATTGTATATTTAATCTATAAAGGGAATATCAGTAGTAATGAATTATCTATGAAGATTTGATTAAAATTGGCTGTTTATTATTAAAGTGTTTAGATAGATTTGAAATACATTTTTTTTAATTATATTTATTATTTTTTAGGTTTTAATCACGCAAAATATGAATATACTATTTTAATATTTATTTTTAATTTGTTTTAACAATCATTTTTTTTTAAAACAAAAACAAAAACAAAAACAATGATTCAAGCTAAAAACATTGTGTTTGCTTCAGATACATAAGGATATGTGTAATATGAAAGTTTATCTTTACGAGAACTAAAAAAAAACCATAGTTTTTGGTTTAATTTCAATCACATAAAATTTAAAATCTCAATTATAAAAACTATCATAATACCAAGTACATTAATTATTATTTTTTGGATTCAAGAAAACTTCATCTCCTTAAAACACTATTTGCGGACCCGATTTAAACAAGTAAAACTCTGACTGTCCCACTCTCACAGGGTTAACATGTCTTAACTTGAATCTAAGACTTGCAATACAAATCTCAAATTCTTTATCACCATGTCACGCTCATTAGAAAACCAATTACATTAACACTAAAATTGTATTTGAAATTATAGTAGTTATTGCTTTTTAAATTATTTTTTATTTAAATATATATTAAGATATTTTTAAAATTTAATTTTTATATTAGCATATTATTAATTTGTTGGAAACATAAATCAAAAAAATCTCAAAACCTTTTTCTGAACGCCGAAACAAGAACACTTTAAATATAACCTACCCACGTAGGGTCTCGAGGTAATTATGCGTACATTCTTGAGCATAATTTAAACTCATTTCCCGCCCATGGCACCTCGAAGAAGACAATAAATTAAGTATATAATAAATATATAATTTTACTATAATTATTTATTTACAAAAAACATTTTATTTGCCATTGCAAATTCGAAATTTCCCATCCTCTCTGCTCTTCTGCCCTCTGGCCTGGTTCCTGCAATTTTCACTCAGAAACACCCACTGTACGCACCGGTTTCTTCTTCGTATTACAGTTCGTACTTTTACATCACTTTAAAACCGTTGATTTGTTTAATAGATGTCTGTAATTCCATTTTTTCATTGCCCTAGTTTTTTTTAACTAATCGGTTCATTTATTGTTCTCCTGCTGTGTGAAATCAACAAACTTTAGCCGTTTTTAAGGTGTTATTTTTGTGCCTGTTTGTTTTCTTAGGGTTTGAAATGGGAAGCGAAGTGGAAAATGAAGCTCCTGCTGATTCTCCTACTTCGGTTCTTGAAGATGAGGTATTATTTAGATCTCTAGCTTACTTTTTTTTCTTGAGAAATTATTGTGAATTATGATTTTACTTGTCTGTTTGGTTCTTGAGAAAATGAAGGATTTTAGTAAAAATAAAAAGCGAAAAGTACTTGAAAATGACCTTTTTAATGATTTTATATTTCTGTTCGTTTACTTTTTTTTTTTTTGTTTATATCATGAAGGAGAAATGCAAGGTCAAAGAGGAAGAGATATTTGTAGAAGCAAAAAACGGGGACTCGTCTCTCATATCAAAATCTATGGCAGAGGAAGAAGAGAAACTGTTGGAATCTCGGATAAAAGAGGTGCAAGAAACAGTGCCGGAGGAGGCAGCTCGCTTGAATGAGAGTCAATATACGAGACTGGATGACCTCTTAACTCAAACTCAGCTCTATTCGGAGTTCTTGCTGGAAAAGATGGATCAAATCACAGCTGTATCTTCTCAAATGCCTTTTTTATAATGAATTTTGTTTGGCTTGTGCGTGTTTCCATTCTTTTTTTGTTTTACTTATGATTTAAACCTCATTGATAGAATGGAGTGGAGCAAGAGGATGAACCAGCAAAGCGAAGTAGAGGCCGGGGATCAAAAAGAAAAGCTGCTGCATTATACAATTCTGTAATCTTCAAACTTCCTTCATGTTTTGCTCTGTATCAATAATAGTATTTTGCATATCAGGTCAGGTATGGCTATTGTGGGTGGCATTGTTTTATTCTATAAAATTTAATATTAAGTTAATTTATTGGGGCTTGACTAGTTGAAGATCATGGCAATTCTAACTGTCAGTTGGGAAGTAGATGGTTTATCCAGCTAACAGAAGGAAGTGAAGTAATTTTCAATAATTTCTTCATCATAAACATTCCATGGTTAGCTCTTAATGCAATAGAGCTGTTAATAGGAAAAATTGTTATAAAGGAAAATTTAACCCACCTGCCAGAGATAATTGTAAATGATGAAAATACGAAATATAAGAGAACTAATTAAAAAAGGTGATGTATAAATAAACTTGGTGGAAATTTGGTGCCTGACCTCTTAAATCTTCTTTTATCTAATGATAGTGTATGTGCTTCTCTTTGAAACGGTCCCATTTTAAGACTGCCTTATAAACTTAAAACCTTCTATAACCTTTCTTCAGAGGAAAGCCAAGAGAGCAGTTACTGCAATGCTTACAAGGTCTAAGGAAGTTGAAAACACTGAGGATGCAAATTTGAATGAAGAAGAAAGGGTTGAGAAAGAGCAGAGAGAACTTGTACCATTGTTGACTGGTGGCAGGTTGAAGTCCTATCAGATTAAAGGTGTGAAATGGTTGATTTCACTTTGGCAAAATGGGCTTAATGGGATCCTTGCCGATCAAATGGGACTCGGAAAGACTATCCAAACAATTGGTTTCCTAGCACACCTAATAGGGAATGGCTTAAATGGCCCTTATTTGGTTATTGCCCCTCTTTCAACCCTCTCCAATTGGGTGAATGAGATTTCAAGGTAAAATTTTAACTTGATTTTTCATGTAAACTGACCACCTTGATCTTTTAATCCATGCTTCTATCTGATTCTCTGTGAAATCCCTTTAAAAGGTTTGTTCCTTCTATGGATGCAATCATATACCATGGTGACAAGAAACAGAGGGATGAGATAAGGAGGAAGCACATGCCCAGATCAATTGGCCCCAAATTTCCAATTATTATTACTTCCTATGAGATTGCATTATCTGATGCGAAAAAGCATTTGAGGCATTACCCATGGAAGTATCTTGTGGTTGATGAGGTGAGTGTTTCAACAAGGTAGTTTGTAGATTAGGTAGCCACAAGGGAGAAGTGCTCTTTCCCATCCAAACAAAGAATATTCATCTAAGGGTGGTCATATGCACGTCATTGTTTTCTGTTATACTACAAGTGGTTCAACAATTTCAGTGTTGTTGTTTGTATTTACCGAGGTCAACTGCACTGTACACAAGACTTTCTTATCATAAGTGAGAAACACTCAGGATCTCAAGTGCCTGGAATTCTAAACTTGCTTTCGATTGTTGGTGTTTTCTGGTACACTTAGATTTTCCATCACTTTATACTTCTTTTAGGAACTTGAAAATAACAGGTTTCATTTGGTCGTTTTCAGATTTATGAAGTTTAGATTTGCCATGCAGGCTTTCATCCATGGCCTCTTAGATCTTGCAATAGCTCAAAGCTCTAATCCTTTGAGCTAACTGACTGAGCACTACTATTTTGTTAGTTTTTAGAAAAAAAAATTATCACTTTTAATAATTTAAATTGCAATTAAAAACACACTTTCTAGTCCATGCTTGTGTTTGAACATGGGCTTCAAGACTTCGCACTTGTTTGTGCTTTTTGCACTTTTAATAACCTGGACCCTTCTTCTTTCACATGCCAATATTTGATTTGCAGGACTAGTGATTTTCCTAACTATTCTAAATTGTAACTTTCTTACTGAAGGGGCATCGGCTGAAAAATTCAAAATGCAAATTGCTGAAGGAGTTGAAATACTTAAGTGTGGACAATAAGCTCCTATTAACTGGGACACCTCTGCAAAACAATTTGGCTGAGCTTTGGTCATTGCTGAATTTCATTTTGCCTGATATTTTCCAATCCCATGAAGAATTTGAGTCCTGGTCAGTATGCTTTGTCTAGTGTTTTTTTTTTCCTGTGCAGTCTTGGTAACCTTTCAACTTCATTTGTTTTCCAAAGTTGCCAATGTATTTTCCAGTGATTATGGAATCGTAAATTTAATCATGTAGTTTTGCTGCAATGCTTGACATTACTGCCTTATGCATATCAAAATATATTTAGTCAGGGGAAAAAAATCTAATCTGTTCTCTGGTTTCATATGTTACTTGGCAGTCTAGGGTGAACTGTTTTGTTTCTTTATGCATTCATTTGTAAACATTTGTTTTTCTTTAGTATGGTTAGTAAAGGTGCCGCCAGTTTGTTGGGACGGGTTGGCTCCTTATAGTGATTAAAGTTTTGTTTCATTGGTAAGAGAACACTACTTGAACATTTTCTTCTTTAACAACATCAAAGCTTCCTGTTTGTTGGTCCTTTCTGTTGTGCCCCTATGTTCACAAATGGAATCTCTGCGTATTTGTTTACTGATGAGGTTGTAAGCCAAATCTTCTAAACTCATGTGCATGTTATTCAAGCTTTTTTGAAAATAAAAAATAATAATAAACACTAGTAGATGATGCCTATGATGCCAGATTGAACCAAGAGAATCCAATAAGTTTTTTTTTGTGTGTGCAATCTGTGTGGCCCCAATTGGCTTAAATCTTGATTTGTTCAAGAGAAAGAAGAAAGTGAATAGCCTATTGTGATGATGCTTACTGCTTTTGCCTGGACTTTTATAACTAACAATTTGTTTTTTCTTTCAGGTTTGATCTGTCAGGAAAGTGCAGTAATGAAGCAATGAAGGAAGAACTGGAAGAAAGACGAAGGGCTCAGGTGTGCACCCTTCCAACTGATGTAATTGTACTTTTTTACAAAGCATTCTAAATGGCATAGTATCAACACTGGGTTTTCAATCAACCTCAGGTTGTAGTCAAACTCCATGCAATATTGCGCCCATTTCTCCTTCGGAGAATGAAGACTGACGTGGAGCAGATGCTCCCCCGGAAAAAGGAGATTATTTTATATGCTACTCTGACTGAGCATCAGAAGAAATTCCAGGATCATTTAATTAACAAGACCCTGGAGGATTATTTACGAGAGAAGGTGGATACAGGTATTAGATTATTTTCAATTGATTTTTTATTGACAATAAATCGGCTTAAAATGAAGAAAATAGGCTGTATCTCCTGGACTTTCTGGTATTTTAGCTGATGTTGGGCACTGGTGCAGCTGGCTGTCAAAGTATGACAGCTCTAAGTGAGAATTTCAGGATACTTGCTGTTTATCAATTAACCATACTGATCTTTATGACAGTTTAATGTCGGTGGAAAATGGTGAATCTAGAACCTGAATGGTTGATTGAAATTAAAAATGAACATTATCTGCTTTTGGATCACAATATTGTCCATTTCTCCCTATTTTGGTTGCTGATCCTGACTTAATCCTGGCTATGTTTTTTCCTATGATTTGTGAAGCACAGGTCCATTAATGATCATGTTATAATTAACTATTCTTCTTGAATCGAAGATCAATCAAAATATCAAGTTGCCATACTATTTGTTTGCTTAATTTCTGTAGTTCTTTTTTAGATTATTCTACCTGATAGCTAAAAGAAGTAATTTTTTCATTTGCCATACATCATGTCTTGCATTGTAATCAAGCACTGGTCTAATAGAATACATAGCCACACGACACATTTTCCTGTATTGACTTCTGGCATTTGATATTGCAGGACGTGGTATGAAAGGAAGGCTTAGCAATTTGATGGTTCAACTTCGAAAAAACTGCTACCACCCTGACCTCTTAGAGTCTGCCTTTGATGGATCATGTATCTGCCTTGCAGCACATTTAACTACTGTAATGTAAATATGTGGGTCACCAGTTTCACTAATGCCTTTAATATTATGGACAGATTTCTATCCACCTGTGGAAAAGATAGTTGGGCAGTGCGGCAAATTCCGATTGCTGGACAGATTGCTGAATCGATTGTTTGCACTCAAGCACAAAGTATGATGAACAAGTTTTTACTCTTTCTAGTTTATTTTAGCCACATGCTCATCTCCCACTGGCTTTGTAAACAGGTTCTGATTTTCTCTCAGTGGACTAAGGTTTTGGACATAATGGATTACTATTTTAGTGAGAAAGGATTTGAAGTTTGTAGAATTGATGGCAGTGTGAAATTGGACAAAAGAAAGAGACAGGTTTGTTACGCCTTTCCTTGATTTTCAGCTTTGAAGTTTAAACATGTAAGAAAGGTTCCTCAATATCGATGAATATTGAAACTGCTCCCAATTTTGGATCCTGCAACTGTCTTGGGTCAATTGGTACTGCTAGACCAATCATACACAATCTAACTCATGCCTGGTGTCTGCTTTTCATCAAAGCCTTTCTGCTTGTTTTGATTATGTACTTGTAAAAGCTTCTTTCAAGATCTTGGAGCCGCAATGTACTCTTGTTTCCACTACCAGTCTTTAATAATCAGGATCGCATGCTAATGTTTGTGAGGATTAACTTGTGTTATTATTCCAGGCTTGACAACCCTTTATTTTATGTTGAACAGATCCAGGAATTCAATGACGAGAACAGCCAGTGTAGGGTATTTCTTCTCAGCACAAGAGCTGGTGGGCTTGGTATAAACCTCACTTCAGCTGATACCTGTATACTGTATGACAGTGACTGGGTATTTTCTTGATCTCATGTTCCATCTTCCACCCCAATTTTACTTCAACTCTTGATGTTTCGTGCTATTTCATTGATATACACATGCATTTCAGAACCCTCAAATGGATCTGCAAGCCATGGATAGATGTCACCGAATTGGTCAAACCAAGCCTGTTCATGTTTACAGGCTTGCAACAGCTCAGTCAATCGAGGTACCTCAATATTGGTCTTTGCCTTCATTTAATGCCTTGCTTGGTCGTTAGATCATTGACAAATCGTATGCTTACAGGGTCGTATTTTGAAAAGGGCTTTTAGTAAGTTGAAGCTTGAGCACGTGGTCATTGGGAAAGGGCAGTTTCATCTAGAGCAAACCAAGTCTAAGGGCACAGATGTCATGGAGGTTTGTTTATCTTCTTTATTTATTTCACCTCTTCTATCACTTAGCAATCACAGGTTGTAGTGGCATCTGTCTTTCTTGGTTCATTATCAACTCACAGATACGATTTTTTACACCTCATTTATTCTTCTCTTTTTGAACATCCTTTTAATCTTGTGTTAAATGGTGAAACAAAGACTTTTGGCAATATCCAGATGGGATATTAGTACGTTGACCCACGACCCACCGCAGCATGTTAAAAACCTAAACATTCTGTGTGATGCAAGAGTGCTATGATTAGCTAATGCTTGGAAGTGACTGAATTATGAGTGGCAGCCAGCTTGTTTCATCTCTTTTGTGCTTTCACGGATGGATTTTCTAACTGTACTTTCAGGAAGAGGATATACTGGCGCTCCTTCGAGATGAAGAAACTGCAGAGGACAAGCTGATACAGACAGATATCAGTGACGAGGATTTAGAGAAGATCTTGGATCGCAGTGATTTGGTTGTGGGCTCATCAGATGCTGAAAAAGAAAGCATTGCTGCTGCCGGTTCATTTCCACTGAACGGGCCTGGTTGGGAGGTGGTGATACCAAATGCAGGTGGAGGCATGCTCTCTACCCTTAGCAGTTAGTGGTTTGCTTTGTAGGATGCGGTGCAGGCGTGCCCATGATTTCTGGACGTCTTGCTTTTTGTGGGGTGACTTGGAGTTTGCCCCTATTATCTTCGAGCAGAACATGATATGCTCTAGGATGGGTCTCTTTCATTTTGGGAAGCACCGAGAAAGAGGCTATTTTTGTAATGTCTCGTTATCATATATGATGTATCCTCACCATCTGTTTCGAAGTCAGAAGGTCAGACAAGTGACGCATCTTATGCCCATCATCTTATATTTTTTGTTAGTGTTTGTGTCCGAGCTAGCTTGTGTATATTTCAATTAATCTTACAGTTCTTGAAGTTAATGATCATGCAAGCTTTTAATGTCTATTATGTTAGCAATTATAAAATTCAAATTTGAGACTAGAGAGAGTAAATTCTTTAGTCTTAACCTTACTAGGTGAGGCATCTTTACGTGCCTTGATTAGTTAGTAACAAGGTTCCTCCTCTCAATGAAAGATTTCACTCTGATTTTGAGCTTTAGACTGGATCGCTGTCTGCTGGTGAATAGAATGTGAGATTAAAATCCAAGCTAGTAAGGGTAAAACAGTAAAAATCGCAAATACAGATGTTAGTAAGAAAAGAGTTCCCTTGCAGGGAATCGAACCCGGGTCTGTCATCATTCTATATATTGACCCTTCAAGTCAACTAGTGTATATGTATATGGTGTTAGGTTTCAAATGAGTTTTTGGTCATGTAATCATCAAAAAAATATATTGATATTTATTGAGTTTGGATTAAATTATCATTTTTAATTTGAAATCCTCGAAGCTTGTTCGATTCAATCTTGAATTTATAAATTGATTTACGAGTGTTTTATAGTTGATAAGAGTATTATTTATTAAGTTGCATAGAATGATTTCTAAACGTATTTTTAGTAGAAATACATTGAAATTTAAATTTCGAGTTCCAAAATACTGTTCGATCCCTTGTTTTACTATCCAAGGTGATCAGAATTTGTTAGGGAGATGAGAAGTATTGTTGTTGTCATGCACAGAATATGATACAAGATGTAAGAGGATAAAAAACACTTTCCTCTTCAGCCACTCACTCCAACTCCAATAAAAGAACTTCTTCGGACTATTCAAGAACCTAGAGCGAAGCCGAAGAGCTCAAGTCCAAGGACAATCAAGCAAAACATGCAGTGTGCGAGAGGCTGAATTATAGATGGGTATGAAAATATTAAAATTAAATATGGGGTTCCTTGAACTGGAGGAACTAATTTATTTATTGCTTAAAAATATAGTGACTAAGTTATAATTTACTCGAACTATAAGTTTGCAAAGCAGCAAAGCAAAGCAAGAAACAGTAATTGAAATGGCAGCTCGAAAATCTTTGATGAACAAGCAAAGAGACGATAACAGGGTCTAAACTGGTGGAGCAACTGAGAGAGAGAGAGTGCCAGATCCGATCCCAGCACAAGCGTTCTGCTCTCACTAGCTTTTCTCCAAAACCCCACATCTCTTCCTGGTATTTACTCTTTATTCCCTCTTTTTTTCAAATATATATGATTATTGTCTAAGCTTGTATATTTTTGATTAAATTTTAATGCCCCAATTTGTTGTTTTGGTAGAACAGTCATTAGGATTATTTGGTATTAGGAGAATACTGATTGGAAACTGTAGTCTTTGTAGTTTCTTAGAGTTAGTATTGCTATTATTGTGAAACAGAAAATTTTGGAAATTTATTTACAGTGAGTAATAGTTGAATATAGAGACAAATTTTGAGTTTTGAAACAATTTCGTCGAGAAGTACAGGCTTGGACGGGCTACATGATGGTGGACTGTAGACATTGTATGTCAAGTGTGCAAAACCATGTTTCAGGGTTATACATATTGAGATCGAGCATTGTGGAATAGTTGTATTTTAAGCTTTTGCAATTTTCAGTTGTGATCGACAATTGAGAGTTCTTCAACTTTTATTAAAGCAGCTTTTAGATTTTCTTTTGATTTTGTGGAGAGCGAAGGTCGTGTTCTATCCAAATAGACTTGAATTTTTTTATATAAAAATGGTATTTGATTTAGCTTCTAAATCATGTAATTAGTGAATCCAGTCCTTATAACAAAGTTGCTTCAAAAGTTGAAATTGTTGTGCTCCATACTGTAAAGATTCAAAGATCGTACAGAAGATCTCAGAGGACGGAAAATTGTATGAAATTAGTGATGGGGGATAAGTTGCCAAAAACATTAGAAGTTATAGTGTATTTTAGCTGTATGATGCTTTCTGCTTATCTATTCTTTTTTATCAAACTGTTGTTCGAAAATGAACGAAGACTTTGCACTATTCTTTGAAGAATGAAAGCATAGCTGAAACTACTTGGTCTCAGGGTCTATGTGTGGTGCTTGCTCGTGTTGTTTCTTGGAAAGGAAGAATAGTCTCCATTACATGAAGTTGGTTATTTCCTTTAATCTTTTGTAATTAAGACAGAAATCCATGTGTTTTATTGTCTTCTATCTTGCAAGTTTCCTCCGTTATTATTTCTTTCCATGACCACATCCCATCAATCTAGTTGATACCTCAAGTTTTGATTTTGCCATCCTTTAGGGCTCTGGGGCAAGCCATTAGATAAATACTAGGCAAAAGTTAATCCAGTTACATGCTGTGATAAAAGTTGTTGAGCCATACAACTCCAATTCAAACTGAATTAAAATGAAACTAACCCTGATAATCATTGGCTGCATAAGAGGCAACCTGATTCTTCCTCAGGGTAAATATTTGTTGGTGTTACACCCTCCTTCCTTCAAGCTTCTGCCGCGACTTCAGGGGACTTAAATTTTTTAGGAACTTTTTTTTTATTATATATGTCATCACAACTTATGATTGAAACCTTATTGGTTTCTTGTTAGCTGCTAAGTGCATTTGAAATCGATGTGTGTTGCTGACATTAAGTGTAAAATATTCCCTTCATTTCACGCAGCGCTGATGTAACTGTAGCAATCTTTATAGCATGCTTGTCATATCATCTTACAAGACACTTTATTTCTGACATTTCTGGCTTTTGTTTCTCATACTGTGTCTTGCAATTTTTCTTCCTGTACATATGAGAAATTCAAGGGCCCAGAATAGGGAGAGAAGATTGTTCTTGCCTTTGTCCACGTGAAGCCATTGAAACATTTCAACCATGCAGCTTTGTAATGGGAACTTATCATTCGCATTTGATTCCTGTGGCCTATTGGAAAAAATTCTAAAACTTGGAGCACTGATCTTGGTCAGCCCGGATTTGCCCTGCCCTCTCAGATAGATGGTATGATTCTTTTGTTTATCCTTCATAACCATACACAGAAGCTATGAGATTTTTCATAACACTTTTGTTTAACAAATGTGAAAAAAGCTATACATCTGAGCGAAGTTTAGGATCAGTTACCGGTTAATCTTTTTAGTTATATTGTAAATTTAGTCCTTTTTCTAAAAAACTATCACAGCATACTGTCGAGATTATTGTGTTGTAATAAGGTATTTACATGAAATAGAAATGGGCATGATAGATTGTCTCTCTCTCGCTCGCTCATTTCACGGTTGTCTTTAAGCTTGAACCTAGAATACTCCAAGGTTGTTCCTGCTTTATTATTTAAGCCAAGGCCCTAGCCTTCAAAAAGAATACGAGGGAGGAACTGGCGTTGGCTACTTGTAGCTATGGGTGCAAGCCGGTGCTGGGACCCAAACTGGTCTGAATTGGACTGACCGCAACTTGGTTCTTCAGTACAGGTCTGGATTGGAATTTTCTAAGCTTGCGTCGGTTCTTGGGTAGGCAGAGTGGGCAATCCTACCTGTGTCTTAAATGAACGCCATGTGTTTAATTTATATCAGATTGAACCTTATGATAATGAGTTTGGCACGCTGGATACCTGTTGTGGACATCTTATGCGACAACTCATGTGACTTGTTCATCAACTCCCCCCCACCTATCATTCTCATTTCAAGATTGTGGCAGATCTGTTTATCAACAGCTAATTAGGACCACTATAATTGTCTTTCCCTCCTATTTTCCCTATCTTGTACTCCTCCTCTCGAGGCAATTATCCCTCTTTTTTTATTGCTTTTTATGTCAAGGTTGCGGAATGAAACTGATAAATCATATAAGAATCTGGAAACTTTAGCATCTGGATGGAAATTGTTAATAGAATGGTTGATGATACTTGAAAGTTTTTGATTGCTTTTGAGCCGATAGATTGGAAAAGCAGGGAATTGTTGGCTTAGGAAAGAAATAGAACTTTGAACTGATTATTACCAATTGAATCTGGGTTCCCGTTGCTACAGACAAGAGCTTGTTTCAGTTCCGAGTCCATTTTATTGGAGGTTTAAGTGCGGTTTATTTGTCCAGAAACCTCTGGCAGATTTTGCCTGCATCCTCAGGATGGTATCCAATAAAAAAATATATAATAGGTAGAATTCAACTTGTGAAGCAGCTTCTTGATGCTGTTTTCACGTCCTTCTTCATGTTGGATTTTTGGAGCTCTTGCTGTTCCCTTCCCCAATAAGAACCTCCCTCTACTCCAAAGCATGCTACTCAAGGAATACTTGGTGTGATGTTAGAGGCCCAAGTTAAGGTGTTAAAGCAGTGATACTAGAGTCCTTTGTATAGATGCATGGGACATTTGAGTATTCATGTGTAAGGAAAATTTGTAGAACCCAGCTCATGTGGCATACTTTTTATTTTTATTTTTTGGAAGATAATGTCTAGACCATGTTAGTAAATATGAAACCATTCAGTTTTCTAAGTATTAGGGCTTAAATGGTGTTATAATTCTGCTTCAAAGCTGTGTTTTTTGTTTGAACCGGTTTTACTAATTATGCTACATCATTTGTGCTTAGACCATCAACCACTGTCTCAATTCAATCCTTTCACATGATATATTGTATGAATGTTAACTCCTTTTACTCTCTTTTAAATCAATTGAACAAAAACTAGATTGAATAGAAGAAGCATAATTGGCGTTGAAGGAAAAAAGTAGGTGTGTCTGTGCCTGTATATCTCTCATGGTCTTCAAGCCAATGCTCTCATGGTCCCCCATGGGACCATTCTGGTCTGTTTCCTCAAACATGGCTCAAGATACCAGTTGTCATGAGCCAGGGAAGAGGAAAGTAGGAGAATAACATGAAATGCTGATGTTGATGGGCTGCATACAGGCGACATGATTACTCTTAATTAATGAGTATATGGCCCCAACATTCCTCACGAGGGAATGCAGGGGACCTTCTTCTCTTGGCCTGCATATGAATATGATCAATGTCCATAAATGATTGTTTCATCACACTACAATTTTCAGATATTTTCCCGTATGATGCTTTTAGTTGAATCACAATAATGTATATCAATGATTCATCTGGTCTATTATTCATTTTTCTAACCATAGGTTGATTAATAGACAGCGTGGAGTGTGGATCATCACTAGTTTCTCTCTCTTAAGTTTTAGCTATTCTTTCTCCGCCTTAACTTTGAGTTTACCATATCATAACTATGTAACTGCTATTCTGATTGGATAACCAGCAGGTTTTATCCTTCTATTTGGATTAGGATTCGCATTTTTGGATTAGGTTTCGCATTTTTGGATAAAAAGTAGCGAAGTGCTACCTTTTGAATGCAGGATAGGATATTGTAGGCTTCGCAAGTTGTCAATGGTACAAATATACTCTATGCATGCTAGTGGCTCATTATGATAGGATTCCTAAGCTGTCATTGCCGCATACTAATGGCGCATGGGATCTGTTCTGTTTGTCAAAAAGCTGAAGTTAGTGGAACCAGAAAGTAACTTTATGAAACCTGCTGTTTGCATGGACCGCAGTTTCTTCCACCATAGATTGCATGGATGATTTTTCTTTCCCTCTCACCCTGCTTTGAGATAATCTAATGTTGTAGTCGGTGAGAAGAGGTGATTAAGGCGTGTTTGGCAGGTAATGATGACCATGTTTTGGTTGGAAGTGAGGGAGCTGTGCTTGAGCAATAATTGAGAGCATGCTAGCGTTTTGTTTTGATGTGTAGATTCTCCAAAAATCATGGGTTAGTTTGCTTATAAGAATCACACACCCCCACAAATGTTTCTATCCATGGAGTTATTTGTAGTTCTTGCATCTCATTAAACCTTCCAATTTGACACTTTCATCCAAAATTCGCGTGCAGTATAATCCCAAATCCAGGAAGGAAAAAGGTGGTGTAGGATTTGGTGGGAAACATGTTGATCCTATATAACCCCTGGCTCTCCCTATCTTTTACTAAGTTTTACTAAGGTGGTATCTGATACTGCGTTTTAAAAGTGTTTTTGAAAAAAAAAAATAGTGTTTTTAGATCATTTTCATGTGCTGATGTTAAAAATAATTTTTAAAAAATATTATTTTAATATATTTTTAAATAAAAATTATTTTCAAAAACAACTATCTCTTATCAGTTATAAGAAGTTGATTTGGAGATCTATCCAGAAAACAGGAAAACACTATTCTATGAGCCACCTTTTCATTCCAGAAGATAAAACAATTCTTAGGGTTTAGTTGCCGCAAAACCGCCAGGCTAGCTTCTCTCTTATTAGCCGATAAGACAAGGCAATGTATTCTCCCTTTTGCCTAAAAGGCCTATATTCTCGGCCAATCAATCAATACTCTTCCACTAAGTTCAAATAATTGTAAAATTTAAATATTTTTTAAGGGCTCACATCTGTCCTTGTGCCATCATGAAGCCCTTAATTCGTGTGCAAAAGTGTTATTGACGAGGCATTATTATTATTTTTTTGTAGGGGCTATGCTAGGGACAAGTGATGCTGTGTGCTGTATGGTGTGATGGATTCTACTTTCTAGCCCTCCATGTGAATCACAGAAATGCAAATGAAGATTTGCATGCATGGTTCTGTCTTGGCAGAATCCTGGTGCAAGAAAATATCAGCTTCGCATTAAACTACCATTTGTCGGTGGGTGGGTGCTGATGCGACGCAGCCGAAAGCCGAAAGGAGAGGGAGCCCCAGCTGGGTTTTTTTCACAGCCAGATAAAAAATGGCTAGATTTGTTCCTTCCTTTCTTTTATGTCAGAGTTAAAACTTTAGATGTTTCGTTTTCGATGTTCATGGAAGCACTGGAAAGTGATACGTCAGGGCTGCTTTTTTTTCTTTAATTATCATTGAACCTCCCCAGTAAATGCCGTCGTCGGTCAATTGTGTTTTACTTGTCGCCTGTATTGCTGTGATAGTAGGAGCTTATACGGTGGTTTTTCTACCGCCGGTGGCCACTTCACCGGTTCGGGCCGCCGCTACATGCATGTATCGGCTACTCCATCCCAACCATGTGAGGTATATACATGCCGATCACTCCCTGCAATCCCTCTGGTCATTTACCATACAATTCATACAGGTTTTCCATTGTTAGTCTGCTTGCAAATCAAGAGAGATAGGGCTCGAGTTCAGGCCCCATTCAAGCATTACACAACAGCAAATCTCAATCCTAAAGTATTGGGGTCAACTTTGTACAAACCTTTTGCTTCATTTATACTATTTTTTATCTCATGGACTAGCTTTGTGGTGTCATTGTGGCCCTTTATTGAGCCAGGAGAAGGGCAAGGAGTGTTATTATGAGGAACACTATGATTTAGAGAGGCCCTGTTTGACTGGTTGAGGATAAAATTTGAAATTATTTTTTTTTAGTGTATTTAAATCGTTTTAATGCATTAATTTCAAAAATAAAAATATATTATATTAATATATTTTTAAATAAAAAATACATGAAAAATAATTACTAATATAATCCCAAACACTGGTGAAATAAAAAGAAAGGCATGTATACAAAGGCCAGGACACTGGTCAAAGATGTTGACTCTTCTTTTCCTTTATATTTTGCCTTCCCGCCCAAGTAGAGCCCAGATTGCTATCATTTCCCTTGGAAATCATTGAGCATCGTGCGGCCACGTTTTCTGCTATACCCGCGCGTGGACAATGATTGAGGTCTCTCTATTTGCCCAATCCAGATGGAGTTTGATGTTGAGAGATGGAACCCTTGACCAAACATTCCCTTCTCCACAGAAAAATAAATAAATATATAATAATTAAATGTGATTTTTATTCATTGATTAAACACAGTTAATTGACTTGTATTATGTTGCTGGTTGTTGTATCTACTAATTGGAAATCAGAAAATATTATTTCTTATTTACCACGTACAAAAAAAACAATATTGTCTTTACTTGTGGAACCATTTATTTAATTGTTAAATATGTTTTCTCCATTTAAATAATATTAGACTTACTTGTAAAGTTCTGTTTATATGTGATCCTTGTTTGTTATTAATTTGGTAGTGTTTTGTTACTGTATTGTTCATTATTGATAATTAGTGTCTATTTTATATTGCATTTAAAAAAATTGAAAAAAATAAATAGCTTTTAAAAAAAATATTATTTTAATTTATTAATAAACAACAAATATTTTAAAAAATAATTTCAATCATACTCTTGAACATTTCCTTAACAAACTTATCAGGGTTATATCACCCAAATCAAAAAATATAAAAATCAACTATAAAAGTTTTTAGTTCATTAACTGTAATTCAATTATTTTTTAAAATAAATAAATAAATTATTAATTTATTTTATATTTTTTAAAAATATTTCATTTTTATTATTTTTATATGTTTGTATCAAAAATAAATTTTGAAATTTAAAAAAAAACACAAATATTATTTCAATATATTTATAAAAAAAAAAAAACATTGTTATCACGCCATCATCATCATGTTACTGTTTTATAATTTACCCGTACACATCCTGTCGTCATGGCGTGCGTGTCTTGTCCCCTCTTTGCAAAAGAATAAAAGTTGAATCGTCAAAACAGTACGTACACGTGTCACGAGAAGATCATTTGACACTTGAGTACATGCGGAACCATGAACCACATATTTACCCTCACCTTTCCTTCTCGTCTTGACCCGGACTGGACTGTGTTAAATTTAGAGTGTTTTTTTTTAAAAGAAAATTATAGCCAGTAAAATCATTTCACAAATTATAATTAAAATAATAATAATAATAAAAATAAATAAAGCAAACGACCCTGCTAAAGAGTACTCTGCTCGAGAGTGTAGGGCGATGCCATGGTGATGGCGACCACACCAATATTGTGGTGTGCTCTTCTACAGGAGAAAAAAACTTAAACGAGAGCTATTTGTATTCAACATGCTGGATTGGATGAGACGTCGCAATGGTTGGTGTGGTAAAATCAACAGGCGTTGTCTCATTGCTTGTCATATTTTCTAGTCAACTCTTTCTCTTTCTTTTTTTTAATAAAATATTATTTCAGGCAAGAAAACACTTTATAAATAATAAATATTATCTAATTAATCAAACCGGGCTGTAAAGGACTACCTGCCTCCACCGCCAACTTTCAAGCTTCAACCTCCTTGTCTAAAGTAATTAACGGTCGGTGTCGGTCTGTATTAGGATTTAAAAACAAATTAGCCCCTTCTCTCATTCGTCATGTCACCCACACGTGTACTCTTTGCCACTTGTAAGATACCCACTTCAGGCTTATGGTAGCAATGATTGGCAGCGTTGGCCACCCGTACGAGTGATGCCTTTCGTTTTGTTTGTTTCTTCGGTTTTTGATGATTAGATAGATTAATATTTTTTTTAATTTTGTTTTAGTATTTTTAGATTTTTTATGTTTATATTAAAAATTATTTAAAATATATCTATATATATATATTTAATATATTTTTTTAACAAAAATCACATCAACAATACCTAACAGAAAATAAATGTAGTTGCTGTTATACTGGAACAGATCTAAAAAATGATAAATACAATGATGCTATTGGGCCACGTCCCCTTTCTTTAGAATATTTTATATTATGGTTTAGATCCGGTAAGTACGCGCTTCAGATTTTTGTTTGGCTTAATACGAGGAAATGGTCTTCTGTTGGAGAAAGAAAATAAAATAAAACTAGTTCATCCTCTTTTTATCTCAACAGAGTTTTTGAGCTCGAACATTTTGACCACTGAGCGATGCACACGGGGCTCAATGATTGGAAGCTTTTTGGTTTTTATCCAAAAATAAA
Organism: Salix purpurea; assembly: GCA_027405865.1. Lineage (NCBI taxonomy): Eukaryota > Viridiplantae > Streptophyta > Magnoliopsida > Malpighiales > Salicaceae > Salix > Salix purpurea. The sequence goes on along the minus strand of JAOWLH010000013.1, from coordinate 3,941,584 downwards.
TAAACACTAAAATATCAATGTTCAGGAAATATTTTAAAAAATAAATATAGTTTGATGACTTACAAGTCTTTTTTTATAGAATTTTCGCTGATCTTTGTTAGCTTTTATTTTTATTATTATTAGAGTTAGACCATGGATTTGACTGGATTAATAATTGCATTTATTTCAAATTATTAACATAAATCATGAAATTTATATTTTTTTTATTTAATTGTATTTGATGTTGATAATATTAAATAGTCTAATTAGAAAAAGATAGGCTTGTTTGTTTTAATCATGAAAACCGACGAAACCACGTGGTTGTGCATTTAGATATATAGCATACAAGTTTTATACATGCAGGACTAAAATTGTTCTTAGGATATCTGGAATGGAGATGTCATTTGACTAGACTTGAATTAAATAAATAAATTTTAAATTTCAAACTAATTTAATTATTTAAACAATAGGGAATATATTACTTGAATATTTAGGATAATGATCCTGTGACACCTCTTTATTATGTCGTTACAAAGTTTCATGAGAGTGTTCACTCCTTCGTCATCGATGTAAATAATGCATCTAATATATTGTCAATTAGTTTTTTCTAAGATCAATTTGGTGCATAACATATATTTTACCACATATTGATATATAATGTAGATGATTGGTTGATTAAATATATATATATATTGGCTAGAGTAGAGGAATTTTAATGATCTGATTTATATGACACACGAGTTTTTCTTTTTGCTGCTATCAATTTTATTTATCATGAGTTTTTTTTTTTTTTTAATAAACGTTTTTGTGATCCCCTTGTAAGAAAAGTGTTAGGACTCACGCGGATACGCACAAAGTGGGTCGGGTCTCTGAAAAGAAAAGAAAAGAAAAGGCTACATGGAAAGATAAGTTGGAAACGGTCCTTCACGTGAAGAGCAATAATGAATGCACGTGGATCTGGGATGGAAACATGATCATAGCACGTACCAGCACAAAAAAAAAAAAAGAAAAAAAAAGAAAAAAAATAGGACCAATCATTTTAATCTAGCAGTGCCCATTTGGAAATTGCAATGACTGATTCGCTTTTTCTCTGTTTTTTCCCGCTCTTCTGTATTTTTATAAAGTTATTATTTAGTAGCATATTATAAATAACTACATGGGAATGTTGGTATATATATATATATATAAATGGATCTATAACTCTAGGTTTGTAAGTAAAAAATATTTCCAAATCAATATATTAGACTATATGTATAGTTTAAGTGAATCTTTAATATAGATTTTTAAGGTAATGTTTATCACCATGTTTCAAAAATATTTTTCAAAAGTTAAAAAAATATTTATATCTTTTACTTTAAATTATTTTTGTGTGTGTTTTTAAGTCATTTTCATGTATTAATATCAAAATAATTTAAAAAATATAAAAAAATATTATTTTGATGTATTTTTCAATGAAAAATACTTTTAAAAATGACCGCAACCATAATCTCAAATAAACATTAAATAAATGATGGAGTGTGATACAGGGGTTTTCATTTTTTTTCAGTTAATTGTTTAATATAATTAGTCAGGGTTTATTTTTGTATTTAAAATTGTGTTTGAATACATTAAAAAAAATTAAAAAAAATCTATAATTTGAAAGGCTATTATGATTCAGGAGACGAGACTGATGGGAATATAACCCTCATCTAGCTGTAGTTTTTATTTCAAAATAAAGCATGAAATTCCAATCAAGTGTGCTCCTTAACCAGTGGGGCCCTGGATTGAGCAAGTCTAAATTTCGCCATGATTGGAACAGCTCAAATGAAAATGTTGATCAATAATGGAGATGATTATCAGCCAATGGTCATAATCATCAGACAATTAGTTGAAAGCATGTGTTTTTCCCACGAACAAAAGTTTTCAACAGTGTATTTGGAAAGTGTTTTTGAAACAAATTGATTTTTATTTTATTTTTTATTTTAAATTATTTTTTTTTGATGTTCTTATATCAATTTGATGTCCTAATATCAAAAATTATTTTTAAAAAATAAAAAATAATTAAAAAATAACCACCACACATTTCCAAACGTTGCTGATATGCATCGAATGGTATCTCTGCCGTGTGTATTTTTCTTCGCAGATGACTGCTAAAGTGACTTTGATCCTTACAACAGCTGCAGATCTGACATAAAAATTGTTTTTCTTGCTGCACTTGCAAGAATTCTGAAGAATCCATGCATGCTTGATATTTAAGTTTTGGCTTTGTTGCTTCATCCAAAAGATTTAAGATTTGAAATGGATGGTCTTCGATCCTCATTTGTCACCACTCTTCTGGGATTGCAAGATTTTGAGTTAATTTTAATGTATCTGATGAGGTTTATGACGAATTCAATTTTTTTCCCTGAAGATTATGATTATAACAATGTTCCCTATAGATTTCAATATCAAATCAATTGACAGAAACTCTTTTTTAGTCATATTTTAGTGAATGTTTGAAAATGTGATTAAAGTTGTTTTTAAAAGTATTTTTTATTTATAAATATATCAAAATAATATATTTTTTAAAATATTTTGTATATTAGCACGACAAAATGATCTAAAAACACCAAAAAATAAATTTAAAATAAAAATATTTTTTTAAAAACACTTTTAAAACAAAAATTCAAAGACCGCCTTATAATTTAATTAAATATAATCTTTTATAAATAATGACAAAGTAAGATCTTTTAATCTCTATTAAAAGATCTGAGTGATGTGATGTATTGTTTGTATTTTGATACATGTCAAACTAAAATAATGTCATAAATAGCAAACTAGAAAAACATGGATTTAAACAAAATCAAAGAAAAAATAATAATGCTGCAATGAATAATATTTTTGGATTTTTTTTAAATCATCATAATATTGAGTTATTAAGAATCAGGATCCATCATTTTTTTAATTGTTTATTGAATTTTATAATTTATTTTGATTTAATTATCAACTTTATTGATCTCTTGATCCATGTTACGAGTTATTAAAAATTAAGCTCCATCTTTTTTTTTTAATTGTGTATTGACTCATGTTATTTATTTATCATTTTAAAAGTAATTTATTTTTAACTTTATCCTTCAATATTAAATTAATTAAAAATCAAATTTTATAGTTATTGTTTATTTATTTTCTATGGGGTTATCATTTTCTCATTGCCTAACTTGTAAGTTTTGTAGGCAGCCAAGTGGACTTGGATATTATTTTTTCCATTTACCATTATTTTTTTCTTTGATTTTATCTTTTAACATTGAATTAATTAATAATTAAATTTTATAAAAAAAAATCAATGGAGTTGACTCGATTTGGTAGCCCGGTTAACTTGGATAATTTATTTAATGATTTAATATTTGAGCAGTTGAAAAGTGATCTTTACAAAAACAAATAACATTTGCTTTATATAAGAATATTATAATCAAGACACTCCATTCATTAATTAAGAAATAAAAATTTTAAAAACATAAGTTTGACATAAGTAAATAAAAGGATGTCATTCTATGCTGTATGCGTGCTCATCCAGAATTTTATTTAAAACACTAAAATGAATGAAACTTTTTATTTTATTTAAGTGGTGATCAATAAGGGTTTTTTCCTTTCTCTCACTCCAGGTTTAAGTCTTGCCAGACATGTCTGTCACCCATGCAATGACTTACATGTTTATTGGGCTTACAGGATATTCAGTGGATTCATGAATTAGTTGTGATACGTGCAAGCTGACCTAGATACCCCGATTATAAAAAAAAAATTATCGTGAGGCATGATAAATTAACCTGAAATCTGATTAATTAAAACCTAGCATGGGCAGAGTTTACAAAAATAAAATAAAAATTGACCCGATGATATCTGAACAAATATACACTGGACTTGTGTGAGAAAAACTGAGTTAATTTTCTTGACACGTCAGCAGGACTGGCTGTGCTGAATTTAATAATTCTGGGCCAACAAAAACAAAATAATAACAGGGGACACCATTATACACAAGAGCATCTATGAGTCAAAGTCAGTACTCAGTAGTATAATATATATATATATAAAATAAAAAAAACACTGTTCAGAGGGGATAACGTTGATATTACAGTACAGAGATTACGTTGATGTTGCAGTACAGAGATTACGTTGTTCAAAAAGAAAAGGTAAAAGAAAGCATACTTCTTCCTATCTATAAATTAAAATTTTAATTTGTTGTTGACTGACAGTTCACGGTAGTTTTTAATTGTGGTGGGAAAAGCATTGCAATTTTGTAGTGTTCAACCATAGCTATTGTATTTAGCATCCAAAGCTCGCAATATATGTGTTATTATATTCTTTTATTAACATAAATGTTTGAGTTAGTTTGCTCACCTCAACTAATTTTACAGAACCTACAGTTAATAACCATGTAAAACTCTAGTAGTCATTATATTAACAACCAGATGACTTGAACCTAAGATTACTGAGAGGAAAAACCTCTTAGTCTCGAGTTCTTATCACTGAACCACCTACTATATAATTGTGTTATTGTATATTTGCATGTGAGTTAGGATGCACAATAATCCTACAAAAATCATTCATCATAATAATGTTCTAGCCCAAACACTTTTAACTCTAGGATTCTTGTGAAATATGATGTATTGAGCTACATAAGAGTGTACTCAAGAGTTTTCCAATTATATTAAAGTCGTTAATTAAAATCAAACTTTTAAAAAATATATTTATTATCATATTTATATTTTAGTATTTGATAATACATCTATCTTCATCGTATTCTTAATCTAACTTTATTTTAAAATGAAAACAACAAAAACTTTTTAATATTTTCAATTATAACAAATGTTACCATGCATTACAATAATAATAAAAAAAGCCTTTTCTTAACTGTTTTCTTTTTTTTTTTTGTTTGAGAAGGAAAGACAGAGTGTTTCAATTTCTAGCTATGCTCATATCATATTGAGAAATATTTAAACGAAATTAGATTTAATTTTATACGTTTGAAAAGGTTAAAAAAAGAGTACAAATTAATACCTAATATTAATTATAGATAATGCACATGACAAAGGAAACCTGTGTACAATAAAATAACAAAGATAAAATGCATGGAAATGCAGCATCTGACCATTTTTCTTCATAAAAGAACATTATAAAAGGAGGCTTGGCTTCCATGTTTTCATTACAAGCTCAGCTCCATCAAAACCATTTCCAGAAGTAACTTCAAAACTCCATAGTGGAGAATTCCTCAAAAGCATATGCTATCTGAGTTCACTTTGCTTAGAACAGCCAAGCAAATTCAACAGAGAGAGTAAGGGAAGGAGGGAGAGAGAGAGAGTCAATCAAGCTCCATGTCTCAGTCAGAGCTTGTTGTCTTTCTCCTTCCATCGATTTTATCTCTACTCTTGCTCTTCATTCTCATGCAAAGAAAGCAAACAAGATTTAATCTCCCACCAGGCAACATGGGGTGGCCATTTCTCGGAGAAACCTTTGGCTACCTGAAGCCTTACTCTGCTACTTCAATAGGACAATTCATGGAAGAGCACATATCAAGGTAAGACTAAGACTACCCAGAAAACAAAATATTTGACAGTCAGAGCCAAGAAATGAATTCTTGTTCAATCATGCCACTCAAAACTTGATTATAATGTGCAGGTATGGAAAGATTTACAAGTCCAGTCTATTTGGGGATCCAACAATAGTATCTGCAGATGCTGGACTTAACAGATTTATACTGCAGAATGAAGGGAGATTATTTGAATGCAGCTATCCAAAAAGTATTGGTGGAATTCTTGGAAAATGGTCCATGTTGGTTCTTGTTGGAGACATGCATAGAGACATGAGGGTTATATCTCTCAACTTTTTGAGCCATGCCAGGCTAAGAACTCATCTGTTGAAAGAAGTGGAGAGCCAAACCTTGCTCGTTCTTAGCTCTTGGAAGGAGAATTGTACATTTTCAGCTCAGGATGAAGCAAAGAAGGTAAGTAATTCTTGGAATTTGCATTGTCAGGAAAATGAATTTCAATTTCAATACTGAATTTTATATTCGAGAGGAGTGCTTAGCTTATGAAGGAAATTGCAGTTTACCTTCAATTTGATGGCAAAACATATCATGAGCCTGGATCCTGGAAAGCCAGAGACTGAGCAGCTGAAAAAAGAGTATGTTACTTTCATGAAAGGAGTGGTTTCAGCCCCTCTAAATCTGCCTGGAACCCCATATAGAAAAGCCTTGAAGGTAATCTTGCTCTAATTAACCCTAAGAATTCACGATTCAAGAAGAAGGTCGTGATATTATCATATCCTCATCTCATCTCTACGTGTTCTGTTCATATATGCAGTCTCGATCGATCATCCTGAAATTTATAGAGCAGAAGATGGAGGGGAGAATAGCTAAAATGAAGGGTGGAGTAGAAAATTTGGAAGACGATGATCTTCTTGGATGGGTTTTGAAGCATTCAAATCTTTCGACGGAGCAAATCCTTGACTTGATCTTAAGCTTGCTATTTGCTGGCCATGAAACTTCTTCTGTGTCCATAGCTCTGGCCATCTACTTCTTGCAAGCTTGTCCTGGTTCGATTCAGCAGTTAAAAGTAAGCAGCCAAAAAGTACCTCACAGCATTTATTATACACAGTAGATGCTTTGGATTTATATATTTATTTTCATTGAATATAGGAAGAACATATTCAAATCTCCAGAGCCAAGAAACTGGCTGGAGAGACGGAATTGAACTGGGATGATTACAGAAAAATGGAATTCACTCAATGCGTAAGCTTTTTTTAATTAACTTCTTTTATTATCAGAAATATTTCGATTTTTTCTTTATTTTAACACAAATAAATCACAAACACATTTATATATTTATATATTTATATATTTTACAACCTTGTGAAGGTTATAAGTGAGACACTGAGGCTTGGCAACGTAGTCAGGTTCCTTCACAGAAAAGCTCTCAAAGATGTTCGTTATAAAGGTAAGATAAACCTAGTTGTATTAGATTCCTCTCACCTTATATCACTGTATTAATTATCTAATTACTTATTTAAATGGTAATGATACTGTTTTTTTAAAATAAAAAAGGGTACGACATTCCATGTGGATGGAAAGTGCTACCGGTGATCTCAGCCGTGCATTTAGATTCAACTCTTTTTGATCAACCTCAACACTTCAATCCATGGAGATGGCAGGTCAGTAGTACAGCTTTGAGGCCATGACAAACATGCTTTTTTTCTTTTCTAAGACATTATTATAAGCATCGATCCGTATAATTCTGTCGCTCTAATTATAAGGTTTCGTAGATCTTTCAATTTGGTCTTCCTATATAAGGGTCCACTAGCAACATCTCCTCTTATTATTGCTTGTTCGTGACTTCCTCAGCATGATTTTGAATAGTTTATTTTTTAATTTGTTTTACGAAGGAAAAAAAAGAAACAAAAGCTATGGAAAATATTAATTAAATTCAGGTTCTTTAATAAATTACCTTTTATAATTTAAATCTATAAGATCATGTATTATGATATATGTGCATGATATTTAGTATTTTAAAAGACATGTCATAAGATTAAATCATATCTTGATAGGTATTTTTCGAGGAAAAAAAACTGTATTGAGTGTATTATAAAAACATATATGCTGAATTTATTTATTTTAAAAATACCATACATATAAGAGTCACTAAACCTTTTTCATCTTATTTTTATATTGGACAGACTAGTATGAGAAAAAAAACAATTTATTTTCTAAAAATACAATAATAAATTTAGAAAGCCACTGAAAATAAATATGGACCAAACCCATAACAATTTAGAAAAAAATAAATGGAGATAAAATTGTGTAGGTAGACAGGACACTGAATGATGATGTGAACTCATAAAAACATTCCATCGAAACCGTTGAAAGCAAAAGAAGGAAGGAGCTTAGTCAAACCCCCACGAGACCACCCTTGTGATGAACTGTCACCATCATTAAACAACATGTTTTGCTTGTTAGGACAATGGGTCCCACTCTGCTTCTGGGGAGATTTAAAGCCCCATGTGGATGTGGGCCTCTCGTGTGCACGTGCACCACTGATTGTAATTGATGCTCTTTTTTTTCTTCTTCTTCTTTTAATCCTCTTTGCAGTTCTAGGGGTGTTTTTTTTGGTGTAGTTGCAAGTTGCACATATACTTTTTAAATTATTTTTTATTTAATTATTATTAAATCAATTCTTTTAAATATATTAATATTAAAAATATCACTCATGGCATTATTAAATACATGTTTAGTTATCCAAAGACAGTCAAAAGAATATTGTTTTCTATCCTGTATTATGCTGTCAAATCAAGACTCGCGAATTAAGAATTCTAATTCCAGTTAAAAAAATATATAAGAATTGATATTCTATAAGCTGGAGTTTAAATAGAATATACCGTAGATGTGAATCTTAATTAAATCATATAATTTTTTAGTATTTTTATATATGTAAAAAACAAGCTTGCACCATTTCATTTGTCTTTTTCTTTTCTTTTACGTGTATAGTTCTTTAAAAAAGTGGTTTTATAATGAAATAATTTACATAATATATTTATTTTAAAAGAAAATCTTAAATTTAAAAGACATCCTTAGCAGATGATTTTAGCCTAGCACGTCAGTATAAAACCTATTATTAAATTTAATTTGTAGCATACAAAACCAACATGCACATCTTAGTACCTTTGTCTACGAAACAATTTTCACCCAAAAGAATTCTAAATTAAATCATGGAATAATTGAGTAGAAAATTAGTATAGTAAGAGACAAAATGGATCGTTAGGGTTGTGTAAGTTAAGATGTAATCAATAATCTATGAACACAAAATGTGTTTATGCTATTCTACTATAAAATACAATGGACTCGAGGAGATATTATTTCCCAAAACTCTACTGAATAATTGCTCGATCGAGAGAAGGTTAAGCTGGGCACTGAAAACGACGTAGGAAGTGACTTGTGAAACATATATTGACAATTGTCCGTAATTAGTTTTGGTCTTTTGCTCCGTATACGTCCATTTTAGCATTCAATGTGTGGTTCCATGTTTGATTTGTCGAAAGCTACTGTCGTCTCGTCTGTGGTTCTGAAATAAAGTTATTAAACCTGTTTTATTCACGGATCGTGATTGGGGTAATTTAAAACAATTTTATAAACAATATATATATATTAAATAAAGTTATACCAAGTTAAAACTAGATTTAACCACATGAATTAATTTCCACTTGATTTTTTTAAATTGACTCGGTTCAAGTCCTGTATTGACAGGCTGAGATGGTTTAATAACACGAGTGGTCAAATCTTTTCCGGCATGACTATCTTTTCCGTAAATCTGGACCCTTTCTGTTTCGTCAGAGCTGGAAAAGACAAGGGGCTAGAGACAGTCAAATCCCACTAGTTTTTTAGGGTTGGTATATGTCACAGGTTCATAGATTAAATATCTGGTCTGAGTAAAAAAATTAAAACCGCCTTCCTTTTTCGAGGTTAAAAAGAAATAGATGTTCTTTATGGTATGAGAGGATGGAGAGAAAATATATTAATTAGAATTGGCATGTGCTTAAGATATGATTTAACACTTTAATGATACCAGTATAGTCTTTAAGAAGATGAGAATATTTTTCTCTATTTTTTTGGTTATTCATGTGAACTCACGCTTTCTGTTTATTGATGTTATCAATGGTGATGGGTGATGGCAGCAGTGTAACAATGCTCGTGGAGATTCTGCCAGCTCGAGCGCGGCGACGACGAGTAGTAATTACTTCATGCCATTTGGAGGAGGACCGCGACTTTGCGCAGGATCGGAATTGGCAAAACTAGAAATGGCGGTGTTCATCCACCATCTGGTCCTCAACTTCCACTGGGAATTGGCTGATTCCGATCAAGCCTTTGCCTTTCCTTTCGTCGATTTTCCCAAGGGCTTGCCCATACGAGTCAAGCACCATCCTCACAGTTACATAAAAAACGACAGCAGCTAGCATGCATCAATTCTTAATGGAGACCACTCTACTCGCCATCCTCTGCGTTCCCATATATATATATATACACACACGCATATATATATATATACACAAAGTTCATCACTGTATGTGTAGCTTCGAGCACCGTTGGATTGCTCCAACGGCGTATAGTAAATCTCTGTGGATCGAGGTTTGATGACATACCAGCTGATATCCGTGAGCAAATCGATCAATGGACGCCCCAGGATAATATTATAGGACCACACCCACCCTAGCTTCCCCACATTGTAAATTCTACGTTCTTCTGCCCTAGGTCCCTCCATGTTGGGACTAAGGAGTAATTATTCATTCATATAGCTTGTCATATGGTTTTTCCTTCAATATAATTCACTGCTACTGTCGGCATAATTCTTCTTCTTCTTGGATTACTTATTGATAATATCAATATCCCTTGTCAATCTAAGATTTTAGATGACTTGTATTTGTCCTCTTAAGATAGATAAAACTTACCAGAACTATATCATAAGAGTCTGAAAATGAGATAAAATATAGTAGATCACATGCATACTTATACTTATACTTATATACTTATACTTATACTTATATATATATATACATATATATGTATGTATGTATATATATATATATATATATGTATGTATGTATATATTAGAGAGAGAGAGAGAGAGAGAGAGAGAGAGAGAGAGAGAGAGTCCTGTCTTCCTTATCCTATAAATCTGCAAAATCTTCATGGTGGGACTCATTGAATGGCTATGAATGCCTCTCTCTCTCTCTCTCTCTCACACACACACACACACATATATATATATATATTTGAGAGAGAGAGAGAGATTAGGCCTCATCATGAAAATTAGTGTTAACAGAGGATGCTTCCCGGTGACTTAGTTTGGACCCTACGAGTACCAATACAACAGGGAGCCGCAGGGCCTGTAAAAACTTCTCACCAGTGCACAGATGGAATGAAAACTGAGGCAAACAATGTTATATTTTTTTTTTGTTAATGAAACAAATAGAAAATAATAACACTATTTTTAATATATTTTATTTTTATCATATAAAAACAACACTTCTAGGATATATATATATATATATATATAAACAAACAAATAAAAGAATAAGAAAAAAAACAAAAAAAATGCTTGTTTTTTGTATATTGTTTTTTCTTTGTATAATAATATTCATTTTTATCACAACAATCACAAATATCAAAAAAAAATATATTAGTATATTTAGCTCCAGGTGCATATTTTGATATTATATATTCATATAATAATATTAAAGAGTACACTAAAAAAAAACATCCAACATCACTTTTATTTTATTTACTAAACGATAAAAACACTTATAAGCACTTCTCTGTCTCAGCATGGTATAAATATTTTTTAATTTCGTTCTTCATTTATAAACTACAGCAATAAACAAATTAAGGATGTTTTGTCGTTTGGGAGGCTGTCCCGTTACCCCTTTCTCCTATTTCCCGTTATAAACTTAGTTTCTTTAGCCCTTCTTGCTTGGTCCCATGCATATCTTTGATATTGTTTGCACGAGTGGACCCCTCCTAATTATTCAGTGTCACGACACAACTGGTTCTTCTTCTTTTCCAGTTAAGATACCCGCTCCTTTCTTTCTTTTTTTTATTCATGCCCTAATTTATACATATATTAAAGCCCGCCCGGGTTGGTTCTGTATATTCTTTAAATATTTAATTCATAAATAGATTCGAATGAGAGATGCGCATCTTCCATATATTCGATAATTTATTCAGCCAGTAAACAAAGAAAATAATCCGCTGACGATAAAGTTTACGGGGTCATGCACAGGCCTAATTTCTACAGCAGCATCACTAGCTTGTAGATGCCAATTTTATGGAATATTATTAATTGTATTAATCGGCTGACAATAAAGCTTGTAGATGCGGGTGTTTGAAGTGCTTTATAAAAGTATTTTAGAAAATAAATAAATAATTTTTATTTTTATTTTTATTTTTAAATTTAAATTAACAAAATTTAGTGTTTTTAAATTATTTTGATGTGTTGATGTCATAAATGATTTAAAAAAAACATAATTTTAATGTATTTTTGAACGAAAAACATTTTCAAAAACAACCGCAAACATACTCTCAAACAGGCACGAATTTACCCACCACTGATGCAGCTCAAGACCTAATTCATGCTATCTTATTTCAATCTTTTCAAAAATATTTTTGAAAAAAAATGTTGTTTTTATTTTAAATTATTTTTTTATGTTTTTAGATCATTTCCATATACTGATATCAAAAATGATTTTTTTAACAATAATACATCATTTTAATATATTTTTAAATAAAAATCACTTTAAAAACAGCCTCAAAAACACTCCTAAACTTTTTCAATTACGATTTTGGAAGCGAATGAATAGAAAAGGAAAAACAAATCCTGTTCTAAAAGTCCAATAATTTGTAGGCAAACGTCATGTCCTTTTAGTTGAAACTATTGATCAGTTGGGAACGACCACAAGTACAAAGAAAAATTCCAAAAAATGCAATCTTCTTCAGATGCATACAAACGATAGAGATTTCTGATAAGATGATTGCAATAAAAGGAGTGGCATAACAATCTTGAAGGAGAAACTTACATGTGACGTATTAGATCAATAATTCATCATACTTTATTCTAGATTAAATCTTCAATTATATATATATATATATATATATTACCTATAATATAAACCCCGTGGGCAAATCACTGTGCACCAGTGCACTGTGCACACAGACACAGTGCACTGTTGTTGCAACAGTTTTTTTTTTTTTTTTTTTTTTTTGCTTTTTTTACTTTTTTTTTTCTACTTACGTTTTTTTCCTGTTTTTTTTTTTCGTTTCTTTTTTTTTTTTGCTTTTTTTTTCTAATTATTCTTTTTCTTCTTTGTTTTTTCCTCCGTTTTTGCTTTTTTTTTTTGGCCTATTTTTTCTATTTTTTACTTATTTTTTTTCATTTTTTCTTATTATTATTATTATTATTATATATATATATATTTCTTTTTTTACTTTTTTTTCCTGCTTTTGTTTTTTTCGTTTCTTTTTTTTTGCTTTTTTTTTCTAATTATTCTTTTTCTTCTTTTTTTTCCTCCGTTTTTGCTTCTTTTTTTTGAATTTTTTACTTATTATTTTTTTCATTTTTTCTTATTATATATATATATATATATATATATATTTTCTACTTATATATTTTTTTGTTTTTTTGTTTTTTAATAATCGGGGTGTCCGAGCTAGCTTAAATGCACCACGATTAATCTCCATATCCAAATTTTTTTGATAACTAGGATGTCCAGGGCAACTTATGCATACCACGACAATCCCCGGACCCACTTTTTTTTTCTAAAATGCTTTCATGCTGGTACATTTTTTTCTTTTTTTTTATAATTTTTTTATTCACTTATATATTTTTTTTATAACCTGAATCTCCGACCAGCTTAGGCACACCACGACTAATTCTTGGGCCGAATTTTTTTAAAAACAATATGGATTGCTATAGTGCTTTCACACTTATACTTTTTCTTTCTTTCGCTTATATATTTTTTTATAACCACGATCTTCGGGCCAGCTCAAGTGCACCACCATTACTCCTCGGACCAAATCTGTTTTTTGATAATCGGGATATCCAGACCAGCGTGGAGACACCATGACTAATCTCCGAACAAATTTATTATTATTTTTTATTTTTTTTCCTTATACGTTTTTTTGTTCACTAATCTCTGAACCAATAATAAGGATAATTTTAGTGATTATTTTTTTATAAAAATCTTTTGATTTTTTTTAAATATTTTACTGAAATTTTAATTTATATCGGTGATCATTTTAAAAGTAATATTACTCTATTTTTCCCTTTATTCGTTTTTTTTTTTTGTTTTCTGTTTCTTTATTTGTTCTTTAGATTATATGATTTTATTATTTATGCAATAATAATGATAATTTTAGTTATTGTTTTTTTTATAAAAAACTTTTGCTTTTTTTTTATTTTTCATAGAAATTTAATTATTTTAATTGTTTTGGAAGTAATGTTAGCAATAATTTTAACTTTAATAGCAATGATAATGGCAATAACGTCACGATGAATTTTCAATCTATGTTTTCGTCTTTTTGTTGATAAAAAATTAACAACTTATTTTTTTATTTGATTATTGTAGGTATTTTCACAATTTATATTTTATTTTTGTTTGATTTAAATTGAATTATAAAATGAACTAATCTTAATACAGTGAACTTAATAATTCAGATATCCGAGTTTTCATGCTTTTTTAATGATGATGATAAATTTATGCTGGTTATTTCGTTTGAAACTACTAAACAAATAAATTTATATCGATTTTAAATTCATATATTTTATAAAAAACTTGCACTTGACATGAATTATGCACATATTTATTATTTTAGCTAAATTTATATTATAATAAAAAATTCACATAATTAATATTTTTTACATTGAAAAAAATATTATGCCGCCCGCGACGAAGCGCGGGGGCATTGTCTAGTATATATATATATATATAATTGTATTGTTTTTGTATTTGATTTGTTTCTTTTAAAAAACAATAAATAAATGAACTGTACTGAGAAAAATGGACAGAACTTTAAAAATGTGTTTTTCAAACCTAGAGCAAATTTTAAGAACTATATTCTTAGCTTTAAAAAATTCATTTGTTTTTCCCCAATTCCGATTTTACAGAAAAAAAGGTGTTTTTTTGCCTTTAAACTTAACCATATTTTTTTATGTTCGACTCATTATCAAGTAATTATCTTAAATAACACCATCTTATTCGGATGGTCATGCAAATGTTACTGTTTTTTCTGCTTTGTTCACTCTGCGGTAGTGGCACGAGCCTTGGATTATGGGCTACTAGAGGGTTGGATATATAAAATTTCTTTTAAAAAACGGTACCGTGTGGGGGTAGCGTAGAAACAATTCAAGCACAAAATTTTGTTCACTTAAATTGGTGGATAAAAAAAACAACTAAATGCGCAACTAAACAAAACAAAATAATGTGCTTATAAACACTTTTAGATGAGTTAGGCTATCCATATTCTTGTCCTGTATATTTATTTATTATTCTCAAAATAGATATATTCGAATCCTTATGGTTGACAAGAAAATTAAGGCAGATTTTCGTTTCATCAATTCTATAATATTTTTCACTCACATGTATCAACGATGATTAAAACCCCAGAGGTTGGTATAGAGGTTATCAGCCGGGGTTTAGGAGCTTGTTCTCTCCAAATTTATATATATATATTAGCCAATGCCGTTGTGCCCTGTCATATTAATTATGTGAGTATTTTTTTATTATAATATAAATTTAGTCAAAATATTAAATTTGTGCAGAATTCCTATCAAGTGCAAGTTTTCTAGAAAATATATGAGTTTAAATCGATATAAATTTATTTGTTTAATAGAATTTCAATGAAATAACCAGCATAAAATTATGATTAATTGCCCGAAAAACGTAGACGGACACGCGCGACACCGGTGGACAAAGGACAGGGCAGCGAACCAGGGGACACGGTGAAAGTGCAATTTTGACCACCCAAAGACCCCGCACGCGTCGCCTTATAGGCGCGTCCACGTGAAATACTATAGGGCGTGTCGTTTGGGAGCCTGCACCCAATCAGAATTATGAAACAACCGGCACGGAAAATACCACGCTACCCCCGTTACAGTGTGTTATTTTGTCTTTTTCAAGGGTTATTTAAGTAGATGTACTGTGCAAAAATAATGGAAAAACCGAGAACACCCCAGGTCCTGGGCTGATATTTTGTCATTTACGGGGACTATTTTCGTAGTTTTATTGTACAATAAATCCGGTAATATCATCTATATCCCCTGAAAAATTCAAAAATACATTCGGTCACGGGGACTAAAAAGTTTCAATCCTAATGGCAAAGTGGTCATTTTACTATAGCAATCAGAGAGAGAGAGAGAGAGAGAGAGAGAGAGAGTTTGCTTTCACAAATAAAATGCGAAAAAGATAAGGTCAACAACCAAAACTTAATGATAATATTGTTAATGAATTATCTCATTTAAAAATTTAAGTTAGTAAGTGAGCTTACAAAATAAAATTTATATTATTCTTTAGCACATTCTCTCAAATAAAAGCTCTTTGAGCTTGAAACTTGCACATGTTCACACTATCTTGTGCTTGATTTTTATCAAATCAAATGAGGGTTGTGAGATTCGAACTCATAACTGCTGGATTAACAAGACTCTGATACCATTTCAATTAATCATCTCATCTAAAAATTGAAGTTGTTAGGTAAATCTACAAGATATAATCTATATTATTCTTTAACAAATATATATATATATATAAAAGACCAGCATTCCACGAGGAATGGAAGTCTTTTCACTCTCGCACGAAGATTTAGCCATTATATGATCCAAAGTCAACTCTTTGTTAGGTTTCCTTTCATTTTCGAAGGTTGTTTTGTTTTGTTCTTTCTCAATGATTTATGGGTTTGTGTCAATGGATCTGCCAGTGGATGCATGGCCTCTCCCTGTGGTTTAAGAAGCTGCACGTCGAGGGTTCATCATGTGGGCTCTCCTGGAGAGCGACTGGATCGATTACAAGAGCCTTCCATCCCTGTTGCCTCTTTTATAAATTACCTCGTATTGGTTTATCATCTGCTCTCTCTTTTTTCTTTTTTTCTTTCTTTTTGGATGCTCGAGCTCCCAATTATTAATTTGTTTTACGAATTGCCGACAGGAAGGATAGACAATTTCGCAGAATTTTCATCCTTTTCACTGAGTTTAATCGAGAGTAACAAAAGAGGTACAGACATGAGGCCCATCATCAAACTACTAGAGGTTCTGTAGGCCCAATTATGTTTATAGGTGGTTAAGCTTTCATGGGTTTTCTTGCCTGTTGGCGACGTGATCCAATCCAAATTTAATCAATGCGTTGACCACGAATTTTACGAGTGCACTGTGTTTTAAAAATATTTAAAAAATAATAATTTTTTTATTTTAAATTATTATTTTTTAATATTTTTAGATCATTTTTATATACTGATGTTAAAAATATTTTTTTTAAATATATTTATAAATCAAAAGTATTATAAAAAACAACTTCAATTATACTCTCAAACAAATAAACAGACATTGTCATCTCGTGAACGAGGTGATTAAAGAGAGCACCTGTTCATAGCCTAGTTTCTGGTTCATATATTTATCGAGTTAATTTAGATTAATTTGTTTTTTTCAATAAACAACAGTTAGAATAATGCTATTTTTTAAAAACAAAATGCAGATATTCTGTTACTGAATTGTGAATTGACCTGCTATGTATACCAAGATAATTTTAAGCTATTTTTTCTTTGAACTATATAGGTAAGAGTTTTGTAACTAAAAACAATATTTCATAGCAAGTTATCAATTAAATAACTCATTATCTTCTTTTTATATTATTATCCAACTATTTTAATTATTATTATTTTTGCTATTTTACCACTTAAAACGAAAACGATGTAAATACATCAAAAACATATCTTTTTGGTTTTTTTGCTATTTGGTTTTTACTTTTTTGCAAGTACTTAAAAAAATTCATAGTGGATAACAACAAAGATTTTTTTTTAAATGTTTTTTACTTGAGAGCATATTAAAATAATATATTATTTATTTTTAAAATTTATTTGTAATATCAACATATCATAATTATTCAAAAACATTAAAAAAAATTAAATTGAAGTAAAAAAAGCTTTTTGTTTTTTTAACAAAAAACACGAGTGAAATCACATAAACAAAGACACTCAAAATTTAATTTGGTTTTCTTTGTTATAAATTTCTAGTAATACAAAAATTGGAAAGGTATTTTTCATATGTTTTATTTTTCTTTGGTAAAACATTGCACGCAAAGCGTTTACATATTCTTTTTCTTACGTGATTTTCTTGTTTAATTTTTGTTTTTAAAAACAATGTGCCTTGGGTGTGACACACTGCCATTTCTGTGCAGGCCTTATAAATAGAGAAGTACGATTTTAATTGTGGACGAATATTCAAACAGATGGGCCGACTCTTTGCAGCCCATATCAACTCAAAAACCGATGTCCAGTCTACACAGCAAGCAGATGGGAGCTTCGGGCTATAAAATTTTAGCAGCATCGAGGCCATAAGTTTTTACAAGAGCCCATGATCCCTGTCTCTGGGCCCAACAACTCTTAAACGACATCATGAGAATAGCCTTCTCATAATCATATCGGTGGCCTGCGTGGTGCCACAGGCAGAGGATAAAAACTCGTCTGTAGATATAAAATATATTTTGATTATATATTTATTGTGCGTTTTAGTTTATGAAATCAGCATAATTTGATGGAGAAGTATTAAAAAATAAATAAATTTATTTAAAAAAAAATGTTGAATAATGATATCATGAAAAAACAAGGTGAAATGATATCAATCTTTGTTAATTTCTATAAAATAAAACGTTAAGGGATGAAAAAAACAAAAAAATCAATGAGCAACAAAAAAATTTCAATTCAAGAATTAAAAGAAAAAAAACATTAACAAAAAAAGAGAAAAAAAAACCAATAAAATTGGATTGAATGGTGAAATTAAACAATAAAAAGTTTTAAAAAATATTATTTTTTTTAACAAAATATATAAAATAATAGTAGTTAAACATACATTATATTATTCATATTATTTACTGGGACAGATTCTCATATAATAGTGTCAAATCCTCATCTCAATACTTAAAAACATATATTGTATTATTCATATTAACGACATCTCTAAATTTTTAAAAATATTAAAATAAAATAAAGGCTAAATTATATATAAAAAAAGTCTTTGAATTTAAGTTAAAAAAATCCTAAAAAAACTTAATATTTCATCATAAATAATATGATTTTTTTTTATTTTTCCTTTCCGTTTGAATGTTTTTGAAAATCATGTAAAAATATAACTAATAATAGCGACAAACAACAATATTAACCGAACTTAGACAAAATTGTTTACTTAATGAAAAAAGAGGATGAACCTTACCATCTACCGTATTAGCCTTTATCCTGTGATATTGTTATATTCGAATATTGGACGAAGGGTTCACTTCACAAAACTGAAAATATTAGGACTCAATCGATTAAATCTGAAGAAAGGGACTGAACTGATCAAATTAACCAGGTAGAGGGACTACGCTTGTGATTAACCCCTTGACAAACAATAATGGAGTATTTTTTTGGTGTTTAATGGTGAGGCTGCTGGGCTACGTGGCTACCCTCTCCATCAAAAATCGATCGTGGTCAATAGGAGCACCAACGAGGTTCCTCTCCGAAATAACGACCACGTCATCGATTAAAGTTGTTCTTGCGGTGTCC
The DNA here is from genome assembly GCA_027405865.1 of Salix purpurea. Lineage (NCBI taxonomy): Eukaryota > Viridiplantae > Streptophyta > Magnoliopsida > Malpighiales > Salicaceae > Salix > Salix purpurea. Next base: position 3,922,308 of record JAOWLH010000013.1, on the reverse strand, counting down.
TAAATCACCAAGATTACCCTCCAAACTCACGCCACGTTGCGTCGTGTATTGTCTATCAGCGTGTACGATACTTTTCACGAATGATTTACATCGCACAAAAACTTTGAAATAACAAGATTCCGAGAAAACAATGTTCGATAGATAGATAAAGACATAAATAAATAGTTTCAGATCGAGTTTTGATTATTTTAAAATACAAATAAAAAATTAGAACGGTTATATAAGCTGTTTGGAAGGGCGTTTAAGACACCGTTTCCTCTTTTTTTTTAAATAAATTTTTTAGGTGTTTTTAAATCATCTTGATGTGCTGACGTCAAAATTGATTTTTAAAAAATAAAAAAATATCATTTTAATATATTTTTAAATGAAAAACACTTTCAAAAACAACCGCAACAGCCCTTCCAAACAGGCTATAAATCATTATATTTGAATTCAATAGTTACTTTTTACTATTTTATTTAAATTTAATAGCTGGGATTGCTATAATTAGATGTCTTAATTATTTTTTGTACTATTTTACTGAAATTTAATGGCTCAAATGATGACAACATTCAAAATTTGTTTTTTTTCTTTTCTTTTATGAGAGAAGGGGAAATGAAATTATCCATCTTATTATGCCATCGGTGTTTTTCCTTTTGTTCCTTTGACCACAGAGGCAATTAAACAAAAACAGAACACGCGCCCCCTTCTCTCTCTGTTTCTCAGATTGATAGAGAATATTAATAACAAACATTACTTTACTGCGAACGCTCATCACAGGTAACAAACACAAAAACATAAAAGAGAGAAATGTGGCGGTGCGTGGCTCGTGGCCTTCGCCTTCCTTGTTCAACCAGGAGATCATCTAATGACTCTTTTAGATCTCACATTTCCAGATTTTTCTCCACCGGTTCCGTACGTCTCTTCTTTTCATTTTCATTTGAATCCTTTTTGATAGATCACTTGTTGCTTGATTGTGATTTTTCAGCTTCTTTAATAGCTATTCATTGTTCAATATTATGCGATTGTATTATATTAGGGTTACATTTTTTGTTTAGATTCTGCTATCGAGGATTTTATTATAATTGTTTAGGAATTCGATTTTTTTCGAGTTATTGTTTATTGTTTTTTTTAGAAAAAAAAGCTAGGTAGTTTACTAGTTTGCTGGGATAAACTTGGAAATCAAAATTAGTACGGCTCTTAATATTTGTTTTTGCTGTTTGTTTTCTTGCATTTGTGATTTTTCATAATATGCGAGGTTAAATTCTTGCTTGTTTGATTATATGATGTTTGTGGTGGATTGTTTGATAGACTGGGGGGAGATCCTCGTACACGGTTGTGGATCATACTTATGATGCGGTTGTGGTAGGAGCTGGCGGTGCGGGATTGAGAGCTGCTATTGGACTTTCAGAGCATGGATTCAACACAGCTTGCATTACCAAGCTTTTTCCCACTCGTTCGCACACTGTTGCGGCTCAGGTATGCTGTCAGCTTGAAGGTGGTAGAGTATAAATATTGAACAATCAGAGATTTTGTGCTAGGGTTATGTTCTAGCTGATATTATATGATTCGTGCATACTGTAAGTGTAGAAAGATGGCTGCATCAACATTTTTAGTTTCCTAAATTCATTCTTGGTTGGAAGAATACAATGTCTACCGAGAGACTTAAGGGCTTCTAAACCACTGGGGGTGGTTTTGCTGTTGATACGAGGCGCATATCTTTAACTTTTGGTAATATTTTGGGAGTAGTTTGGGTGAATGGGCAATGAGGATCAGAATGGGCACGTGCTATCTTTGTGCTTAATATGATTTTTAAATGGGGATCATAAGGGCATATGATTTTTATCCTGTCCTTAAGATTCAGATAAGAAAACACCTCTTTTTTCGCCTGTTATGACTTGTTTTCATTTTATATTTTAGCCGTTGGATCCGGTGTAGTTACTGCAGGTATAAACACTAACTGCACTTAGTGGGATGCAACTATCTTAAGTCTGCTGTTTTTTGGATGGATGTATTACTGATATGCTATGTAATACTAAACTCTGTAGGGTGGTATTAATGCTGCTCTGGGAAATATGAGTGAAGATGATTGGAGATGGCACATGTATGACACTGTCAAGGGAAGTGACTGGTTAGGTATGTTACTTGATTGAACTAGGAACTTTTTGTTGTAGTGCATGCATTGCATTGAATCTGGAGAGTTGAGATTTTACAGTTATGCAAGTAATTATCCTACATTTAATGAGGCTGTTCTGCCTTTGTACTTTTCTTCGTCTAACAAAGTCAAATATAAATTGGCATCTGATACAGTAAACCACTGCCATTACAGGTGTATTCCTTATATTTGCTGAAGGGTACCACTTTTCATTTTGAAAGATCTTTGTGTTTTGGGAAATTGGGACTTAGGCTAAGGGGCTTATGAACACCACACAAATACGCACAATCTACATTTTGTGATGCTCGTGATTAAATTGAACATTAATGTTCTATTATATTTGCACAGGTGATCAGGATGCCATACAATACATGTGTAGGGAGGCACCAAAAGCAGTCATTGAACTTGAGAACTATGGTTTACCGTTTTCTAGAACAGAAGATGGAAAAATTTATCAGCGTGCATTTGGGGGTCAAAGTCTAGATTTTGGAAAAGGTGATTCGAGATTGCAGAGTTATGTGCTTTATGCTAGTAGCTTTCTAATGTTTGGTTATGCTTATAGGTGGGCAGGCATATCGCTGTGCATGTGCTGCTGATAGAACTGGGCATGCTCTTTTGCACACTCTCTATGGCCAGGCTATGAAACATAATACACAATTTTTCGTGGAATATTTTGCTCTGGATCTATTAATGAATAATGACGGTATGTTTATGGATACCATTCACATTTTTTTCAAACATTGTTCACTTGTTTATGCTTGGTGGTATAAAACGAGCACACAACTAGATGGTCCCCAGACTATGTGTGGGAGGGTTTTAAAAGGGAAGGGATAGGGATTAACCCTCCAGGCTTGTTTTGTGGTTTATTTCCAAAGAGAGGAAAGATTGGAGGATGTATGATAACCTCTAAATCTCTCCAAATCATAGAAAACATATAAAAAATAGGGTATAGGGGGGTAATTTTGGTATACATTTTTTTTTTCATTATTACACTTGGATCTTACATCCTCCATTAACCAAACTCTATTTACATGGACTAAAACCATTTGTACATGGTTGCTCAAATTGGTTGAAACGTCTTTACACCATGGGCTTCAAGGGTTATTGGGTACTGAGCTTATTGGATCTTTGTCATAAGGCTAGTTGATGGTTTCTCATAATTGTTAAAGGATAATTCTGTATTGTTGCCTTACAAGTCATATTCAAGATGTTCCATTAAGTGGTTTCTTTTTAGCTGTATTTACTTTCAAGCTTTATTACATTGCATTAATTTTATTATCTATATTTAATTTTTGTTGCCTTTTTTTCTTTTGGGCCTTCACGTAGAATAGATAGTGTATTTTCTTGTTATTATACTTGGAGGATACATATAATGTAAGTTTACTGCTTATTGATATTTGATAAACAGGTAGCTGCCAAGGAGTAATTGCATTGAATATGGAAGACGGGACATTGCATCGATTCCATTCTGCATCAACAATTCTGGCCACAGGGGTATTATATCATAGCTAATGTTTGCTGGATTTCAAGTACTTAAAAAAGATGCCTTACTTCAATTTACCTGTATCCTTGTTTTTTGTTAGGGCTACGGAAGAGCATACTTTTCTGCAACCTCAGCTCATACATGTACTGGAGATGGCAATGCAATGGTTGCACGGGCTGGAATTCCACTTGAGGTTAGTTGTGATTGTCATAACTGAAGGGAGTACTATAGAAGTTTTCATATCCAGGTATTTATTTTCTTCTTGATGTATACTTCCACAGGATCTGGAGTTCGTCCAGTTTCATCCTACAGGCATATATGGGGCTGGGTGCCTCATTACAGAAGGTTGCTTGCTGTTTCAGCTCCCTTGAAAAATGCTTTTGTTTTTTTTGCATGTTATGACTGTAGCATGATTACTCTCCAATGTCTCTGTCTAATTTGTATTTGTGCCATGTAGGATCTCGTGGTGAAGGTGGCATCCTTAGGAATAGTGAAGGCGAGCGATTTATGGAAAGGTATGCACCAACAGCCAAGGATCTTGCTTCAAGAGATGTCGTGTCAAGATCCATGACCATGGAAATTCGGGAAGGTCGTGGTGTAGGTATGCTTGATTACGAGATCCAGATATTTGCTAATAACATGCATGTAGGAGATTTTATGTGAGTGTTTATTATCATTATTTTATTTGAAAGATTTGAGTTGAGCAGTGAGCTTAACTAGAACAGATTCTCAGAACAGTTGATTTTTGTTTGATTAGAGTGTAGGTTTAAGTAGATAGAAATATTTCTGATGTTAATTTTTTTTCTTTTCTAGTTTATATTCACAGTTGCTTGTTTCTTGTGAATCATGCGAAATATGTAATACATTTATTTATGCCTGGAAAGAATCTACTTTTAGGTTTGAGTGAAGCTAATATCCATAGGTTGCCCTGTTACATTAGACTGCAAGGATTGAAAGTTAGTGCCTGCTCTCTATCTGATATGGATACTCAATTTAATATATAGAACGAATTTCATGCTGTTTTCACAGGACCTTTGAAGGACCATATCTATCTGCACTTGAATCACTTGCCCCCAGATGTGCTCAAGGAGAGGCTTCCTGGTATATCTGAAACTGCTGCCATTTTTGCTGGTGTGGATGTTACAAAGGAACCCATCCCAGTGTTACCAACTGTGCATTATAACATGGGTGGAATCCCCACAAATTACCATGGAGAGGTGAGAGTTAAAGAAATGCCTCTTTTGGGTTCTGCTGTTGTCACTAGTCAAATGCTATAAAACAAGTGTACATAAACCAACAGCAGGCTAAATACTCGATTGAGAAAATATTTAGAACTAGGTGCTTTGGGGTTAAATTATCATGCTTCAGTATAACATGTTTATGAAAGAGCACATTTTAAATCAGCCAAAATATAATATATATTTTTTTAAATCAGACAATGTTGTTTTTCGATTCCATCAAACTCGTACTCAATTCATTCAGTATCCTGCTTTCCTAACTGTGGCTCATTATGTTCTTCAGGTAGTAACCATTAAAGGTGATGATCCAGATACTGTTATTCCCGGATTAATGGCTGCTGGCGAGGCAGCCTGTGCTTCAGTTCATGGTGCCAACCGACTTGGTGCAAATTCTCTTCTTGACATTGTTGTGTTTGGCCGAGCTTGTGCAAATAGAGTAGCTGAGATCCATAGACCAGGCAAGTTGAATGTTTAATTGCTGATGAATTAGCAATGGGGTAGGTGTTAGGATTTAGTGTCCTATACAAAGAAAAAAATGGGGTAGGCGTTAAGATTTAGTATCCTATACAAAGAAAAAGAGAGGCTTGAGGATTTGATGTCTTAAAATCTCATTTTGCAGGGGAGAAACAGAAACCTTTGGAAAAGGATGCTGGAGAGAGAACTATTGCATGGTTGGATAAACTAAGAAACTCAAATGGATCACTTCCAACTTCAGAAATTCGGTTAAATATGCAGAGGATAATGCAGAGCAATGCTGCAGTGTTTCGCACGCAAGAAACTTTGGAAGAGGGTACTCAATTTACATAAACTACTGTTTTGTCTAGCTATAATTCAAAAACTCTCATGTCATGTTTTGTGGAATGCATGGTGATCTAGTGAAGTGAACTATTGCTATTTCCTCTTGTTGGTAAATGATATTAAACCATTATGGTCTAGCATCCCATCCTCTAACTGCATTTAATGTATACTGTGTCCCAATCTTTTCCCCTTTTCCTTGTCCCTTTCTTTATTTCTTTCTTTCCCTTTTTGCATGAATTGTAAAATTTAGTTACCTACATGAACTTGAAGGGAAGAGCTTAGACTCAATTACCAGTCCCACTGTTCTAAATTTTTATTATTGTGTTTATTTTACTATTTTCAATTTTCAATCGGCTTCAATTTGATTCTACTGCCATTATTTCGAGGCAATTTCTATTTTGATCATATTTATCTTATTATGCTTATTATTCCTGCAGGCTGTCATCTGATTGATAAAGCATGGGAAAGCTTTCATGATGTTAAAGTGAAAGATCAGAGTTTAATATGGTACATTACAGTTTAGTCTTTTGATGATCATATTATTTGCATTTTCTTTGTTGTTTGAACTCCAACCATCATGTCTTTTAACAGGAACTCTGACTTGATCGAGACTGTAGAGTTGGAAAACCTTTTGATAAATGCCTGTATAACTATGCACTCTGCTGAAGCCAGGAAAGAGAGCAGAGGAGCACATGCCCGTGAAGACTTCACTGTTAGTCTAGTTCTCTCTACAGTTAATTGTTTTTCTTTTGCTTCCAGTTTTCTTATAATAAAAGTAAGTTGCTTTGCTTTTGCAGAAAAGAGATGATGAGAAATGGATGAAGCACACTCTGGGGTAAGTCTTATTTTGTATCTACCACAAGAAAATTATAATAATCTGAATCGAAGATGTGGATTTCCTGCAGTGATTGAATTCTGAAATGGAGCAATTCAAATGATTAAGCAACTAGTTAGTTAGAAGGATTGTGATTCCATCTAAGTCAACTTCTCATCATTCATTCATGTTAACTAACACAGTGGTGCGTGTTGGATTTGCAGGTATTGGGAGAATGAGAAGGTCCGACTTGATTACAGGCCAGTTCACATGAACACATTGGATGATGAGGTCGAGACCTTCCCACCAAAGGCTCGTGTTTATTGATAGATGTTTGCTCTTCAAAGAACTAGGATGCTGGCATGTGGAGAGGTTTCGCTGAGACTCACCAACCTCCATGATGAGAATAAGCCTGTGGATGCAATAAATTATTTTAGGTACATCATTTTGACCGTAATGCTACTAAATTCAAGATGGAAATCATCCATACATCTTAATCGATCAAAGTTGGATTTGCATTTTTTAGCAGTGAGTGAATGCTGATTGATTTTTAGATCAGCCAGCAAGGAGTTGCTTGGAATTTTGTCTGAAATTCTTCAATTCCCAACTTGTTGGTTTCTTCATTGTAATGGAGTCGCTGGTTTAAAGCGGCGTGCACTGATCATTGTTTCTAAAACTGTCAATAAGATAATAATTGGTTGCATGTGGCCGGTGTGTACTTACTGCCCTATTTTAATCTCCATTAGTTTTTTTCGGCTCCTATCATTGTGCTTTTACCGGGAAATGTTTGATAATATGTAGGCCTCATTGTATATCATTACTCTATTGTCCTGCCTTGGCCCAAGCCATGATTTGTTCAACACGGAAGCAAATTTAGGGACTTGGAGTTTGTTTTAGGCTCTCAATTTGTTAGAAGGTAGGGAAAGCGTAAAACGAAAGGATGGATATTAACTTGGCCGTAATGGAGGAAAGGGATGGAAATCAATTGCAAGTCGCAACCCAAAAGAAAAGTAGGAAGTTATTACATAATAATATAAATCATATTTTAGATATTACATAGCAATGGTTTTTGATATGATATCAGAGTTTTATTGATTCAGCGGTTACAAAATCAAATCTCATCATCTTCATTTTATTTGATAAAAATTAACTAATTAAGTATAAGATAGTGTGGGTCTATATGTAAGTTTCAAGTTCAAAGGGTTTTCACTTGAAAAAATGTATTAGAAAATAATATAAATTATATTCTAGGGTCTTACCAGTTTAAATTTTTAGATAAAATAGTTTCTTGACATAAACAACTTCATCCTCCCAACTCGTCTTCCTGAGACAAAAAGAAGAGAGTCGGTTGCTGGTTTTATAGGTGGTTAATCTTCTAATGCTTTCGGATCTTGAGGTTGAGGATGCTTTGTTGGGCGGGGAATTCTTTTTGCCATGGCCAATCATCTCTGCCGCTTCTCCTTTCTGATTCAAGGTAGGATTATGAATCTAAATCATAACTAACAACACAGAGTACATATCATTGGTGGCTGGTTTTGAAAGAGCTGAAGAAGACGAGGGTTGTTTTTTTTGTCCAGAAAAATTAAATGAGAGCTTGAATAGGTTCCGCCCATATGTTGAAAACTATCACAGCAATTTCTTTTTTGCTGTGATGTATCATATAACTAGTTTCATGAACCTCATCTCTATTGAGGGGGGCAAGGAAAGAACGTTCGTGTAAACAACTACTGGGTGGTCTACATTCAAGCCATCATTGTCTTGTATAATAATCATGACTCTTGTCGTGAGGGACCAGTGGACTGTGTTTTTAGTTTCAAAAGCATGGAATTTGGAAGGAAGGTAAAGAAATTGCTGTAATGAGTAGCTTATTTGATTTGTCAAAAAACAATGCCATCCACCACAAAAAAAACATTATACGACTCTCTCCATTTGTCTCGAGGTGAGGACAAATTAAAGCCACCATGGCAGTCTTTGGATCAAAACATGAATCCATTACAAATTTGACTGAAAAACAACCGTTTGTCATCATTTACAAAGAATTATTTAAAAATGATCATCACTTCATTTTCTGGAGGTTGTTTTTGGAGTTGGATAGTGATTGATTTTTAAAATGATTTTTTTAATAATACATTAAGTATTATACACTGATATCATCCCATCAAAATCATAAAAAAATACTAAAAAAAAGTATACACTTCTGAAATACAAAAACAAATAAAAAAGAAGACATGCACCCACTATCCTAGAAAGGATTACAGATTTGCAAGAGCTTATCAATCAGAAGGGACAGATCCTAGTGTGACTAATCGAAATGATGAAGAAAATGTTTAGTACACGTTGTGGGATCACTTTCTTCTGATCTTATTTTAACATTATTCATTGCCTTCCAAGTAGCAGAAGCAGCTAAAAGTCAATACTCGGCACCATTAACAATTAAATAAACTATAAAGAAGAGTGGTTTACAGTAAATTATCGGCCCCCTGTAATTCAATTGCTTTCTTGCTTGCTCAAAATACAACCACCCAAACTTCAATAGGCACTAGCCGTGAATATTAAAATATGTTAAAATATGCTCAAAATAAACTATAAAGAAGATTTTTATTTGAATAAATATGTTAAAAATAATATAAATTATATATTAAAATCCATTTAAATGAGATAGTTCCGTTATAAATAGGCGTAGGGGTCCAAGCTGGGCGTAGAGTTAAAGGACAGTCGGGCTTTCAACGAAAGAAGGCAACTGCTTGTTGAGTGGGTGAACTCGTTGTCTTCCACGTAATGACACAACACTAAGAACAAGGCTGAGCTATCATGCAAAATACCAAATTCAAATACAGAAAAAGCTTAACAAATCCTAGCAAGAAGATGTTAATAATTGATTTTGTTTTTTACTATTCATACAAAAAAAGTTTTTTTTCTCCTTTTCTCCTGCCTTACCCTTGAATAATCTGAGCTTTTGACTTTAAAATTAATAAAATTTAACTTTTATCCCTTCCTATAATCTTTTTTTTTAAATTATATATTAATTATTTAAACCCATATTGGATAATACGGTCTATGATTGTAGTAAGAACATTGTTTGGACTCCTTTTTCTTTTTTTTCTTTTTCTTTTTTGTTATTGTTGTGTGTGTGTTTTATTATATACAACGCACCAAGTTAGATGACATGTAGCTGACAATTAAACTAATTATGGTCTCCAAAATAATTATGATTCACAGTTACTGCATGCGTGTGATCGGGTCACTGAGAGCTTCATCCATGAAATAGGGCTCTTGAAAATTTTTATTTTATTTTTTTTTATTTTTTTTTTACGATAACCCTCCTATCTTTCCATTAAGTAAGCTACCTATCACGGCAAACCTCACCTTTAGTGTATTTTTGCACTGTATTTTAAAAATATATAAAAAAATTATTTTCCACTTGTAAATTAAAAAAATGGCGGGTTTAGTTCATTTTCATATACCATGTCAAAAATAATTTAAAAATATATCATTTTAATAATTTTTTGAATGAAATATACTCTTAAAATCAAATTAAACCAAACTCTTAATCAGACACGCAACAATATTTTTGACTCGCCTAAGAAAGAAGAAGCTCACAGTATTGTTGACTTCTTTTCATGCTATATAATATAGCGTCGTCGCTCAGCCCCCCCTAGTTGCTTGCGAAGTCTGAAATCTTGGCAAATTATTATCTATTTTTGCCAGTCAGACCTGTGGTTACATCTAATAAGACTGCTGCAACCATTTATTACTAGTAATGTGAATATCCGAAACAACTTACTCATATTTCATTTAATTTTATAAACTTCTAAAGTAATTAATTTTATAAATTTTTAAATTAGCAATTATATGAAAATCTAATAGCTGCAATTAGCTATAACCTATAGCCATTTGTTGTCCAATCAAGCAACTAACGACGGTGGACCATGACACGAAACTTTGTCTACTTATTGGAATTAGAATTTTCCCATTAAAGATCTTGAATGCTATGATACAATCCAATCAAGCTTCACTTTGTTCGACAACGTCTAAGCTGAGAAGAGGGCTTCAATCACATAAATAGTAGGGGAGATTATTTCTTTGTTATAAAAATAATTAAACTTAAATTATAATTAATAAAAATCAAACCAAAACTAGTTTAAACCGATCAATTTCTGTTCGATTTGGTTTTTTATAAAAAAAAAATGAAAAACGTATTAACTGGTCATTTTAAAAGTATTCTGGTCATTTTAACTGGGTTTTTTAATGGTCTTATTTTTCTCGATTTAGGCAACTATAAATTTATTTTTCAGGAGAGCCATGGGTGTCTCGCAATGTGTTTTAAAAGAATTATTTTAAATTAATTTTTTAATATTTTGATATGACAGAATTCAATGGGTAGACGATGACGTGGGGGTGGTAAGTTCATGATTTCATAAATTAGATAGATGAATAAAAAGTCTAAGAAAACGGCTAGAAAAGGAAAACAAGCACTGCGTGATTGATAAGCTATTTTCTTATCCGGTTATTTGTAATACAAATTATTTTATATAATATCTACTCAGCAACCCGTACAACGAGATAAACAATCGGAAACCATGGAAGTCCATTTTCAAGGCTAAAATACATTTTGAATATCTTTTTTCTCTTCTTCTAATTTCATTATTTTTTAGTTTATTTTATTCACCAGTTTAGCCTTTGAATATAATTACGACTGTTTATATTATATAATTCATGCAAAAGTAAATAAACAAGGAGATCTTGTAAAAAAATAGCCATATATTACGGTCATATAAACAAATATTATATAGAAATTAGAAACCTGACGTGTATATTATAAATATATAAGCTAAAACCAGATAAATCGTGGTGTGCAATTTTTTTTATAGTAAGAGCCTGGACAGCAGGAGGTTTACGCATGCCCTGAGCCCACAAAATACGTTTTCCGGGTCATGTGGTTCCCCCGTTCCGCAAGGATATCCAAAAAAAAAAAATTATTTTTTTTTAAAGTTTTTATTGTTTATTTCTTTGTGTAAAGAAATAGTGTTAACAGGTCTCTTAGGATTCCAACGCCTATGCTTCTAAAGTATGAAAAGTTACCAAAATAATATGTTTTTTACAAGAAAAAAAAAATCGAGCTTTAAAAGGAAGAGTTATGAAGGCAAAACAAATGGGAGGGAAGCCGAAGTGTATGAAGAAGACTGGTTGTTCAAACTTTTTATTCATGGGTTTGAAGATATTCATGTATAATTAGCAAAAAATATTTTTTTTATAAGATAAAAGATTATTTGAAATAAATCCAAGTTAAAATCCATAATAAACTAGTAAAATAATAAAATCAAATCAAACTCGAGATCCAAATCTCATGATCCAGGCGTGCGACTTAAACACATACTAGTTTGTCTGAACTCTGAACCCATTTATGATCATTAAACTCTTTATTATATAAACTACAAAAAAAATATCATTTCTATTGTATGTTTGATAGATTATTTTGGGTTTCTAAAAACATACCAGCTTATAATTCTTTGAGATTAAATTTTTATTTTAATCATGTTAAATAATGTTTTTGGGGGGTGACAAACATATATTTCACATGTAATAAATCTTGATTCGAAGGATATAATTAAAAAAAAATCTTAAATTGAGAACTGAAATCTAAGATCTTCGAAAATCCGAGAGCGCCACATGCTTATCATCAAAGATAGCTCCATCATTTCCTAACTTGATCGGATGAGTTTCTTGTCGCCATGGCTGGCTCGAGCCGATCCGAGTCATGTTTGACAAATATACTCGGCCCAATCATTTTAAGATGGCTAACTATTTCAAAGAAGTTAAAACAACAGGTTCATTTCCTTTTCTTTCACGGCTGCTTAACTGTAGAAACGAACCGACCCAAATCATCGTGAATTTTAATGTCTATTTGACAGTGTGGTCAGACTTTTAAAAATAATTTTTATTTAGAAATATATTAAAATAAAAAATATATATATTTTTATAAAAATATTTGTAACATTGTACATCAAAATGATTTAAAAATATTAATTTTTTATTGAAAAACAATTCAAAAACATTTTTGAAACACCCTCTTAATTTCGAGAGCTCATGCCTCGTGACTTTCAAATTTTTCACTGTTTATTTTTTGTGTATAGAATTACATCTAAATATTCTTAAAAAACATTTTATAACACAATAATAAATACACTCTTAGAGATCGTTTGATATCGTGACGATGATTATTTTAAAAAAAAATTATTTAAAAATACCATCAACTTTTTTCTTATATTGCTACATTAAAATAATTTAAAAAAATAAATTTCAAAGTCAGATTTTCTCAAAAGTGATTTTAAAAGACAAGAAATAAACAGGTTGTTGTTAACATGTATGGTATTATAACAGTGTTTTTTATTGAAAAAATTATTAAATTAATATTTTTAATTATCAATATTAAAAAATACTTTTTAAAATTACAATTCAACACGATTCCAAATAAACTCGCAGATGACTAGAAGATTCAACACGCCATCACACTTCAAAAGTTGCATCCTTGATCCAGTGTATATAATATATATAAATATAAATATAAAATGAAGACAACCTTTTCATAGTAATAGCAGAGACCAGATAGAGACGTTGCAAGTTGACTGGGGGTAGTCCTGACGTGGATACACCACAGATCCATGCCAAAACCCATTACCCATCTAGGGTTGCTTTCACTGTGTCACTCTCTTTTTTCCATCTTGCAACCCTCCCTCCTCCGCCGTTGCTTTTTATGATCATTTCCACTGGTTCAAGATTGATGGCTCCTTCTTCGGGTGGACCCCTTTTTGTCCTGCTTTTACCAAATTAGTCATCGGCCATTGGGTCCCACGGTGGGTCCCTTAACCGCCCCAAAAAGAACGGTCCTGAACAGGCAAACTTCTCCTCTTTGGATCGGTTTTCTTCCCCTTTCTGCTCTCTTTTTTTATCTTTTATCTCTTGCTTTTACTTACCCATCTCTTGACCAATCAAAAGGCTTTTAACAAGGGACACCTCTTGTCGATCGATATACGCGATAAGAAACGGGCAATTCTCCTCAACGGTATCATTATTTATCTGATAATTTTGATAGTGTGTTTGATGTTATTTTTTAATGTTTTTTTATTGAAAAAAATATTATAATGATATTTTGTTATTTTTTTTAAATTATTTTAATATCAGTATACCAAGCATATCAAGATGATTTTAAAAATTCATAAAAAACTTAATTTAAAAAAAAATCAGTTTTTTTAGATTTACAGAGTCAAAAAGTAACTAAAACCATTGGCTTTTAAACCTGGGCTGGAAGCCTCTAACCATGGGAAGGTGGCGGCGTTCCAAAAAACCATTTCACGGCTAGTTTTTTTTCTTACTTTTTCCTTGTTTTCTATCAAGAAAATGGTAAGATGAAAATAATAGGTAAAAAAGAAAGAATTTTTAAAATTAAAAATTAATAAATTGAAGATGGGTAATATTAGTTAAATAACAATTTAGGTTGTATTTCAGAGCGCGGTGGAAACGTATTTCTAAAATCTACATTTAAAAAAAATATATGTTTTTAGATAATTTTAATATATATATATATATATATATATATATATATATATATATATATATTAAAGTATGTATTGTTTAATATATATTTCCAATAAAAAAAAAAACCACCATTAAACATCATTTTACTAATAAGCTAAATTAAATCATGGTTTTGTCCTCAAAGGCCGTAGCGTGATGACAGAGGGTTTGAGATCTGCACAGAAATCTTGAGTTCGAGTTAGTGTATGTACCTCTTGTAAGAGTCTGAAAGAACTGAGGTTTTACTCACTCACCTGAGCCCACAAAACACGCTTTTCAGGGGGTGGAGTTTCCTCGAAACCAAAAAAAATCATGGTTTCACTGAAGCAGTAGACACAGATTATTATGGATTGTAATAGTAAAATTTTTATTTTATCTCTCAGTGCACATTAACCTTGGCATTGGAATCATTTCTATGAACAATAAAATCATCATTCTACCCCTCTAGTAAGACAAAAATCAAGAGTTGTCGATGAGGTTTCACATTTTCATTACACAGTAAATATAATTATTTTACCCTCCGATAAGCCAAACACCAAGGTTTGCCGACGGGGGTGTTTCGTAACTTTGGAAAATGTATTAATACAGATATGTCCCATATAAGACAAAATATAAGAGTTGGTTGTAGAGGTGTTTCGGTAATTAATCATTTATCATTATTATTATTTTTTGCATAATACTATGGGCGCGTTTGAGGCACTTGCGGTGTATTCCGGTCGTGAAAAATATTCATCCCGCATCTCACTTGATTTGCCACCATGTACTCTTTTTCATGATTTGGCGCGTGACATCACACGGTGGCCGGAGACGTAACAATGGTCAATTGAACTTTTCCCCCTCTTTTCTCTCTCCGACAAGCAAAATTACACGACATACCTCTTTATTTATGGGAATTTCATTTTTGTCCCTTTTCTTTTAATTGTGTTGTATGATATTTATTTATGTTATATAAGTTTTAATATGTTTCAATTGTGTCATTCAAATGAAATTGATTATATATTTAGGTTTCAGTTCGATCCTTAATTTTTTTAATTTTGGGTTTGGTTTTAAATCCCTTGATATTTTTGGTATATAAGTTTGAATTGTATTCAATTTTGTCCTTCAGTTGAAAATAATCATATATTTTATTTTCATTTTGGTCCTTATAATTTGATTTTTTATTTTGTTTTAATTTTTTATTTTTCTTTTATATTTATGAAGTAATTCCTATTTTCATGTTAATATGCTCATGTTCTTAGTTTTTATTTTTAATTTGTATTATTTTCTATTTTGTCAAGATTGTATTTTTTTTCTAATTTAGTACTTTAATTTTAAAATATCTTAGCGATCATTTGAAAATTGATATTTATTATTTTTTCCTTTTTTTATTATATTATTTATTCATGAAGTTAAATTATTTTTTTAAAGCTAGTAATATTTTTTTGTCATTTAATTTATTTTTTCTATTGCTCTTTTGTTAAAAATGTTATATGTTTTTCTTTTATTCTTCGAGGTAATTTTCTTTTTTTCAATTATTTACAAAAACAATTATAATAATGATAATAATACTGATTAGAATTTCAATAATATTAATAAAAATAAAGATGTATGTTGTCGTAATGATTATTGTCATACTAATGACAACAAATATAACAATAATGATGATGACAGGGAAAGTACTATCAATAATAATCAGGATAGTAATCAAAACAATTATCGTAATTATTTTTTTATCAAATTTAATATCACCTAGATAAAAAAATATATTAAGTTACGCAAAGATAAAACGAGTGGGGAAATTTGGCCAAATTATCTATAAAAAAAATATACGAGTCAGTTGCCCAACGTTTCACCGCAACCAGAACAAAAAAATTTAACATGTAAGAAACGTTAATGGTTTTTGATTTTTTTTTATGACGCTACACATCCGAGCGAAATAATCAATCTACAAAATTTATGATTATTTATTTTTTATATATTCATTTTATCATAGATAAGACATTTAAAATAATGATAACGATTATATGTAAGGTTTTTTTTTTCTTGAAAATATGTGAGACTAATTATATAATTTGATATTTATTTAATATTAATACCTTCCAATATATATATATATAATGAACTAAGTTTGTTTTTTGAAATATCAAATTAATTTAATTTCAGTGTTATGAAATACTTTAAATATAAAAATATGAAGAATGAATCTGGAAAAATAAAAGATAATTTATTTTTTAAAAAATAAAAATCACTTTAAACTAAAAATACACAAAGTCACACATAAACAAAATAAATGAAAAAAATACAAAGATAACAAATCACTATCAATAGAAGATTCAATATACATGCATAAGAGATAGTTTCACTCTCATTTCACGCCATCAAAGTTAAACTTATTTTGTTCCTTAACGCAAGTTGCATTATATACAAAAATAAATAACAATAAAAAGTAAACATCAAAACTAAGAGTATAAATACATAAATAGAAACAAAAAAATTAAGAATTATCATATAAGGATAAAAAGTTAAAAAAATCGAAATTAAATTATATAAAAAAATATTAAGAATCAAAATACAAAATCATATATATTGAATCGAGACCAAAAAAAAATAATCCCGCGGTGAAGCACTGCTAAATGCTAATGGCTCGTAATATCTATAATATTATAGTCCTGAATTATTATTTTTAATTAATTAAAAAAAATGTTATTAATCATCTCTAAAACCAACAAAGAAAGTGCATACGTGTTAGCATATTAATGCAGGTGATGCTTTATCTAAATTATCTTGCCAAAGTACTGTCCTCGTAACGTCGTTTTCAGCCACAGAAAGTGGCGCGGTTACATCTCGGTAAATAAGGGCGCTAGATCTCCAGAATGAACGGCTACGATATACTTTACATTCCCCAAGAGGATTACAACAGATGATGTCATTAAGACGGCGACACCGACGCGCCGTATAGCGATCGACGTGTCGAGTGGGGTGTGGGCCCCAAGTCAAGGTCCCGTATAGAGCGGGAGTGAATAGGAGAGAGAAAACATTTTAAGATGAAAAAAAGTAGTACACGTGGACGTTGATGACCTGGTGTTGTCATGTCGAGAAGGGAGTGTCTTGTTAGCGCAACAATCAAAACAACTGTGGTTGCGGAAGCACAGAAATAAATCAATTTTGAGATAATTTTTTGTCAGATTAGTTTTATATATTAACATGAAATTATTTTTTATTAAGTTTTTAACAGATTATTTTTACCTAGTTTATTTAGTTATAAGGGTCGAGGTTGATTTTTAAATTGATTTTCATTTAGAAAAATATAAAAATGATATTTTTTTATTTTTTTAAAAATTATAATTTTATATTAACATATTAAAATATATTAAAACATTAAAAAAATTAATTTAATTTAAAATAAAAATAAATTTAAAGTAAGATTTAGAAACAAGATTTCAAACTTCATATACATCCATTAATATTTTACATTCTTAAGCTCGTGATTATTTGAAGTGTGATTAATATTTTTTTTTCATTCAGTAATGCATCAAAATGATATATATTTAAAAAAAAATTTATTTTGACATTAGCGCATGAAAATAATCTTAAAACGCTATTTTTTTTTAATTTCAATTAAAAAATAAAAATATTTTTTTTTTTTAAATGTTTTTAAAACACAATGTCAAACACCTCATTAACCCTTAATTATGCATTATGATTCATCTATTACCAAAATAAAATGCTAAAAGACATCACTGATTTACAATGCCCTTGAACAAATGTTCCTATTCGTTAAATTTCTGTTTTTATGTTTTTACCCTTGTAAAAATATGGTTATGGTTTTAATTGGGGGTATAATTATCATTTCCAAATGGTGCATTGTTCTTTACAAAACATTTTGGGGGCAATATGGTCTGGAAACCTTCTTTTAGTACAATTAAATTGTTGCTTTACCCCTAAGAGCAAAACTATATAAATTATAAAGCTTCTGTAAGGGGATTTTTCAATATTTCTCAAAAAAAACTATAGAGTTAACATGAACCTGGGAGAATAATAAAATGAACATTCAAGGGGGCTTCTACATCTTTTTCCTATGAAAAAATATTGAAATTTCAAAACTACTCTTCCAAATATTAAAATAAATCTTGACAAATCAATTATTAAATTAATATTTTTAAAATCATTTTAATGTGTTATAAAATAGATAAAATAAAATAATACCACACATCTATTTTATTTTTTCATTCCTCTTCCCTATTTCTCTTTTAATAAAAATAAAATGAAAGCCATAATAAGTACAAATTGCTCCACATCTCATTATAGCACCATAAATTAAAATCCTTTTTAAAAAGCATAGACTAATATTTTCTTCAATCGAACAAGTGGCCCCCACTCCTCACCGTGTAGACTTTAATCATCGTTTGTCCACCACCACCACCTCCTCCTCCTCCTCTCCTCTATTCTAAACGTTGAACTTAAAAATCCCACTCTCTCTCCCTTTCTCCACTGTCTCCCATCACCAAATCCAGCTAGTGATCCCCTTCCTTCACTGCCCTCCTCTCTCGAGTACGTTCTCTCTCTCCATCCTTCTTTCTCTCTTTCTTTGACTGCTTTTGTTTTTGGCACTATAAATCCACCATCTCAAGATTCTGTCACTCTTTCTTTACTAACAATGTCTTCTTTCAACGTAACTTGCAGGTAGAAGGTTGCCTGGAGAATGGCATATATGTGTGCAGATAGTGGAAATCTAATGGCAATAGCCCAACAAGTTATTAAGCAAAAACAACAGCAAGAACAGCAGCAGCAACAAAGCCACCACCATAACCAACAACAACAACTTCTTGGTCTAAACCCTTTTTCTTTAAATCCTTGGCCGACTAATATAATGTCTGTTAACCCAAACTTGGGTTATGGGCTCTCGGGTCCGGCTGCTTTCTCTGACCCTTTTCAGAATGGACAAGATACAGGCGACCCGCCTGGGTTTAATTTCTCGAACATGGAGCAGAACCACTCAAGCGGGTTTCGGCTTCCTTATTTTACTGGAGCTGGTGGCGAGTTTGACTCGGATGAGTGGATGGACAGTTTAATGAACGGTGGAGATTCAACGGATAGTTCCAATCTTCCTTCTGGCTGTGACGCGTGGCAAAACAGTACTGATTTTGGGATGTACACTTCTGATCCGTTTAATACTGTCCCCAGTCGACTTGCTGTTGGTTGCTCTCCGCCGTCTGATCTTAACGGGGTAATCTCTAATTCTCTCTGGGCCGCCCCATCTCCTCCTGAAGAAATCAAGCCCACAACGTCACCCCCGCCCCTGCCTCTGCCAACAGTAAAAAATGAAGTCGTTGGAGGGTCAAAGGAAATTGCACAGCTATCTTCCTCGCCGGTTTTGAAAGCGCTTGTTGAGTGTGCTCAACTTGTCGAGTCCAAAGCTGATCAAGCCGTGAAATCGTTGGTTAAGTTCAAGGACTCGGTGAGTGAAAACGGTGGTCCAGTTGAGCGAGTTGGTTTCTACTTCGCGGAAGGATTATGCAGAAGAGTTGCTGCAAGAGAGCTTGATGTCTTGAAAAATTTTGATCAGACAACAAGTGAAGAGTTCACTCTGTCCTATAAAGCTTTGAATGATGCCTGTCCGTATTCAAAGTTTGCTCATTTAACAGCAAACCAAGCAATTCTTGAGGCAACTGAGAAAGCAAGCAAGATTCACATAGTTGATTTTGGTATTGTTCAAGGAGTTCAATGGGCTGCTCTCTTACAAGCTTTAGCTACACGTTCAGCTGGAAAACCTGTTAGAATTCGGATCTCAGGTATACCTGCTCCAGTTCTTGGTAAGAATCCAGCTGCTTCTCTTTTAGCTACCGGTAATAGGCTTCTTGATTTTGCCAAGCTTCTTGATTTGAATTTCGAGTTTGAGCCTATTCTGACTCCAATCCAGGAGCTAAATGAATCTTGTTTTCGGGTCGAGCCGGATGAGGTTTTGGCTGTTAATTTCATGCTTCAATTGTATAATTTATTGGATGAGTCTCCAGTTGCTGTGGAAACGGCTTTAAAGATGGCTAAATCGTTGAACCCGAAAATTGTCACCCTCGGTGAATATGAAGTTTGTTTGAACCGGGTTGGGTACTTGACTCGGTTTAAGAATGCTTTGAGATACTACACTGCTGTTTTTGAGTCTCTTGAGCCTAACTTGAGTAGAGACTCACCAGAGAGGCTTCGAGTTGAGAGGTTGTTATTGGGTCATAGAATTTCAAGCGTTGTAGGGCCAGAGGAGCCTGGAGTGAGAAGGGAAAGGATGGAGGATAAAGATCAATGGGGAGCTTTGATGGAAAGTTCGGGTTTTGAATCGGTTTCGCTTAGCCATTATGCAACGAGTCAGGCTAAGATACTCTTATGGAATTACAATTACAGTGCTTTGTATTCTATTGATGATTCTCAACCTGGGTTCTTAACTTTAGCCTGGAATGATGTGCCACTACTCACAGTTTCGTCATGGCGATAATCGATGGGGCTGGACTTGGATTTGATAGAGAAGTGTTTCCACCTGGTAATTTTTCTCTGGTGTGGAACGATGTTTTAGTCTGTATTATACGCCATCGAATGGGATTGTTGGTGGGGGGTGCTACTTGATGAGATCATGAACTGTAAGGGTAATTAGTCTTAGCTCTTCTTTTTTTCTTTTTTCTTTTTGTTATTGCAATTGTGCATTGACAGGTCCATTGAAGCCTGTAACTAGTTGTAGTCTTTCAGTTTTTGGTCATTTAGATATATGGTTTCCTTTTGTATTCTGTTGGGTTTTTGTTATAGGTTTGAAGCTTTCGAGTCTCACAAATTGTAAAAAAAAAAAGTGAAGGAAAAGTTTCTTTCTCTTAGGTGTTTGTTACTCTTTTTATATAAAATTTCAATCTTTTAAGTTTTAGTTTTATTTCTTGTGTTGCTGGTACTTAGTAACAGTAGATTGCAATCTAGAAAATAGATTCAGCCTCTTGTGGTGCTCTGAAAATAGTAAAATGACCCTGTGGTTCTAATGGGATCAGTTTTTTTTCTGTTCTTTTTTCCTGTGACTTGCAGGCTGCAAGAATAATAAACAAAAACTGAAAGTAATAAATGGGGTCATAATCTCCTAGGTTCTGCAGTGGTGTTTGATGCAGACCCACGAGTCTATAAATTGTTTACAGATGTAAATGGTAATTGATTTAGACCTACACAGTTGTATTTGTTGCGTAAATGATCTTAGCAGATGATATTTTAATCTTGTCGCAGTACATTTACTGTTTATATTCTAGGGTTTCCAGTTTACTCTGCTTAATTAGCTGCTATCAATTTCCTTAAAAATCTATGAAAGAAAAGGACCTGAACTTGTACATGGGGCCTCATTTTCTTCCCTGACAATTGCATAATCTCAGTCTACAAGGCTCTTATCTCTTGATCATGGCTTTAATGCCTGGCCCTGACATCCAGCAATCAGACTCTCTCTCTCTCATCTTTTTGACATAAATTGAGAAGAAACATAGGTCGAGGAACCTCACCTCTTTCCAGCTCTCTGAAAATTTATGGGCCAGGACATGACAAGTTTGGCAATAGATTGCATGACGTTGTTGTTCCTGGTTCAAGTGATTGTGACCATTCAGAGCACCAATTTTTTTCCCAAGGGTCCCTCCCCTCCCTCTATTAATTGTTTATTAAAAAGAATAGACAGCTCTGTGGTGCGTGTCATGCTTTCTCGGAGTTCTAATTCTCTTCTTGCAGATTTGCACCACGATTCATCGTTGCTGGTCACTACCATTCTTTGTCACCTCAAAAAACAGATAAGAGGCGGTGGAAGGGATTGGTTTCTTTTCTTTTTATCCGGGTTTGAGCTTCTTTGTACATGCTTGCTTGTTATTCTCGTGGTATTTTGCTTATTAATTGGATTTATAAGGTGTTCAGCAAGTCCAGAGATTAATTATGTTGCGTTCAAGTTAACCTGATACCCCGATTATATATATATATATAAAAACAGATAAAAAAAATACCCTCACAAGATTGCTACCCGCCAAATAAGCCGTGTAGTGTGTGACATATCATCCATGAACAAGTTGATCTGATCTCTCCTTGCGTTTGAGCCCTGCAATGTGAATTCTGCACAGTACGAAGAAGTTGTGCATTTTGATATTGCAGTTTAAATTCACCACGTCAAAACAATACACTGTAGTTGAATTATATGGAGCAGTGGAGGAGCAGATTTCGTGCCCTAAAGATTTTCAAATTCTACAGCTGTAAGTATAAGGAATAGTGGAATACGGGACCGTTTTGCAATAAAAACTTGATGCATCGAGAGCTAGCATCCAATTGCACCAGATATTTGCTGTTATGATTCTAGCATTTCTGAATCTCATACTCGTGTGAGATTTTAAAATCCCTAAGATTTTATTCCCAAGATAATTATCATGATTTTAGCACTTGTTGGTCTTTTAATTTACAAATTAACAAAAGAGCTAAAACAGCTCGGGGTCGGCACTGTGCATTGTGAGTAAAATCACTGTGGACTGGACTTTTGTCCGCCGTGCGTCGCGCGAGTTCGTCCACCTTTTTTTTTTTTTTTTTTTCCTATTATGAACAGTGTAGAGGCGATATTAGCCCCGGTAATAGGACAAAAAAGCTGTCGGCTGAGGGGTAAATACCGGTTAGGCTCAGGGGCGCGGACGTAATTGCACGCGTACGGACCGGTCCGGTCCGGTCCGATCGGTCCGGTCCGCCGAATCCCTTTTTTTTTTTTTAATATTTTTGAAATGGCTAAAGACGGTTATAGCCCCCTATAAGACAAAATAGCTTATTTACGGGCAGGGACATAACAGTAACTGACCATTATTATTTATATATTTGTCGGAAACTGTCAGGCGCGTGCGTGCCACGCGGTCGACGGTGCCCCCCCTGACGCCCCTTTCAAGCGGCGCGTGCGGTATGATACGGTGGCCGGAAATGGTCAACCGGAGTCTAATCCGGTGCGCCGACGCTTGGTCTTCCTCCCGGTGCGGCGCGTTGTACCACACTGTGTCCGTGTACGCGGCGGAGGCCGGTTGAAGACGGCGGCAGCGTTTCTCTCTCTCCCCTGCACGTAAAAGTGCAGGGGAGTCCCCCGTGTTTATGCATTCTTCAATTCGGTCCCTCAACTTACAATTTGCTTCCCCGCACCTTGCACTTTTGTTACAGTAGTTTTCATTTTCTTCGATTTCGTCCTTCCGGTTGAAATTAATTAAATGGGCACCTTTCACTTCGGTCCTCGAACGTTTTATTTCCGGATTGGGTCCAAATTGGTCAATAAATTCGGTACACAGGTTTGAATTTTTTCAATTTTGTCCTTCGATTAAAATTGATAATAAATGTGATTTTCATTTCAGCCCTTCAACTTTTGATTTATGATTTAAATCCCTGTTTAAATATTTAATGCTTATCAAATAATTGCTACATTTTTGCTAATAATTTTATTTTCCATCGATTTTTTTTCTTTGATTTATTTTTGCCACTTTCATGCATTAGGATAATAATAATAATAATAATAATAATAATAATAATGATAATAATGATCATGATCATGATGATAATAATAATAAAAATAATAATGATAATAATAATAACAATAAAAATAATAATAACAATAAAAATAATAATAATAATAATAATAATAATAATAATCATATAAAAAAAATATAATTACAATAATAATAATAATAATAATAATAATAATAATAATAATAATAATAATAGTTTTACTTTTTGATTTTAATCCCTTGATAAATTGATATTTGTGTTTTATTTTCCATTATAATAATAATAATTATAATAATAATAATAATAACAATATTTTTTTCCCTTACTCTTTTGTTAATGTGTTTAAGTTTTTTTCTCTCAATAAAAATAATGATGATGATGATGATGATGATGATGATAATAATAATAATAATAATAATAATAATAATAATAATAATAATAGTAATAGTAATAGTAATGATAATAATAATAATAATAATAATAATAATAATGATAATAATAATATTTTTTTCCCTTACTTCTTTGTTAATGTGTTTAGGTATTTTTCTCTCGGTATAATTTGATAATTTTTATTGCTTTAACAGTGATAACAATGATAAAAAAAAAAATTGTTTTATCTTCTGTTGAGGTTTTTAGGATTTTTTTGACAATAATAATGATGATAATTTTTTTACAATAATAATAATGATAATTTAAAAATTTGAGACTTCGATATTATTGTTATTATAATAGACATTGTTCATACCTTTTAGTAAAACAAGTTTTATATATTAAAATATTATATTTTAATCTTATTTCCATTCTAATAATAATAATAATAATAATAATAATAATAATAATAATAATAAGAATAATAATATTTTTTTTCCTTACTCTGTTGTTAATGTGTTTAGGTTTTTTTCTCTCAATAAAAATAATGATGATGATAATAATAATAATAATAATAGTAATAATAATAATAATATTATTATTTTTTTCCTTACTCCTTTGTTAATGTGTTTAGGTATTTTTCTGTTAGGATAATTTGATAATTTTTATTGTTTTAACAGTGATAACAATGATAAAAAAAAAATTGTTTTATCTTCTGTTGAGGTTTTGTGGATTTTTTTGACAATAATAATAATGATGATTTTTTGACAATAATAATAATGATAATTTTAGATGTTGAAATTTCGATATTATTGTTATTATAATAGACAATGTTAATACCTTTTAGTATACCAAATTATCTTAACAACTGTAAAAATTATTTTTTTCGCCCGCACTACACCCGCAACGTAGTGCGGGCAGTTGACTAGTTAACGTCTATAATAGATAGAAAAAAAAAGTTGAAAAGCTTTCTGCATAGTTATCCTGCCATGTTCTTCTCCTACCAATTAATTAGAAAAAAAAAAACCCTCCAGGGCCTGCATGATAGGGAGCAAAAGCTCTCATTGAGTGGGTCAAAGAGAAATTTCCCAGAAATCTGTAGTGTATGGTCACCTGGTAAGTTCACAAAAAGCTGTCATGCTGAAGCTTCAGGCAACGAATAAATCCAGGGCGACAAGGTTAGGTTTTGTCTTCCACCCTGCAACTTGGTAAAACAAAATCCACCTTGGTGAACTGCCCTGCATTGTTTTCTCCGAATTTACATGCCAGCAAGCATGTCGTCACCATGTTAAAGTTATTGGAGTTGTCACCCCTGCACCAACTCAGAACCCCAGCATATAATATCAGTTCTAGATCTACAAACAAATTTAAAACCCCACCTCAAAAAGTGTGGTTCTATTGCATTATATTCCTAAAATGTTATCTAATTAGGGATTATCGCTGTTATTTTGGGTTGTGATTAATTCAAATAATTATTAATATATCATGAGTAGATAGTTTTATTAAATCGAGTGTCATCATAAAAACTACAAGCTTGAAGAGTAAATATTTGTTATCTAATGGACTAAAAAAAAAAATTAATTTGTTTTTTTATATAAAAAAAAAGGGGGGGGAAAGGAAATGACCCGGAAAATACATAGGATCGAGATTTAAAGTCAAGTCATGACCTGATGGGTGATTGTCTCAGATCTGTTATTTGCCAGTTCCTGGCTACGGCTCTGAGTGTGAATGTGCTTCCTGACGTTGTTTGGCTGCAGCAACGGTCGGGTGGTCCCACCGAATGGAGACATTAACGGAAGAAAGAAATAAAGAAATGACCTTTCACATTTTCTGTTTTTTTCTTAACAGAGGAGTGGTGGTAGCGAAGCTGTGCTAGACAAGGACTGGCCCACCACCACCAGTACCGTCGCTCTGTCTTAACAGTGCACAAACGGCAGATCTCTGGCTTAACTCTCTTTTTTAAATCTCACACTTATCGAGGCACATGAGCCTCTAGATGGGCTAAGCCCATCTAGTCCATTTGCATTCTAGAGCCCATCTTGCACCGTTAGCGAACGAGCGCGAGCCCAGTTGGCCTTTAAAAATTGCTGGCTTGTAATATCATGTTTTTACTGGCAAATCTCTCTGCAAATGCGAAGATGGGCCATATAGTAAAGATGAACCACGAAACAGGCTGATAAAAAAACTCCAGGGGTCAGTTTCAGGCAGGCCACGGCTATGTCTGGCAAGCATGGGTGTGAGCAAAAGAATAGGACTACTGATGACAGCCCAGGTGATAAAAAAACGGATTAATTGATTTTTTTTTACTTTTATTTCTCTCTCTTTTTCTTTTAATTGTTTTGTATTTACAATTTGGTCTTTATTTCTATTTATCTTTTATAGTTTAATAATTTATTTTTTAATTTCATTCCTTATTATTTATTTTATTTTTATTTCAAGTTTGATTCTTATTCTTTTGATTTTCATATGTTTTTTTTTTTAGTTTTTTTCAATTTTATCTCTCATTGTTTGATTTCATCTAGTTTTTTTTATATATCAAATTGGTCTCTCAAATTGTTATTTTTATTATTTTTTTAATTTAATTTAATTTTTAATTTAATCTCTTAACATCATGAATGACAATTTAATTCAAATGATGTGGATATTGATTTAACTTGAACAAATTAATATTTTTTATGGTTATCTTGCTCAATGAGTAAAATATAGGATATGAATTTTATCAAAGCTAACTTGAAACTTGCCTAAACTTTACATGAAATGTATATTTTTATTGTATATATATCTCTATTGAAGATTTATATTTCTTTAAAACAATACAATATATGAGTGCATGTGTGATAATAATTCAATATATATACAACTACTTCGAGTCTATATATTAATATTTTATATTATATTGAATAATAAATAATTGGCATCCATATGAAAACTTGAAACTTGATGGATAGTTTATGAATATCTAAATTTTTCACCTGATAAATAATAGATAAGGTACAAATATCAATTTGATGGTTTTATTTATACTTATTATATTAAAAGTTTTTTTTATACCTTTTCTATTTAAGGTTTTTTTATTTATGAATTAACAAATTATCCGTATAAATATATTTTAATTAACATTCATGTTGTTGCGTTCTAATTGTTTACTCAATAGTAGATTAAACATGATAATTATTTTAATTAACTATCAGTATTCTAATGAAAACTAGAAATTTTATTGCTTGTAGCATTGTTAATTGGTCAATTAAAACCTTCTATAAATTTTACTTTACCATTTTATAATGAAAAAAACTTATGTAAGTTTAATTAGGCAAAAACAAAACTCTAATTTTTTAGATTATGCTAATTGTTCATGGAAAAATTGAGTTTAAATCAAGTGCTTGTGTGGTGTGATTGCACATGTTTACTTGGTTTTATTTCATTTTAATACGTGTATAGTATGTGTTGGGTTATAATATGCTTTTAATATGTCATGTGCTGGTTTTGTTATGATATGATTTTACGAAGGTATATGTTGGTTTGTCATTTTTGTTTTTGTTTACAATATTTTAGTACTTTATTTTTAACCATCTCAATGTGAGAGAATGAGACATATAATTGCTCATCATTAAAATTATACTTATATTGAAAGCAATTGTGGCATTGATTACATGTCTTATATATACATGTTATTCATATGTAAGTGATGTTTTTAGGTATAATTTAAGGAATTTAAAATGATAAATGATAAAAGAAAATAGAATTACTAATGATGTCTCGATATTACATGTATATAATGTGTATAGAGATGAGAATAATATTTATTTACACGTTGATATTAATTATGTTGATGCTCAGTTAACAATAAAAAATCTAAAATGTTATTATCCAACTATAAAAATAACATACCGCGTAGAACCAAATATTTTATTGATCCTCGTAATGAGATAAAGTTATGGACAATAAAGTGATTCTACTATAATTTTAGCTTATTGTTTCTAGACATTTTTGGTAGTGTGTTGAATTAAAAAAATCAATTGAGTTTTCTTGAATTTATGATGTATTTTTGCTTTTAATTTCAGAAGACATAATTTTACTTTAATTATGGATGTGTTGAAAAAGATATGCTTCGATGGTAGTTGGATAATAAGGTATTTGATTTTTTTTTTATTGTGACTGCAAATGTTTATGGAAGAGAAAACATTCTTGTTGTGTTTTGATGATATTTTTATTTATTGAATAAAAAATAATTAATGATTATTTTATATTCTCAAGCAATTACAAATAAATGATTATGAATCAAGAAATCAATGTTTTAGGATAAAAACTCCAATTTGCTGTCATATTTGTTTTAGCTTTCTCGTGTTGTTTCTATCTTATAAGTGAATTTAAGGATTTTTATCCATTTCCAACGGGGCCTTAGACATGTCAAAGAAAATTATAGTACGTGCTAAATATTATTATAAAAATTCAAAATACCTCTAGAACCTGAATATAAGTTAAATAACTATATTATATTAGATAGAATATTCTAGAAAATGCTAAAAAAAATAACAAGCGAGGTTTTTAAAAAATAAAAAAGAATCCTAAGGTAATTGGAAAAAAAATGAAACTTCTTTGTAATAGCTTTCAAGCTTTATTTTAAGTCTTCTTGAACTTCAATTACCATGAAATGTTATATTCATATAAAATTAGCCTTTAAAATTTTGAAAAACTTTCCGTTTGTTTCAATAGTCAGATAAAAAACTATAATTATTGTCCACTACGCAAGCTACCCTTTGAATTCTTGTCTAATTTGTAAGCTATTAGTTTTTCCCAATTCCTTATCTTGCGTGAGTTATAAAACCCAACAACCCTTTGATTTTATTTTTGACCTATCAATACACCGGATTGATATTTATAACGATCTTATTTAATAAAAGTAATTAATAATTATTTTTTTCGGTCCTATCAATTATATAATCATTAAAATACTCATAATTTAATTTTGTCTATGCATTTTATTTTTTTTTTTATAATCTTAAATTAATAAAAAGGGGGAAAAAGCCGATGAGATGGAAAATATCTAATCATCGAGAATACATTTTTTAAAACAAAAGGCTATCAACCACGATCAACCGTCACATTTATTTTTTATATCGAAAAGATTAATTTAGCTGTTTTTGATTTACAGATCACACGCGTCAAGTGGAAGAAAAGAAAAAGAAAAGAAAAGGTCACAAATGACGCACGTCACGTGGAAGAGAAGTAAAGGTCACAAATCACGCACGTCACGTGGAAGGAAATAAAGGTCACAAATCACGCGCGTATTATTCAACGAACAGATCTTTTCAATGCCGTCTTTATCTACCTCCTAACCAGCGTGATTACCATTACCACGAATATCTTATCTTGCCAGCTCATATGTGCCGTCCATTTCTACACCGCCACCACCTAAAATTCCAAACATCTCAACCATGTAAACTAAATCTCAGCCCTCCATTATTCAACCCAGAGACTAATCATGTCCGTCCATTCTCTCAAACCCTCTATAAAACAATCACATACACAACCTTCATTTCTATCTCATCTTATCGGCAAAGCTCTAGTTTCTCGTGTAGATCTGCTCCTCATGGATCTTCCTTCGATCCTTTCAATTGCAGATTCATCCATATCCCTTGGCGATCTTCATCTTGATACCAGTTTCGATGCTTGAACTCCATGTTTTTGATTTGCTCGGAGATAGCTCCTGAGGTATTTATAAGTGTTTTTGTTTACGTTCCTAAGCTAGATCTGATCGAATCTCTGTTTATTTATTATTAATAAAGTCATTAATCCGCGTAATTTTTTTTTTGCTGCAGATATGGCTCGGATCTGTTTCCATACCTCGAATGTTTACAGGATCTGTCCCTTCCGGCTATACGCTTTCTTCGATTATGAGGAGTTTTAGCAATATTTAAGTTTGGTTGCTGGGGAACAGCAGAAGATGATTTGAATTTTTTTTCTGCAGGCGGTGTTGTAAGCAGTTATAGAATCCGCAGAGCGTGTTGCTTGATGTAGCCATATCTGAAGATTGGTTTTGTGAGCTGTATTTCAGCATGTCGTGTGTAATTTGTTGATGGAGAAAGAGAGGGAGAAGATGGAGCTGCTGCCGGTGCTCGATTTATTTATGAGGATGATGTATAAGATATATATCGGGACCAGATGGCCAAGGGGCTAAGGTCTTGTTTATTATCTTTGTCATCCGACCTTTGCCATGACAGGTGCGCTTGCATGGCAGGTCAACAACTATCTTAATAAAATGATCATTTTCGTGTTTGGAGGGGAGATCGCATGGGGATTTCCCGGGTTCTCCCCTCCGCTCTGTGTCCCGCTTTCTCTTACTTCTCTTTGCCTTACAATCCATGGCTAAACCTTGATCGCGCGGTCCGACTCCAGCTAGCAACCAATTCATCTATGGCATGATATTGCAATTTGTGACGCTGACCCGAAGGTATTCTCTTACTTTTATCCTATATCCTCAATTCGAATTTCCTGCACTTTGAATCATGTAGTCACAAGCTCTTTCAGGTAGAATCAGTCATTAGCAAGAGATCATGATCTTTTAATCTGGGTTCTCATCAATATGCTCCCATCAAATATTTATCTTGATGAAGGTTATTAAGAGAATTCAACTAAAACTTGCTTCAGCACTTGATTTTGGCAGTTACACAGCACAAGTACACATCATAAACAAAAAGATACTGCCATTTCTTAAATCAGGCTTTACCTTATGTTCTCCATTCACTGAAGCTTATTCCATTGCACAAGACCCCGTTTATTGCCTGTAACATTCGTTCCACGTTATTTCATTATCCAACGCATCTCATGTTATTATTTTACAGAAACACGAGCACATTTTTTGTTTAATTAGATGCAGTCTATCAATCCATTTACTGCGATCTTGTGCAGAATTTCTGTTTCGATAGCTGTACTGTTGTTACTAGCGTCTTACAGTCACATATCTTGTAGCAAGCATGTTAAATAAGCATATTGTGCTCTATGTTATCCTTGTAAGACCTTAGGGCTGGATTTACTAGTCTGGTTCTCTTGTTGTAAGTGATTTGGCTCTCTTGTTGTAAGTGATTTGGCCTCGGTTTGGTAGCGTTGAAGATGGATCTGTAGTCCCAGGTGGGCGATCCACGTATCTGTGTAAAGAGACCTTGTGCTGCTGAGCTTCAAAGTGTGGCAGAAAGCTCAGAGGAGGTCCTCGTACAAATCTCAGTTGAGCCACAATTTTGAGGTGACGCGTTCTTCAATGGTTTGCTCTTGCACCTGAAAGAAAAATAAAACGAACTGCTATGCAGTGTCACCAGTTTAAAATTTGCGCTGATACGCGGCTTCCTTGTGTTAGTGGGAGATATGGTAATCTATATTCTATTGATCGATAATGTTGTTATCTTCATTGGTATGTGTGTGCTGTTTATTCATAAATATCAATCATTCATCTGGCTAGTAGGAATTGTTAATTTAATATGCTTGTCAATTAATTTATTAAAATAATGTTTTATATATATTTTTATGATTTTTCTTTATATTAGCATCAATTTGAATGCCATATTGTAAGTATTATTTCTTGGCTTCCAGAAGGTTCACATGATATGTTTCAGCGGCTATCATGATTTTTGCCGTTCTTAAAACACACAATATTCGTTGACAGTTGGTGGTAGGCTCATCTCTAACAATCATAGAGTATGGGTTTTGTCGAAGACTGTCGTTGCTATTAAATTGATGTATTTTAATGGTTTTATGTGAATGATAAATTAAAAAATAAAATTGAATTTTCTTGTTATATTTTCAAGATAAAACACTGCATTTTAAGTGTGTGATGCGGTATTTTATTTTGATCTTTGAACTTTGAAGTGCCTCTCACACTGCTTGAAAAAATATCATTTTTTTTCTTGTTTTTTTACAGTTTTTGGTATGCGAATATTAAAAAGTATAAAAACTTAACGTGCATTTCCATTTAAATAGCAAGACATCTTTGCATTATACTACTCTTTAACACGTAATCTAATCTCACCTCCTTGTTTATAAATCATGTATTGTAGCAATAAACTTATGTTTAAGTCATAATTCAAATTGAATTTCTCTCATTATTACAATATAGCTGTAGTATTTTGATTTTTGGAAAAAAAAGTAGTGTAGTTTTCCAACTTTTACTCAGTAGTTTTTTCTTTTTTATCGGGAATATATCTGAGAAGTATATTTGTTGTCTTTTTAAAATGAAAAAAATAATCACGAGTTCTGTAATTTTTACACGTACTTGTATATATATAGTTAAAAATGTAATTTTTATTATAAGTGTAACTTAATTATGAATTCTAAATATTATGTAGATTTTTATAAAATGTGTTTTTCTATATAAAAAAAATATTAAATGTATTTTTTTATGGATTTGTTTTATCATAGTAAATTACCATGTGATTCTCTATTATTTGCAAAATTAAGATGTATTTTTAGAAAGCGCGGATGTTTTCGTTTTTTTCCACAAAAATGATACGTTTTTCAAATGATTTATGCCCGTGAATGTAAGGAGGTTTTGTAAATTAGAAAAGAAGTAACGGCTAGATAACCTCTTGTTTATGATGCCCACTCCAATTCTGAGAAGATCCGTAAGCTCGAAACGGTAGAGCGCTCAAAGTCCCGTGATGGGGTTTTGAGAGGCTGGTGGTTCGAATCCACTCGGATCTCTTTTTATTTACTCCTGCCAGCTAGGCTATGCTTTGTTTCAACTTTGGTGGTTTCTAGCTTTTTTGTTAAAATTTAATATCTTGCTATTCTATTCTACTGTTTTTTTTTAATTATATAAGTGATTAACATGCAATGTTAATTATAAATCAAATTATTCTATTTTTATTATTTTTATTTTGTTGGCAACCATTTCGAGTCATGACTGCAAGCATCATCAATTCTATGTGCTTTGCAAGAACAATTTTATAGTTTAACTTATTTGGAACCTTCAACCCATCATGTCTCCCAATAATCCACCCTTCCATCTCTGCACAAACACAAAATAAATGACTATATTTAAACGTCGATAACTATTTTTAGGTTTGATTTACACTTGGGAAAGATGATAGAGAGTTGGGAGTGGGGGACAGCTGCTTTGGTTTAGGTTAGTTTTTTTTCCTTGTATACTTCTTCTTTTTAGTGCTGGTGGAACTAGTCCGGTCCAATTGGTTTAAAATATTTGGGACTAGAATCGAATCGAATCAAATCGTGATTTTTTTTAGGTTTTCTAATACATTAATTTAGTTTTTTATTTCC
The DNA here is from genome assembly GCA_027405865.1 of Salix purpurea. Lineage (NCBI taxonomy): Eukaryota > Viridiplantae > Streptophyta > Magnoliopsida > Malpighiales > Salicaceae > Salix > Salix purpurea. The sequence goes on along the minus strand of JAOWLH010000013.1, from coordinate 3,889,138 downwards.
AGTTATTGACCTTCTAAGTTTAATTAGTTTTTAGGTTTTTAGCTCACCCTATTGAAATATTATACTAGGTTTAATAGTAATGCCAAAAATAATTTGATGGTCTATTTTTTTTTTTTTAAGTTCTAGAGAATTTGGTCAAACCCGCAACAAATAAGTAGATGAGAAACTAGAAATTTACTAGTTAGTTGAGTGTGAATTAGTTGTTATTCAAAATACTTTTGTTTATGTAATAAATTTCTCCAAGTGAAATAAATAATATAAGAATAAATGAACTAAAAAAAGATGGACATTGTTTATGTAATAACAGGCAACTTGTTGTACACAGAGAAATGAAATATTTTAATTACATAATCCTTTTTTTTTATTTGAATAATTCATATATTACCATTCATAGCTCAGTCTTTCATTATTTATAATAAATTCTTGTAATGCATTGATTAATTTGTAATTCATATCTTATGACACAAATTTTTAACCACTTGTAAAGTAGTTGTTCTGACGATACCAAGATTCTATTGCATTTCATATATATGTCAAATTTTTATTGTTATAGAAATCTTTGGAGGTGAATTATGGGCTACTTGGATGCAAACCGAAGATTCTCAAGATCATATCTTTATATAATTAAGTATTCATAACATATTATTTTGCATCACAAAAATAATTTTTAATTGTTATAACACTTGATTCTTTGATATTTCTCATTCTAAAAAGCTTTGATTATTTTTTATGATTGCAAGTAGTTTGCTGAGAGTAAAACGAAGTGTTCAATTTACTTGAATTAATAATTATATTATATTACTATGATTACTAAATCTACAATATTTAAAAAATAATATGTGTGTGTGTGTGCCCTTTAAAAACATAGTAACTAAATACCCGAAACTGTTTTTCATTAAACTTTAAACTCAGCCACAATTTTAACTAAATATTTCAATTTCAGTTATGAACTGCAGATAAAAGTGTTTTTCATAAAAGTATTTTTTTAAACCTTAATCACAACATCAACCACAATAACAAACATACTCCAAGTGATGTGTTTTATCCTTAACTTATAAAATGATTGGGTTCAATCTTAAACCTAATTGAAGGTGTGACTGTAAATACTTAAAATGAGATTTAAATAGCGGGGAAGCGATTGTATGAACCATTATAAAACTGGTGTCTCACTCTATCACTGTCTCTTTATTATCGATCACTTTTCAAAGAATTTCTATATATTTACGCACAGAATGCAAACAAAACAATCCTTGAAACAAAATAAAACACGAATAAATAAATAAAAATGATTAAACAGATACATGTGGGAAATTGATACTTTAAAAATATTGTTTTAAAACAAAGCAAGAGATGGTATTTGTTAGGATTGAGAGTTTGTAGATAATTGAAAGAGAGAAGAATTAGTTTAGAGAGGGAGAAGAGAGAAAAGAGAGGGAAACTGAAATTTAGAATTACATTGTATTGAATTCTGTTTTGCATACATTTGTTGTGTGTGCACTTCTCTATTTATACACATTACACTATTCTAGACTATTCTTCTTCTATACTCTAACATCCCCCCTCAATCTCATGCTTTGACAAACCAAGCATGAGATTGCAACAATGAAAATGAAATACAAGATTACTTAATTCTTTTGACAAACAGTATGTAAACGAGAGAAGAGAAGGAATTTCATTGGTCTATTTCTTGACCAGAATTTCATTTGTCTCTGTGAGACTTTGAGAAGAGAGGGATGAGAAAAAAAAGAAAAAGAAATGGGAGGTAAGAGAGGTGATAGAATGGGTTTGAATTTCATTTATCTACTTCAGTTTTTTTTTCTGAAGGATTTCATTTGGCTTCTTCAGCTTTTCTGAAGTTTTTGCCGATGAATTTCTTAATCTGTGTAAGAATTCATGTTCTTCTTCTTCTTCTTCTTCATTGGATTAAGTTTTTCTTAATCTCTTTTTGTGTTTTTTTTTTTTTTTTTTTTTTTTTTCGTTTTTTTTTTTTTTTTGTTCAAAACGGTAGGATGATAGAGATAAAACGGCACACCACAACATAAACGACACAGCACACACAAAACAAAACGGCACACAAAGCACACACAAAACGGCATCACACAACACAGACGACACCAGCAAAAAATCTAGGTTTTCTCAGCCTCTTCTCTCTTCGCTGCCAAATCCTCAGCCTCTTCTCTCTTCTCTGCCAAATCCTTGCACAGCTTCAGTTTAATTTCTTCACATAACCACTAGATCTGACGGAAATACTCTTCAGCAACGTCACCCGCTCTCTCTCCACGTTATGAACATTGTTCCTTATCTCAATGGCAACATCACGATTGATTCCAAAAGCGCGGGTCTGGTTCTGCATCACGGCGGCCTGAGAAGAGAGACTGATAAGCTTGACGAGCTCACTATTTGCGACTCTAAGATCTGCGTTCTCTTGACGAATCAACTCAAGCTCATTGGTTAGGGTTTGGAGGCGCGAGAGAGAGACATTGTAGTGATCGCAGAGTTCCTGGTACTCGAGAATCAGTCGAGCTTGGCGGAGGTGGCTCTCGGTGGAGATGACATCTGCGGTGGTGGTGGCTGGAGACAGAGGCATGCTTCGCTTCTCTGTCGCAGCTTCAATTTTTTTTTTTTTTTTTTTTTTTTTTCTTAGGCTTGGATAACAATGAAAATGACAAAGAGGAACCAATTGAAACTGAAGCAGCAGAGAAAGGAACCCGAGAGGCCTCTCTATCAAGGTCTCGAAGAAGAAAAAAAAACAAGAGAGAAGCACTGCAGAAAATCTGAAAAAATTGAAACGGTGAGTCAGGATGCTTACTTCGCTGCCTCTTCACGATCACGGTAATTTTCACTCTGCTTCTGCTCTGTTTGAGCTTCTTTTTTTTTTTTTTTTTTTTTTTTATTTTATCTTGGCTCTGCTGCTCTGTTTGAGCTTCACTGTTGTTGTGCAAAATTAGAAGTAATTTGTTGCGCAGAGACTTGATTTGGCATGGAAGATGCTAGATGTTGCCATAACAGCAACACGAATTGAAGAAGCATGAGGAGCAGCAGCATGGATGATCATCTTCATCGTCTGCTGCAGATTTTTTTTTTTTTTTTTTGAATGATCCATTGAAGGATCAGATTGCAGAAGCTTGGATCAATGCGCTAGCATAGTAGCTCTGATACCATGTTAGGATTGAGAGGTAGATAATTGAAAGAGAGAAGAATTAGTTTAGAGAGGGAGAAGAGAGAAAAGAGAGGGAAACTGAAATTTAGAATTACATTGTATTGAATTCTGTTTTGCATACATTTGTTGTGTGTGCACTTCTCTATTTATACACATTACACTATTCTAGACTATTCTTCTTCTATACTCTAACAGTATTGAAAATGAAACTTAGAGAAGACAATTGATTTGCAATTAAAGGGGATTTTTTTATGTTTATTTATTTGATTGGATATCATTGAATTAATTAAGTGGTTAAAACCTAGCAAGTCAATTTTTTTTTTAAATAATATTTTATTTAATTAAATTGAAAACTTATTCTAAATTAATTTTTTATCAAATCGCCAGACTAGACTGGATTTCAAAACTACGAGCGCCCCATATTCAATGGGCTTGCCCCGTATGGTATTGCTGCCCGATCGATTGATGTTAAAACCCACAAAACCACATGCGCGCATGCGGATGGCAGATACAGCCACCGATTTTATAGTTGATTGCGGTATTTGACTGTTTTTATTTGTAGCGGACTGTTTCAATTTTAAGTTATTTTTAAAAATATTTTTTTTGTTTAAAAATATATTATAATAATATTTTTTTAAAATTATTTTTAATATTAACATAAAAAAATAATCTAAAAATATTTAAAAAATTAATTTAAAATAAAAATAAAATATTTTTGAAACACGGTGTAAAACATCCTATTTTATCAGTAACCCGTTGTGATTATGATGATTTTACTTTTTGCTTTTGAAGAATTTTTTTAATTTTTTTTAACACTCATCTAACGAATAGTAAATATTAGAAAACAAGATAAATGATTCAAAACGAAAATGTTTTGTTTTATTTTATTTTATAATAATTACTTGATTTGTTTTTCTATTTTTTTTAAATCTAATTATTTTTTAAATCTTTATTTCCATTTTTTTATTATAAAAAATATCTATGTAAAAACTTAGAAATTGTGTTTACTAAATATACGTTTTTTAAAATAAAAAATAAAGACCTTATTTGCATAACCTTAAAAATAAAAATAATAAATGAATAAAATCCTTATTTTTTATCATAAAAAAAATATAATTAAAATCTTTTCTTTTAGTTTTTTGTTTTCTAAAAAAACTAAAATTGTTCTTACTGGTAAACTAAAATTTACTCTCTTTACTAGAGAAAAAGAAATCTCGTTTAATTTATGCAATTTTTTATGTTCATAATTTCTTAAATTTAGTCTAAATAAAACCATTATTTTCTTATTAAAAATTAACAGCAGAAATAGAAAATAAAAAATAATTTAACGAAAATAAACTCGACCATATCTTGCCAGCTCAAATGGGCCGTCCATCTCTGCATCGACACCTAATTTTAAAACGAGGCAACAGCTCAACCACCTCAATTAGATCTATGCCCTCCATTATCTGACTAAGAACCATTAATCTTATTCGTCCATTTTCGTAGCTCCTCTATAAAACTTCAGACACGTGTCCCTTCTCCTTGACATTCACCATCTCTTCTGTTTATTCCTAGCTATATTTTCTCTAGATCCACTCGTCATGGATTCTCGTTTGATCGTTTCGCTTCCAGCTTCACACGGATCGCTGTGTGGCCTTTATCTTCATATCAGTTTTGATATTCGGAGCACAAGTCCATGATTTCACGGTTTGCTATCTGGTTTGGCCGGAGTTTGCTCCTAAGGTATCTACAAGTTTATGTTTATGCTCGATCCTTACTTGAAACTGATTCAAACTCCGCCTCCTGATTATTGATCTCGTAACTAATCATCTCATATTTGATTGTGTTTTATAGATATGGAGCGGCTCCTTTTCTTTAGCAGGAAATCGCAGAAGATGATCATTTGAAATCTCTCCACATGCAGGTGGTTTCGGAAGCTGTTACAGAATCCACTAGACGCGTTGCTTGCTGCAGCTGTTGAAGCTGACGTGTAATTTGTCGAGGGAGAAGCAGAGGAAGGAGATGGGGGTGTGGTGGTGATTGATTTATTTACGAGGATGATGTATAAGATATATATCTGGACCAGAAGGCCAAGAGGCCGAGGTCTTGTTTATTATCTTTGTCATCCGGCCTTTGCCATGACAGGTGCACTTGCATGGCAGGTCAACCACTGTCTTAATAAAATAATCGTTTTCGTGTTTTTGAGGGGAGATCGCACGGGGATTTCCCGGGTTCCCCCTCCGCTCTGTTTCCCGTTTCATACTCTTTACTTGACTTTGCCTTACAATCCTTGACTAACCTTGATCGCGCGGCGCCAGCTCCAGCTTAGCTATCGATTCATCGATCGCATCATATTGCAATTTGTGACGCTGATTATAAAGGTATTCTCTCACTTGTATCATCACTTCGACTTTCATCCTGCGCTTAGATTCTGGATTTTAATCTTGGGTCTTCACTGTTAACCAGTATCTGGTCATATATGTAGAAAATATGGGCTACTAAGTGATGCAACTAAACTTAGTTTCAATATCAGGTACCTATTAGTGGAGCCATCTAAGTAAAAAGGTACTGGAAGTTAGTTTTGATCTTTAAAGAAGAAAGGAATATATTGGTTGGGATGTATTTGTAATCTAATCAGAATTTTTCCTTGCACCACAGCATGTGACAACATCATGCCACTGCTAGTTTATCAATCTTTCTTGGCTGTGCAAGTTTGTTTCAATATCACAAGTGCGCATGCAATGCCTGCCATGTTTATATCAACTGAAGCATTCTAACGTGGACACGAGTTTTTTAAAATTAATTAGCAGAGTGATGTAAATTAGCACATTGAACTCCGCATGCATATCCTATATATGATCACGGAGGATGTTGGAGTTACTTTCAAGTATCCGCACTTGGTGTTATGTTTTGCAATTCGCTGTGTTTATGTTTTTGGTTTCAAGTGATTTAGCGTTGCTATGGTTGCTTGGAAGATTGATTTGTAGACCTCGTTTTTCGGCTCACATTTCTTAAGACCCCGTGGCTTTCAAGGGAGGACAGAGAGCTCGACAGATGGTCTTCAATGGAGCAGCTCAGCTGGGTCTTCTCAACCAAGCAACGCCATGCTATGCCAACCATTGAGGTGATCAAGTTCTTCGATTGTTCCCTCTTTTCACCTGCAAGAAAAGTAAAATACTTAATATAATTTCCCATGCAGTTACATTATTTCTAAATCGTTTCGTCATTATACGCGATTTACTAACTCCATAATAGCTCAAGGTTGCCTTTCAACTCTTGCTGCTGGAGATAATATCGCAAGGCTAATTCATGGTAGCTGGAATTTTTTTTATCTTCATGCTTTGACCTTAGCGCTTGATTATACCGTTTATGTTTCTTACTGTGCGTAATTTGTCGGTCAATAATTTGATGTTTATTTTTTTTTTCCTTTTCAATTCTAGTTTGCTCTGTGGCAACTTGATTTTGTCCCATTTCAATTCTTTTGTTTGTTTAAAAATATGAAGACAGAAAATTTCAAAGTAAAACGCGCTCTCACTGCTCGATTTGGTTGAACTTTGTTATTAAATATGTTCTAAGAGTTAAGATAAATTACAAAGTAATCGAAAGGTGGTAGCTTTAGACATGCTCGAAAAGTTTTTCCTTTTTTGATTTGGAGAAATCAAGTGTTCTTGGAATTATCTTCAACCATATAACCTTTTTTAGGAGTGTACTTTTTTTGCGTATCGGTCAGGTTCAAGAGCTACTATTGATAGAGTTTTGAGAGCAATTCATAGAGTTTGAAATATAAAGCTCTGTGATGCATCTGGGATTGAATAAGTTTTTTTTAAAAAAAAATTAAGAAAAAATATCTAGACTATAGATAATAATTTGATATTTTTATTAAACTTGGATTTAATTAGTGGGTTAATGTTAGTATCTCATGATTTGATATCTTGTCTAATTTAGGTTAATAAATATCTAGACTTTTTATAATAATTTGATTTTTTTATTATTTGATTTCTTGTTTTGCTAGGGTTTAGATTGGTAAAAAATGCTTGAGCATGAAATTAAGAAAAATAAAATAAAATTGAAATGAAAAATCACACAATCCAACTTTTTTTAACCTAAAATTGATTTAAAATCATTTTATTGTGATCTAGTGAACTGGAAATTATGGGGAAAAGGAGAAATTGATAGAAAAACCTTCATCAACTGGAAACTACACATAAAATTCTAATTGAATGATTTATCATCAGTATTTCATTACATATTTATTAACCTGGTTTTATTAATTGCTTTATTTAATAATTGTAATACTTGTAAATGTTGTCTTTATGGTGCTAATTTATATTAACAACAAATCAAGGTGTTAATTTATGTTAACACCAAATTAATATTATTTTATAGCACATGTAATGGTTATCCATGGATAATTTATGAAAAACTCGAGTATTTATTATGTCAAAGATTGCACACCATGAATAGGCTCATCACTTGACAAAAAAGATATTAAAATTAATTACAATAACAATTATAAAACCTGTAAATTTTCTTGAATTTAAATATTAGAATTCATGTTGAGTTCTTACACTATTAATGTTTATCTTGACACTTGTTTTTTAAACTAAATATAATTAAAAATATAAATAAACAAGATGAGAGTATATAAACAGATATTATAGAAATTAATTAAGTATAATAAAAAATAATAAGCATAAACAAGAGATCAATAGAATTTTACCAAGTATAGTAAAAAACTATACTAATATCTAGTATAACAATGTATATTTTAGAAATGATTTAAATAACCATTTATCTAATATAACAATGTATATTTTAGAAATGATTTTAATAACTTATTTTATATTTATAGACACAAATTTTAGCCTGTAAGATAAACAAGTTAAGAGTGTGAAAAATATTTGATTTGATTTTAATTGTTGTATTAGGTAATTTTGTAATAAACCAATTCTATATAAAAGAATTGTTCCTCTTATTCTTTTCTTCATTGGAATATTGGAAGACCGAATCTTGGGGAGTCAAAGTTTTGGTGCTCCACATCATCAACATGAAGATTCAGTGTAATTTATTTGGCTTGATTTAATGATCCGATGACTGTAGTTTTTTTTTCTTTTAATTTTCATAGAAGAACTTGAGTTGGATTAAGTGTAATAATTTTAATTTATATAAATGTGAAGAGGTTAAATTTGAAATGAATGTGGAAGATGTAAAAATAAATGATAATTAATAAAATTATTATGAAATATTTGTAATGACACTCGATAAATTTATAATATATTATCAACAAAGAAAATATTTAAATAATTCATAAATAGTATATAAAATTAATTTTCTGATTTTGCAAATATTGTTTTAATATTTAATTTAATGACCATATAAAAAATGTGATATCACTTGGCCCACAATAAATTGGATGGACCACCAAAATAATTACTGATTTTTTTTAAATATTTCTACAATGTCATTTGGGGATTTATGTGGTGCATAAATAAGAAAAAAACTAAAACACAATTACCTATTTGTATTGTCAGTATATATTTACCTCTTGGGATGTATTAAGGGTATAATAGTAAACTAAAAGTTTTCAAGGAGTTCAAGGCAATCTATTTTTTATTATTATCAATTGTATCGCAAAACTTTTGATTTCTTAATTAAATACTTTTGTTAGAATTCTTGGAAGAAAATGTGAAGTTTCCAGCAATAAAACATTTTTTTTCATAGAAAAAAAACCAATATATTTTTATAAAAATATGGATAGAAACTTTTAAAAATGGACGAAGGTCCTTAATTAAATTTTTCTGAAAGCGCGAGGGTAAAAGTGATAATTTGTTTTTGGCAATATTAAGACTATCTATATAATTATGTGGCTTTTTAAAGATTTTTCCAAAACAAAAAAAAAACAAGTTTTTATGATACGTGGAAAAGAAAATATAGGAAAGCTTCACTGCTTGATCTTAAAAGTTAAAGAAGAAATATATGCTTAAATAAATAAATAAATATATAATGGTTATTTAAATAATTAAAAAATAATATAATATTTAGAAAACGTGGCCCTCGCAACTTTGTATATTAGCTAGTGCTTTCTGATGCTCTTGCCCTTCGCCTAAATGTCTCTTCTTTTATTCAGGTTTTGGTGATTTTGCTAGCGCCAGATACACTTTTCCCCCCAGCTCCATTGCTGCTTTTGCTAGCGACAGATACACTTCCCCCCCCAGCTTCATTGCTTGATCAGATTCACCTAATTGTTGAACTCTCGGAGATACTGGTGCTATCTGATCAAGGAACAAGGATAAATCATGCCCATTGTAAGCTTGATTTTATGAGTTTTAGAATTCTTAGCATGGATATAATATGATCAGGTAGCAGATGGCAAAGTGTTTTACGTAGCCTATTCATTCTATTTGTTGTTTGCTTCCTAATTCTATCAGTTAAAGCACTGATGACGACGGTGAAGAACTGTGGTTTGATTGCAGTATCTGGACCTCTGAGCTCTGCGATTGAAATGTGTAAATAAAAAAAGCCCCCCTGTTTCTCAATTCGGAACAATGATTGATGAATCACGAGTTCGAATCTTACACCCTCATTCTATTTTATGAAAAACCAAGTACAAGATAGTATGAGTTTGTATAAGTTTCAAGTCCAAAAAACTTTCACTTGAGAGAATGTATTAAAAAATAATATAAATCATATTAGAGGACCGGTTGAACTTTTAAATGAAATGGTTCGACCATTTCACCCATCCGATCCGAAATATATACGATTATGAAACATGTATGTTCTTCATTGGTGTGTGCAAAACTTCAGAACTCGAAAACCCAGGATTGCAGTTTCCAAACCGTTGGCATTCATTGAAGATGACAGATTACATTCCAAAAGTTACTTTCCTGCTCGGTCATCACTCTAATAGACCTAAGAAACTAAATGGACATGATAGTAGAAGGCGAAATTTACTGATTTCTTGCAAAATGGAACTTGTGTAGGGATCCCTTTTAGTATTGTTCTCTATCTAACATGTCACGAGAGATTTGTCCCAGGCCCTGTCCTTGATACCAGCAATTTTCTGTGCTGGGATTTCTATGATCATCTGTTAAAAATATTCCATTAATTCAGATGCTTCATGAGATGCATTCCCTTGACACAATGAAGATACTGTAAATGACTGTGGAATCTATTGGTTTTAAGTCTAAAAACAAGATTTTTAACTGGTACAAAATATTTCGACTATTTCAGCCGAAACGATACTCCCAACCCTGGATATTTGAAGTTTTCATCACATCGCAAGTTCATAAAGCAAGAATCTTCGAAGACCCAATGCTCATAATCAAGGGGTTCGAGCAGTCTGGGCACTGGATAGAACCGAACCCAATAGGTCCTTCACCTTACAAGCTTTACAAATACCAAAGTTACAGAATATAATTAGTAGCATCATAAGCTAAATCTAATCTACTTGAGGTGTATGAATTATTTGCTACGAAGTATCTCGCATGCTTTGCCTGGGTTTTAGATCACGCCATCAGTGGTCAAAATGGGTTGTTGGTGACAAGAACAATCTACTAATTTAATGGGAAACATAAAAAATTGTTTCGAGGAACGAAAGCTATGTTTCCCTTTAGATAATTTAGCCATATGATCTCATAATAGCCATTGTTGATTAATAAATTCCTTGATTGCTTTCAAGTTGACTGTTTGAGCATTTCATCGCAGTCATTTCTACCCTTTTCCTTGATATTTCTACAATCTTCTCGCCACATAAGATCCTGAGGAATGAAAACTGAGTTCATGATCTTACTTGTTGCCATACCTAGCTCCTTGATTTTGACAGCAAATCACCACCCCTGCACAGGCCATCTCCTTTCAGGATCAGGAAGCCATGAAGACCTTTTCTTCTTCCCGCTTCGCCCCTCTCGCGCCACCGTATCTCCGGGCTGCTCTGTCTCACAATCGCTGGATATTTTCCTGACGCCGAAAACCTTGCTTATAAACGTACAAACCCTGCTTTTCCTGCTCCTGTATCCGATATCCGGCTCGTTTCTCATCCTCATAGAAGCTGAAAGCCTATCATAGCCAGCAATTCTTGCACATTCTGCTGATATAGATTCGGATATCAGCAGTGAACTGCTCGATCTCCCTGAGTTTATTGACGGCCCCCTCTCTTGCCGGAAGCTTCTGCAAACAAGCTCCATTGTCTCGCCTGTAACTTTTCTCGGGAGAGAAAAGGAAAAGAGAGGACAGTCCTTGTTCCTCTCTGTCAGTATTCGTGAATCGTGAGGTCATTTTCATCGAGAATTAATTGAATCCTTTTCTGGAAGGTGACACCTGGCCATCCGTGTTTTGGCTTGCTACCCTGTGGAGGATAGTTTAGAGATTTGCCGAGGATCTAATCAATGGTGGTACGTGGAACACTTAAATATTTATTTTCTTATTCATCTATCCTAGCTTGTAACTTGCCTTGCTAGCTGCTAACTAGCTTGAGGCACCCACGATTTTGGTTTGGAAGAAAAGTCAATCGTTCTGGCACGCCCACCTGCCCATGGCTTGGATCCAACGATCCCTATTGCACGAAAAAGTCTTCCAGCAACTGATGGTGTTGCTACCCGTGAATCGGAGAGAGATGGGACTAGGGCATTTGAGAGCATGTTTGAAAAATAATTTTTTAAAAATAAAAAAATAATTTTAATATATTTCTAAACAAAAATAATTTCAAAATTAATATAAAATACACTTTAAAACAGTCATTAAATTTACCATTCTTGCACTGTTCTTCAAAATAAAATAAAAAATAAAATAAAAAAGTGCTAAGGCTAGCTGTCAGCCTCGAAAGTCAATGGAAGGGCAATTCTTTCATAATAATGACAATAATCTCTCATTGGTTGCGATTTGGCCTCGATAAGACAACCTTTTCTCCCCTCTCTCTTTCTTCGCGTGTTCCTTTGTATATTCACATCCGTGTTGCTGGCCTGAGAAGGACTTGAACAGTAAAACCAAAAACAATATTATAATAACATGCTTAGTCACTTGACCATGACTTCATGGATTTTTTAATTTTTTTTATCGTTTTATATATTAGTATTAAAAATATATATTTTTTAAATATAATCAATAAATTTATCTTGTACTCAGCAGGGCTACGAAAGAGTTGTAGAATTTATTTTATTAAAATCACGCATAAATTACCTCATAAAATAAAACTCATTATTATTGGTATGGATATCTTTTTTTGTTATAAATTCTTTTTTTTTCTTTTAAATACGTAAATTGAAAAAAAAAATACAAAGTAGACTTTTGAATCAAATCCAATATTACAAAATCGAAAGGGTTTGATGAAATTAGAAAGATTTTTGTACAAAAAGTAAAAGTGTTGTTGTCATTTCCTCTTATCCATAGTAAATAAAATGTTTTTGTTTGATATTATTATATTTTAAAAATATTCATTTTTATTTTTAATTATTTTTAGTAGTTTTAGGTCATTTTAATATGATAATATCAAAAATAATTTTTTAAAATAAAAAACATCATATCAATATATTTCTAAATGAAAAATAATTTAAAAAACAACATCAACCATAACCTAAAAATAATCTGACAGCACATCTATATTTATCTAATATCCTTTAACTTAATAAATACTAAATTTATAGATATTTGATTTTCTATATAATTTTTTTTGCTGTAGTGTTACACACTCCAAAATACATATATGGTTTGACAAAACTATGTTTCCGGTCCTTTTCTTCCTCTCGTTTGCACCAAGAGATTTAGTCAGGATTCAGCCTCGTTATCCGATTCAAACTTGTAAGCAAACCCATATTATTCAACGATGGAGGCCAATAAGAAATGCCAAGCAAAAATAAAAATGTTTTTTTTTTTATATGTATTTTCTATTATAAAATCTGCATTTCGTTACCCCCACCAATTATTGATTGTTTTCAAGTTATATTAAAATCTGCATCTCGTTACTGTCTCGAAACAGAAAAAATAAAGATAAAAAAAATATGTTTTCTATCATAAAAATATATTTTCAACAATTTTTTTTATCATGTCCATTATATTTCCTTATGAAATTAATTACTTTTTATTAATTGGAACCTTAAAAATTATGAAGTATTATTTAAATAACTTTAAACTCCCATTATAGTTGGAACATTAAAATCAATTCTCTTATTTGGAAAAAAAAAATAGGTATTATTTTGACTCCATTAATGACAAGAATTCAAAATATCACACATTGACCATTCAAAGAGAAATTCAACACCTAAAAAAATCAAAATAAAACAAAGTAGATAGAATCCTTGAAACAGTATTAGTTAAAACTTAACAAAACTCTTTAAAATAAAGTGGTGTACATAAATTAGACTTCTCTATCTATTTAATTTTGAGAAACATTAATTCTATTAATTTGTTTTTCTCAAAATCACTCTATGAAAAATAAAAACTCTCGAGTTCATGGATCCACCCCTCAATTGATCAATACATGTATAAAAGTGCCTGTACAAAGACTTTGAAATGGCATGCCAGGTCAAATCCTTTGCTCTTGCTTCCTCATTATAAAAGCTGGAAGCTGCCTCATTTGAACAAACTCCCTCTTCCCCTGATGTCTTCCTAAAGACTACTTCTGAATTGGTTCAAGAATTTAACGAAATTTATTGCCAGCTGAAACGCATCGTGTCCAAATATTGTCCACAAAAGCTGCCATTTCATTTCTGGAACACGAGGCCTTGATAGAGCTTCAGCGGAGAGTTCTTTTCAGTACTTCTGCTTCATCAGGTTTGCTAGTTTGACATTCCTATATCTGAGTTCATTTCATCACGGATAGTTTTATTTCTTCTCCACCTTCTTTTGTTTTAGTAACTGTAAACTTTGAGTTTTATTCTTGTTTTTGTTGAAAGGCCCTTTGGTTTTCCATCCGAAATGAAGCTCAAAACACAAGCTTCGTTCAGAATTATTGCTTTTGAATTTGTTCTCTTGGTGGGTTTTTCAAGTTCTAATTATATCATTTAGTTTTTGCTAGATTGAGGCTGTTATGCTGTCTGCCTGATGATTACTAGCAATACATGACACTTGGTATTGCTATTTATTCAGAAAATTAACAGCACAAGGAAGAAAGCAGAAAGTCTGTATATGACATGATAGAGCCCTATATAGTTGATGAAAATTACTTCAATGGGAAAGTTTATTTCTATGAATGCTAATTTCGCTTCAAATTTTCAGGGAGAAGATAAATGTCAAAACTTTTTTGCCTAATTGTACAAGGAGGATTGATTTCTTAACACAAGTTAAACTATTTTTGCAGTCAACATGTATCTTATAAGAAGACAGCCACAAACTCAGCAGGAGAATGGCCCTTCAGAACGAGAAGCAAAGGTAAAACTTGTCTCAGACGGACGGTTTCTACCTGTAATTTTCATCTCCTGAAGAAATGGATTAAAAACAGACATTAAATTGTTTTTCGACAAGCAGGTTTGTGAGCTCAGGGCTGCTCTTGGACCTCTATCAGGTCGTAGCTTGCAGTTCTGCACTGATTCATGCCTGGGGAGGTATTTGGAGGCTCGGTCCTGGAATGTTAACAAGGCGAAGAAAATGTTGGAAGAGACGCTTAAATGGAGGGCAACTTTTAAGCCTGAAGAAATCCGCTGGGTATGTGGGATCGATTCAATGGCTGCCTGCACATGAAACCGCTGTTTTTCGATTTTAGACGATTTTATCTAGACCATTTTTTCTGACATATATATGCCCCTGCAATTTCTCAGCATGAAGTAGCACATGAAGGCGTGGCAGGAAAAATCTCCAGAGCAAATTTTCATGATCGATATGGGAGGACTGTTCTTATAATGAGGCCAGGGATGCAGGTTTGTGCTATTCTCTCTCTCTCTCTCTCTCTCTCTCTCTCTCTCTCTCTCTCTCTCTCTCATTTTCTGGCTCTTAAGCAAGCATACTGTGACTGAAGCTGTTGCAAATTGACCTTTGACCTTTTCTTCTGCAATATTTTATAAGATTGACCTTTGAACTTGTCTTCTGCAATTTTGCAGACCACGAAATGTACTGAAGACAATGTCCGCTACATGGTTTATCTGTTAGAAAATGGAATCCTTAATCTTGCTGATGGTCAAGAACAGATGTCATGGCTGATAGACTTCACTGGATGGTCCTTGAGCACCAATATTCCTATCAAAACTTCCCGTGACTGCATCAATGTTTTGCAAAACCATTACCCCCAAAGGCTGGCCATTGCCTTTCTCTATAATCCCCCAAGAATTTTCGAGGCATTCTGGAAGGTTTGTTCTTCTGTCTCTTCTCGTCGGTTTGTCAATTTTGAAGACAAATCAGCAGTCAAATCTAAGTTTGTTGAAAACCAAGCATCGTGCTCTAGAGGGCATCACATTTCTATTATTCTATTTGATCACCCCTATGCAATTTGTTAAGGAAATAAGTTGTTACATTAGACTATGGAATTCATAATTATGATTTATATTATTTTTTTAATATATTTCATCAAGTGAAAATCTTTTAGACTTAAATTTGGACATGTTTACACTATCTCGTGTCTGATTTCTATTAAATAGAATGAGAATCATGAGATTTAAACTCGTAACTACTAGATATTTAGTGCCTGGACTAGTGTTTTGCTGAACCTGTTATTACTCCATCTCTTCAGGCTGTCCGGTACTTCATGGATCCAATAACATCCCAGAAGGTGAAGTTTGTTTACCCAAAAAAGAAAGAAAGTCTGGAGCTCATGCAGTCTTACTTTGATATTGAAAATATTCCGAGTGAATTTGGGGGGAAAGCCTCGCTCGAGTACGACCATGAGGAGTTCTCACGGTCGATGGTCGAGGATGACGTAAGAACTGCCAAGTTCTGGGGATCTGTTGACAAGTCGAGACACGTCGCTGATGACCATTTAGCTCAGGTGGCTCCACCGCCAGCGCCACCGCCACTTGCAATAACAGCTAGCTAATCTGGCCTGCCTGCTGATGGCCAATCTGAAATGCTAGCAGCTGAAGATAAGAAAAATGGTTCTTGGACTCTATGTAAGAACAAGAACTGGAAATCACACGGGGTAGATAAACATAATCGATTATGCACTCATGCTTAGTGCTAAGTATCATCTGCTGTATGAAAAGAAACTGTTGCTAAACAGTTTCCATTTTATTAACTTCAAATTTATATATGAGCAGTTAATTACTTATATATAACGTTTTTTTTTGTAAAATAATGATTTCTTCCTTGCAATACATGGCGTTATCCTTGTTACAAAGCTTGCATCTCTGTAACATGCTGAGGAAAAGAAAAACGGAAGTGGTGATAGCTTGCTGGGAATAGTCCAGTGAGTTAATGATATTTCTGGTTTAAACTCTATTTAATATTTTTCAACTCGCAGTGTATTAATTAGGAATCTTGAGTTGACGGATTTTTTTATTATATAGTTTAGCTATTGGAAATGACCATCACTGTAGTCATATGCTTGTTCAAAGGGCCTGTTTGGGAGTGCGATTGCGGTAGCTTTTCAAAGTGCTTTTTGTGCCGAAATACATTAAAATAATGTTTTTTTTTTATTTTTTAAAAATCATTTTTAACATCAGCACATCAAAATGATCTAAAAACACCAAACTGCTGGTTTTTAAAATGAAAAAAAAATCAAATTTTTTGGAAATACCAGTTGCAACGCACTCCCAAACAGGGTCAAAATATAAAAAAGAGAGATTTTTTTTAATAATTTTAATATAAAAAATAAAAAAAATATTTTAAAAAAACATGAAGTAGGTGAAATAACAACACTTTGGACCGACTTAGATATAATACTTCCATTTTAAATGTTTAATTCAAAGAAAAAGAACAAAAAACAAACGAATTGAGGAAAAGAAGGGGAAAAAGTAATTAAAAAGTCAGAGTAAAAGCCAGAAAAAGCATGTCAAGAAGTCAACAGGGAAACCCTACAATTCCTTCTCGTCTTAGCTCTCACTAGCAAATTGCCCGCGCGTTGCCGCGGGTATTTTTTTTGTATATAATTTACAATTTTGAGTTGAGTTTGTCACGTAAGTATAGATTATATCTTTTATAATATAGGTATTGCGTCATAAACGATCACAAAAGAGCGTACACTAACATTAGAAAAAAGAGCAAAATATTTGAATAAGAAAAAAAAACTTACTTAAATCATTATTGTGCAGATAATAAAAGTATAAAAATCAATTAATAGAAAGAGCAAAAAAAAAAAAAGGAAAAAGAAGCAATATTAATTTAAAATATTATAACAATAGGAACATCGGAGTCTTAACATTTAAAATTATTATTGCCGCTAGAATAAAAACAACAAAAATTATTAAATTATACCGAGGGAAAAAAATAAAAAGCATGAACAAAACAGCAAGCAAGAAAAACCAATTAAAAAATTATTATTATTATTATTATTATTATTATTATTATTATTATTATGAAAGAATAAAGAATCACTATTATTATAATAATAGAATACACAATAACTATTATTATAATATTAATAATAATCACTATTATTATTATTATAATAATTATTATTATGTTAATAATGAAAGAAACAAAAATAAATGAAAGACTAAAAACATCCTATAAACTTTAACAAAAGATTTAAAAAAAAAAAATTATTGCTATTACTGTAAAAAAAAATATATGAAATTATCCGGAGGGAAAAAGAACATTAAAGAAAGGGCAAGCACGCAAAACAATTTAATTATTATTATTATTATTATTATTATTATTATTATTATGAAAGGAAAAAAACAATGAAAGACTAAAAACATGCAAGAAATTTTAACAAAATAAAAAAACAAAAATTATTATTATTGCTATAACCGGAAAAAATAAATTATTATCAAATTATTGGGAGAAAGGAAAAAAACAGAGAAGCGTAAGAAAAAAAAATAATTAAGTCATTATTATTATTATTATTATTATTATTATTACTATTACTATTACTATTAAATATGGTCATAAACACTTATAATGATCTTTTTCCCTCTCTTAGATATAAATGCTTGTACTTTATTTATTTGTTAGTTTGTTTGCTGACTGGAAGATTGTCTTATGAACTTCAAAAGTCATTCCTTGTTCAGGAAACCTCTTTGGTGGAAGAAATCTAAATTTTAGTTGTGCAAACGTAGGGTCAAGAATGAGAAATTTTGGCACCTCTCTCTGCTATCTCTAGGAAATGGGATAACTTTATGGCTCAAAAATTGAGCAGAGGTGGTTGAGGTTGTTATTGGAAGTGATTTTTATTCAGAAATAAAACAATAAAAATTATTAAATTATTATGATAAAAAAATAAAAGAAAAAGAAAAAGGAAGCAAGGAAAAAAAACTAATATTATTATTCTTATTGAGTTAATAATTGGAAAAAATTCAATAAAAAAATGTCAATAAATTGTTTTTTTAAAAAAACATAAGTGAAAAAAACAAAAACAAAATAAAAAAAACATCAAAATCAATAAAAAATAAAAAAAACAATGAAAAAAAAAACATAAGTGAAAAAAAAAAACGTCAAAATCAATAAAAAAATAAAAAAACAATCAAAATAAATAAAAATGAAAAAAAAAAACAGCAAAGTGAAAAAAAAAAAAGTGAAAAAAAAAATTGAAAACAAAAAGCGCTAGGCAGGGGTCGAACCCCTGCCCAGCGCCTCCCCTCCCCCCACATGCTTATGTCTTTGCCAATAAGCTACATGCTTTTCTTTGTTTCTTTTTGTGAAATAATATATAAATAGTATCTGTACTTTTAAAAAACGAAAAAAAAAAAGAGGTGGACGTGCACCCGCGCCGCACCGGAGCAAAGTGCACGTCCACAGTGACTATGAGTCACGGTGAACAGTGCATTTCACTGTTACTTTCGCCATTTTGTTTTAGATATTAGTTAATTCCTTCAACAGGGAAACCCTCGAATCCATATACTCATCAGAATATATATATAGTTTCCATGTAAATATTTTTGCCTGCTGAACAATTAATCTACGAACCTTCTGTGGAAAACAAAAAACGACACCAAGAAAGGACAAGGCAGGCAGGCAAATTCCGAAAATCTGCTCAGGAAAGCTACAGAAAGAAAGCATCTGCAGCCTGTCCCGCTTAAACAAGACAAGGGAAAACAAATAAAACGAAAGAGCCAGACGACTTCAATCATATCTTCACACACACACACACACACACACACACACACACACACATATATATATTTGGTTAAGATCGGGAGACAGGCTGCGTTTCTTCTTCCTTGTCTTTGGCTTATTCAAAATCGTCAGCCATGAAAATGAACCCCTAACTATATGAATTGATAATCTTTCTGGTGGAGAATTTCTTCGATAATCAACAGTACTTATCGGATCACTAATGCCTCTACAGTTTGGTTGGTGTTGATCAGAGGTAACGATTTGATCGTAACAGCTACCTTGTCGTCAAGCTCGAGCCCTTCAGAACCAGTTCAGGCTGCGTACGTCCATATATATATATATATTGGTGAAAATGCCATTGCATGGTTAACCTTTTCTATTACCATCTTCTTCGCTTATTTTACGGCTTTCCTGACATCAATATGATGTCAAGTTTGAGATGGTTTGGGAATGTGTTTGGAAAATATTTAAAAAAAATGATTTTTTTTTATTTTATATTTTAAAGTAATTTTTTTTAGTGTTTTTAGATCATTTTCATGTGTTAATGTTAAAAATAATTTTTAAAAAATAAAAAAACATCATTTTGATGTATTTTTTAACGATAAACAGTTTAAAAAATAACCTCAACCACACTCCCAAACAGACACTAAGACTTGTAAAACCTCTTCCCGATCAATTTCAGCTTATGATTTCTTAATTTTTAATATGAGAAATATCTAGGTCCTACTAACATGTTTTCTAGTAGAAAAAAATCAAACTATGTGGGGGTTGATCTGATGTGACTCAGTTAATTATCGAGTCTAAAATAACCTGAACAATCATTAAAAATATAGTTTAAATAAAACAAATTCAAAACAACATCTTTTCTGTAAACAAATATTAAGAAAAAAACATATTAGATAGATCCAGGGCAACTTGATTTAACCTATCAAATTCATGATTGAATTATAAGATCAAGATAACCCTATAGAAAATAAATCTAAACAAATTATAAACTCAATTTCCATAAATGATAAAATTGAAAAAAAAAAAACTCAAGTAACCAAAATTAACTTGTCAAAGCTGCAACTCATATCATGTGACTAGAATAACTTCATAGAAAACAAGTCAAAATAAATTACGAAACTCAATTTTTAATTAATCTAATGCTAGTATGAAATATAAAAAATATCAATTTAAAAAAGACAAAAAAATCACCCCTCTTAATGTAGAAACTTGAATAAAATAAATCATTGATAGAAAAAAAGAGAGATCAAAATAATAAAAGAAAACACAAAGCTAATTCATAATGTTTTGTCCCACAAGCTACAAGGATTCACTATTTTATTTTATTTTAAAAAAAAACTTTAACTTTAATATGGGCCAGATGTAGTTCTGATGTTTATATGGGCCGGTTGCAAGTTCTGATGTTTTAACGAGAAACAACAAAATCTTGAAATTTTTCCCTTCAAATGTTATAACATGGTTCAATACGTTGAGGTTAATTGCCCCAGTTGACCGCCATGTGGAGTCCTATCAACAAACGAATTCAAACACAAACTGATTGATGATAGGATCATAGGAGAGGACCGAAGAGCCCATCATGGATTCTTTAGAATTCTCATGACTTTTTTTTTTTTTTTTTAAGTCTCCAATCATCTCAAATATAATTATTTTATTGTATATAAATATTGTTTTGAAAAATAAATAAATTCAATCATTCTCTACACACACATTGTCCTCAAGAGGTGTAGTGTGATGACAAAAAGCTTTATATCTGCACAGTAGATCTTGGATTCAAGTCAAGATATACATCTCTTATAAGAATCTGGGATAATCAAATTTTTTACTTACTCATTTAGGTCTATAAAATATATTTTTCAAGAAATAAAATTTTTTCAAATTAAAAAAAAAAAATCTATGCACGCGCGCGCGCGCCCCCTGTTTGTGCAAAGTCAAGACTTCCTGCGTTCTTTAAGAAAATCTGCTCCGAATTTGATGCAAAAGCCATAAGGTAAACTGAAGAAGAAATAAAAAAATAATTGATAGAAAATAAAAATGTCAAAAGAAGCAAAGGGTCAAAAACGAACTGCTATATTAATATTATTTTTCAGGGTCATGAGATTCTTTGAAAAGGCCATAATTATTAAAATAAAAAACAAATTAAAAAAGGTTAAATGTCATATCACTTAATCTTTTTTTCAATGATTGGTCAGTGAAATATTAGGTGAATCGGGAAAACTAGCTTATATTATTGTAAATCAAAATGTGTTTAAAATTTTAAATAATTATATTTTTTAAATATTTTCTGTTTAGAATATGTAAAAATATATATATTTTTAATTTATGAGGGAAGTTGGTTGGATGAGTGGTGATAAGGCTATGAGTTTGATTGTTAATGAAATGGGGTGCACCTTGTTATCAAACACCTATTAGATTAGATAATTTTTTAAAAATTTAAAATCAGTTAAATATCTTTAATTTTAGTTTTTATCTTTTATCATTTGATATAGTTAAAATCAAGTCCTTTTATTATTTTTTTCAATATATTATTTATATTTTAAATATAAAACTAATAAAATAACTCAAGAGCCTTTAATCTAATTTAACTGGGGATTCTATTTTGTTTTCTATGAAATTAATTTTGAATTTAAAAAATAGAATTTAATATCATAATCTTAATTATTCATTTCAATTTTTTGGTTTAATTCTCTTAAAGAAAAGACTTCAATAATGCCAGTGTTTAAATTTTAAGTTAGTTAGTTTTTTTTTTTTAATTTAAATTAATTCTATCTAAAAATAAAAAACAATCATTGAAGATTATTTAAATTGAGAATATTTCAACTAGTTTTATATGTATAATATACACAGAATCCTGAAAAAATAACGAAAAAAACTTAATTTAATATATATATATATCAAAATATAAAATTAAGATTAAAAAAATCCTTTAATGACTTGAAGAAAAGTCTCGCCTCTTTAACCTTCTTATAAATACATTAGCTTAAATATCATTAATAACCTGAAAATCTCAGCATGTTAAACATATTAACAAGGATATTAACTGCTTCGGCTTTTTGTAAAGCATGGTGGGCCCTCTAATTAAAAGATTAAAAATTAACTTTTTCAGTAAAAAATAATTAGTTTTAAATTTTGTATTTAAGTTGTGTTTACGAACGTGATTAAACCATGTTTTTTTTTTCTTCTTAATATTTTTAATTTGTTTTGATAGGATGATATAAAAAATATTTTAAAAATTTATGACTACCAAATTTCAAAACACAATCGGATCGAATCAGTCCACAAAGTCCCCTGCCTCTAGAAAGAACGTAGAAAAAAAGGCTAATTATGGGCAAAAGATACCAAGTCATGTCAAGTGGTTCTCGCCATTTTGCTTTCCCATTAAAATCACATGTCAAGTTTCCATGGACATGTCATCTCCCTCGCTTTCCCTGTCTCCCGTATCTAGTTGGGTCCTTCCCTTACGAGAGAGATTAGCAGAACAGACTGTTTTTTTTATAAAATTTATTATTTTTATTTAAAATTATTTTTTTAATATTTTTAGATTTGATAATATTAAAATTAATTTTTTTAAATATGAAAATATTATTTTAATATAAAAAAATATTTTAAAAAATAATAAAAACTAACCATTACTGAATCTACTGCTCTACCTAATAACTCTTCACAACTCGCTAGGACCACTGTCTAAATCTAAAGTCACACCTTTATTGCCTCTCCACAGAACCCGAATCGTTCCCATCACCTCAAGAGTGGCTTTTTTAAATAAGCTCACCACTACAGAAACTGGGAGAGCTCTCTTTGTTTTGCTTCACCGCTCACGAGGTTTGTTAAACTCTACATTTCATGACCAAGTGCCTTTTTTTTTTTTTTTAATCTTTCGTTTGGGTTTGTAGTGTGTGAATTTGGTGGAGATCTGTTACTCGCACTAGGCTGTTTTTGTGTTTTTTCCCTTAATGTGATTTGGAGCTCAAGATTCTATTTTCCCCCCCGAATGATTAGATTATTTGAGATCTGCTGTGTTATTCAATGGTGGATTTTTCATGTTTTGATAACTCACTTGGTTTTGTTAAGTTTTAGGTTGTAAATTCTTTGCTCGGTGATTACTAAGATTGTCTGTGCTGGGTAGAGGTTTGGATATTCTAAACTGTAAAAATATTCAGCGTTTTGGTTTCAAGGAACTGAAGTAATCTGAAATCTGTTTGTGTTTTTATTTATGTTAATATTTATGTTTAGAAACCAACGTATAAGGCTTCGTTGGATTAGGTCGGCCATTGTGTAGTCTCATTGATCAGTGTTTGATCGGGTCATGGATCTCCCTTTGCTTTGCTGATAGATCAATACACTACTATCAATTTTTTTAGAAGATAAAAATAAGCAGAATAAGAAAAGGTTTAGAAGATAAAAATAAGCAGAATAAGAAAAGGTTTAGAAGATAAAAATAAGCAGAATAAGAAAAGGTTGACCAAAGATTCCTTTTTTGTCTGCCATTAGATTTGTGGTGGAATACAGCCTATCGTTCATGAAAGTTTTTTCGTTGGCAAGTTTAATTTTTGTGTATTCAAATCAAGATAAAATATTCAATATTGCTGGCCTGTCTTTGAGTTTTCTACAAATCCTGCGTTTTTTAGGTGGAGGTTGTATTTCCATTTCGATTTAGGCCTCTTGAGAGGCTATTAGTTCTGCCGCAAAATAAATTGGTTCGGAATAATTATCCTTAACATACTCTTATGTTGAAGACTACTTACCATAGGTTCAACTGTATTGGCAGTCAACATGTTTCGAAGAAAGCACTCTCAGAATCATCAGGAGAATGGCCATGCAGAACAAGAAGCAAAGGTAGTGTCAAAGTTTGGTAGACATTAAAATAGAAATCTTTTGTTTTTTGTTTCACCCTATAAGTGTCATCACATCAAGGAAGGAATTAAATGTATGAATTTACAATCATTCTGAAGCAATGTTTGTGAACAAAATGAGAAACTTCTCTCAAATTGGGGTTTTCTCTGAACAAGTTAAGATTTCCGAGTGATTTAAAGACAGATGTTGAATACTTTTTCTGCAAGCAGGCCATTGAACTCAGGGCTGCTCTAGGACCTCTTTCTGATCGAAGTGTAAAGTACTGCACTGATGCATGCCTGAAGAGATATTTAACAGCGCGGAACTGGAATGTTGACAAGGCAAAGAAAATGTTGGAAGAGACACTCAAGTGGAGAGCAACTTATAAGCCTGAAGAAATCCGCTGGGTATGCATTGTTGCCTACTTATATTAATAATTTCTATAATGTTTTTCCATTCTATATATGGTTGATACTTCTATCTTTCTATAATATTATTTTCATTATTTTAGATCAATTGAATCCCTTACTATCATGCAGCATGAAGTAGCTCATGAAGGTGAGACTGGTAAAGTCTCCAGAGCTGATTTTCATGATAGATCTGGGAGGACCGTACTCATAATGAGACCAGGAATGCAGGTCTGTTGTAGGACTTTACTTTACTTTTTTTTTTTAATCTTTATTGATGTCTTCTTATTGGTCTTTTCCCCATTTATAAAGTTTCTGTGACTTAGCTTTTGTAGATTGACCTTTCACATTTTCTTTCATTTTGGCAGAACACAACATGTGCAGAAGACAATGTCCGCCATTTGGTTTATCTTATAGAGAACGGTGTTCTTAACCTTGGTGAGGGTCAAGAACAAATGTCATGGTTGATAGACTTCACTGGATGGGGTTTGAGCGTCAAGGTCCCCATCAAAACTGCTCGTGAATGCATTAACATCTTACAGAACCATTACCCTGAGAGACTTGCTGTTGCGTTTCTTTTTAATCCACCTAGAATATTTGAAGCATTTTGGAAGGTGCATGCTCTTCCCGCTGTCCATTGCAATCCATTTGATATTTGGATTAACCTAACTCTCAATGATCTTTTGGCAAATTATTTTTTGATTGCATATTGATTGTCTAGTATAAAATATATACTTGGAAGGTTAAAATTTGGAATTCTTCCATAACTAATACCTTATGCTTCAGTGTACCACTGGTCATAGTAGGTCAACATGCATACAATGAATGGATGTGATAGATATTAAGTGAACATAATAAAATGTAATGGAAAGTATGAACTATCTTATTTTCTTCTCACCAAATTACATTGCATGATATCCTTCTTTACCAACATAATCTAGACAGACAACTCAAAATGTATCAAGGACCAAGTTTGGTGCTCTAGATCTTGTCTTCTTCTGTCAGTTATTTCTATCACCTGGGCAGTTGATTTGTTTATATTTGCTTTTATCCTCTTCTCTATTCAGATGAGGTGGGAGAGGGCGGGAGGGTCTGCCCTGTTATTAGGTTTAGTGATAGAAGACTCCGGTCCCCCCCTCAGCGAAATCTTATAATATGCATGTTTGCCCTTTAGAGAACTGGTATATATGTTTTAGATATCTCTTAGGCAGACTTCAAAATTTATCATAGAATATAGCTTTTCTGTTGCATTATGCGCTTAATTGCTACATTTATATTGCTTGAGATTTTTTACCCTTTCATCTTTGGAATGATGAACCTTGTTATACTTCATTTGTATAGGTTGTCAAGTACTTCCTGGATCCAATTACTATCCAGAAGGTGAAGTTTGTTTACCCTAAAAAAGAAGATAGTTTTGAGCTCATGAAGTCTTTCTTTGATGTTGACAACCTCCCAAACGAGTTTGGAGGAAAAGCCTCACTGATGTACGACCACGAAGAGTTCTCACGACTAATGGCCCAGGATGATGTAAAAACAGCCAAGTTCTGGGGATTAGATGAAAAGCCAAGCCACATTTCTAACAGTCACTCAGGGGCACAGGTGGCGCCAGAGCCAACACCTCTTGCTGTGCCGGCTAGCTAAGTCTGGCTGATGCTTGGACCAGGCAAGAGACCAGAGACATGAACAGTGCGGCCATGACTAAATTAACTGAAACTTTATTGTCAAATCTCATAATGGATCTTGAAAAAACAATGAGGTGAATAAGCATTATGTTGTTATGCTAATGGTTACCTCTAACTATTAAAAATAATAATCATCCTCTGCTTCTTTCGCTTTTGTAGTCTCTTTACTCGTGTTCCCCAGCCTCACTGTTCTAGCTAGAAAAGAAACAATATTATTGTTGATGCAGTTTACTGTATCATCTTTCATCATTCTACCTTGTTTTTTCCTTTTCTTTTATAGTTATGACCACCACTTCGAAAGACTGTAGGGCTATATTTCTTATATAAATCAAACCAGATTGTTAAAGGCTCTTAAATTTATAGAAAAGACTTGTTTTGTAGGTGTGTCTGAGCTTCCTGTGTAACTTTTCTCCCTCAACTTTACAACTCATTTATCCATCATTGAAATATCTAAATTCAATAGGGTTTGCTTCAAAACTTATCACCTTTTTATTCTCAATTTAAAGAAAAATAAAGAATAAATGATTTTACATTTCAAGTCTTTGTTTTTGTAGAAGAGAAAAACATTTCAAAAAACAAGAATACAATAGATTTGATTTAAAATTATATAGCCTAAGGTTAGTAGTGTTTTTTTAGACTATCCAATGAGAATGCTAAAAGAAAAGCCAAAGGGAAAAAAACAAAAAATATTAGTTTTTATTCTTCATTTTCATAATTCCAAGAAAAGAGCTATATTGAAAAGCTAAATTAACATTTCAAGTTGAAGAGTTATTCCTGCGAGTTTGGCTAATTTCTAAAATATTATATTTACACTATTCAACAAACTATATTATTAATTTGGCTTCTCTAAATATTTTTTTTCTCTTGTAGATGCTATATGTAAAATGCTAGGTCCTGGGGCTACATTCTAGGTTTATGAGTTAAGAATTTTAATTGAGTACATCAAGTTGCGTGAGTAAAATCACTTGGCTATTTAGGGCCTGTTTGGGAGTGTGGTTGTGGTAGTTTTTCAAAGTATTTATCGTGCCGAAATACATCAAAATGATGTTTTTTTTTAAAATCATTTTTGAAATCAGCACGTCAAAATGATCTAAAACACACAAAAATATATTCATTTAAAATGATTTTTTTTTTAAATTTCGGCCAAAAACCGGTGGGATCGCAATGCCAAACGGGCACTTAATCTATGAACATCTTTAATTCTCATACTAAATTGATTAGTTAATTTTAGAAGAGTATTTTATTCAACCTTGATTGTAGCTAGGAAGAAAAAAGGTTTATGTAATTTAATTGTGAAGTAATTTGATTTTAGATTTTTAATTTCATGAAAAAAAACCTATTTTTAAAAATAATTATCACTTATCTTAAGAATAAAACCACAAGAAAAGAGCAATTATATTTTTAATTAAATCCATACATAAATATAATTAAACTATGAAAAATTAAGTGTATTTTCATCGGTTTAAACAACACATTATATGTGTTAAATTAATGTAGTACAAAATTTTTAAATTAAAAATAATTAAAAGAACCTTCTAAATTTTGATTTTCTTTTAACATGATTAAAAAAATTACTTTGACTTGGAATAATAATCTAAGAGTTATTTTAATAAATAACGGATATTAAAAGTGATTTTAAGTTAAAAGTATGCTTGATAAAAATGATTCAATTTTTTTAAAAGAAAAGGTTATTTATAAGTCAAAAACTGAAAATATTAATTTTTACTTAATTTTATAATAAAGTTAAAAGTTATTTTTAATCAGATATAACTATAAATATTTAAATAAATAAAAAATTAATTTGCAAAGTAAATACCAAATATAAAAAACAAGAAAGGGGATTAATTTGTAATTAACCCATCACCTATGAAATTCTTCTCTGTATGCCGTGAAACGATCAAACGCTGAAAACTAATAATGGTGCACAATGCCTACGATTCCTTCGAGCTCCTCGCAAATTCCCCTAACAAAATTGACGCAATCGAATCCTACGGTTCAAAACTTCTGGTTGCTTGCTCCGATGGAGCTCTCAGAATCTACGCTCCAGAATCCACAATCTCCGACAAATCTCCACCGTCTGATTACCATAACCACGGCGATCAACTTCGAAAGGAACCGTACGCACTGGCGAGAACCGTAAACGGATTCTCTAGAAAGCCGATTTTGTCAATGAAAGTATTGGCTTCAAGAGAACTGCTTCTATCGCTCTCTGAGTCTATTGCGTTTCATAGATTGCCTAATTTGGAGACTATTGCGGTGCTTACTAAAGCTAAAGGTGCTAATGTGTTTGATTGGGATGATAAGAGAGGGTTTTTGTGCTTCGCCAGGCAAAAGAGAGTCTGTATATTTAGACACGACGGTAATTAGTTCAAAATTTGGTGCCCTTTTTTGTTAATTAATTGATTTGAATTGATTTTATCTTGTTATAAATGATAATGAAAACATTAGAGATTAGGAGGATTTTGAAGGTTTTTTTTTGTTGTTATTTTCGAGGATTATAGTGGTAAATGTTAGTGAATAGCAACTGGGAGAATTTAGTAACTCTTGGAGTCAGTATAATTACTTGAGAAATCATTGTGTTTTCGATGATTATATTGTTACTTGATAATTAAGGTTTTAATAATGGTGTGATTGATTTGGATCGCCATTTAGATTGTGGATGATTGACATTATCAACTTTGATTTTGATTGTTGATGTCGAGCTGGTAATTAGTTGTTTTGATGCTACTTTTTGCTAAGTAGGGTGCTAAATGCCTTGAATCGACAGTTTAAAATTGATATTAGGTTATTTCGATTGCAAATGGAGTTACATGATTATCTTTGTTTCTTTCATTTCTAATTAAGTAATGGGACAATTTGTCATTAAATGCATTTGAAATTATATTATGTTATAATAAATCAGTATTTTTTTTCAAGTGGAGCTAATTATAGTGTTAAAAATTATTGGAACATATGTTTCTTTGTTAATAAATGATTGCAAAAAAAAAATTAAAAGTTAATATTAGGTTATTTTGATTGAGAATAAGTTGCGATATTACATTTGAATTTGATATTGTGATAATCAGGTGATTAATTTTTTTTTTCTTTTTCGGTGGAGCTGATTTTTGAGCTTATTTTTCAGGAGGAAGGGGATTTGTGGAGGTGAAAGATTTTGGAGTTTCGGATACAGTGAAGTCAATGTCATGGTGTGGTGAGAACATTTGTTTAGGGATCAGAAAGGAATATTGGATATTGAATGCAATAAATGGGGCATTGAGTCAGATATTTCCTTCTGGAAGACTAGCTCCTCCATTAGTGGTATCTCTTCCTTCTGGGGAGCTTCTTCTTTGGAAGGTGCTCTCTCTCTCTCTCTCTCTGCTGCTGCTGACATTTACTTAGTTTTATTTGGCTTGCTTTTGTTAATAGGAACTGTTTAATTAATTCATTTCTGCCTTTTTTTTCATAATTCATTAGTAAATTATGTGCTTTTTTGGTGACTTGATACCCCGGCTGATTTGAAAAATTACTATTCGTTTCATGTTGAACACCGGAGGAAAAAGATCAAAGTTTAATAGCTTGTCTTGGGGTTTGCCTGCTTGATTTCTTTAATCACCTTCCCAGGCCAACTTTTAGGAACTGTGTAAAGTTTAAACTGGAACATAATTGTTGTGGTATTTTCAGAAAAGATACCACTGATATATGCCACTTTCGTTGGAAACTTGGTACATGACTGAATGATGGACTTTAGTCTATGATGAGCTATGTGCTGAAGAACACCTGTGCATATTGTAATCATAGTGGTTAAAAACTGCATAAATGGCTGTTGAAGGTTTTCAATGTGGTCATTGCTATCTCATTGTATGAAATAATAGAATGATTTTTATAACCTTGGACATAAGGAATGTCTTTTTCTCACGAGTTACAGATACAACTCTTCAGGGGTTTTACATGCACAGGATATGCATAACTCTTAATAAACATGTCCTGAGCATATCAGCTGTTCTCCCTTATGCTATTCATTTGTTTTCTCTTCCCACACAACAAGAATGAAGCAAGAGACTTTTATTTTTGTTGCTGCATCAGGATAACATTGGTGTCTTCGTGGACCAAAATGGCAAGCATCTCCAAGCAGAGAAATTATGTTGGTCAGAGGCCCCTTCTGTTGTTGTCATTCAGAAGTCCTATGCAATTGCTCTGCTTCCAAGACGGATCGAGGTAGCTTAACCATACGCGACACACTAAATTAAAAGGGAAAATCCTCCCTTTCGTTTCTATCTATGTGGTTGTGTATTTGGTTAGAATTTGCTATTAATGTTTACAGATCCGGTCTCTCCGAGTTCCATATTCATTGATACAAGCTGTTGTTCTTCAAAATGTTCGCCATCTTATCGAAAGCAACAATGCTATAATTGCTGCATTAAGCAATTCTGTTTGTGCACTGTTCCCTGTTCCTCTTGGTGCACAGGTATTCCTTATTCCTGTTTGTAACTTTATTTATATGCTATCTTTGAGTTGTAGTAAAGACAGAAGGCACACCTTACCATGGCTATTGAGTTCACAATTCGACTATTTTTAAGATTTCAAACAAAATGTACATTGCATTTCTCTAAATCCCCCATTCTTTGCAAAATACCCATTTCTGTAATTGAATTATGCCTTTTGATGTAACCTTGACATAAGAATTTAAAAAATTACAAGGAAATGGTATGTTGTACACAGAACTAAGGGCTGTATTATGGTGCAGATTGTACAATTGACAGCATCTGGAAATTTTGAGGAAGCCTTGGCCTTGTGCAAGCTGCTTCCACCAGAAGATTCAAATCTTCGAGCTGCTAAGGAGGGGTCAATTCACATAAGGTGAGTGTTCAGGCTTTTAAAATAGGTGTTAAAATAATGCTAGTTGTACCACTTTTAGTCTTACATTTTATTTGAATAAGCTAATGTCTTTGCCTTTCAGATACGCTCATTATCTTTTTGATAATGGGAGCTATGAGGAGGCAATGGAACAGTTTTTAGCATCCCAAGTAGATATCACCTATGTGCTTTCTTTATATCCATCTATTGTTCTCCCCAAAACATCCATGGTTCCAGAACCAGAGAAGCTAATTGACATATCTCCAGATGCTCCATATCTCTCAAGAGGTTCCTCTGGATTGTCTGATGATATGGAATCTTCACCTGATTTTGATGAGCATTCAGCACTTGAATCCAAGAAGATGAGCCATAATACTCTCATGGCTTTGATCAAGTATTTGCAGAAAAGAAGATATAGCATAATTGAAAAGGCCACTTCTGAGGGAACAGACGAGGTTGTTTTAGACGCTGTCGGAGATAATTATGGAGCTTATGATTCTAGTAGATTTAAGAAATCCAGCAAGGTAATACCTCACTTTTATTCTTCATTTTTACATGATTTTGGTATTACTCTGTTCTAATATGAAGTTCACATACATGGACCTTAAACAAGGGCCATGTACCAGTCCTTTGTTTCAGAGAACTAGCTATTGGCTCCTTCATATAGAGAAACTAATCAATGAAAATTGTCTGTGTGTGTGCATAGCTGTGTTTGAATGGGCTGGGTGACTTAGTAGGAGAGGCACAAGAGCCTTGAGCATGTTCATTGATGTTTTTCAGAGATCGATGCCTACAGAACAGATGATGTTTTATCTGTTGTCTATTATATGGTTTTTCATGCCAGTCAACATTTATTATTTTCACCAATATACCTGTCAAAGCAAATCTTGGTGCTTTAGCTACTTCCTGATTTTAAGTTTATAACCTCATATTGTATCTCCCCCCCAGGGTCGCGGTAACATTGTCATTAACTCAAGTGCCAGGGAAATGGCAGCAATATTGGACACAGCTCTTCTTCAGGCTGCTCTTCTTACAGGGCAGACTTCAGCGGCTTTAGAATTACTGGAGAGTGTTAACTACTGTGACCTAAAAATATGTGAGGAGATTCTTCAGAAATGGAATCATTATAGTGCTTTACTAGAACTCTACAAATGCAATGGCATGCACCGTGAAGCTCTTAAGCTTCTGCATCAATTAGTTGAAGAGTCAAACCAGTCGCAGCCCGGGCTCAATCCCAAGTTCAAGCCTGAATCTATTATTGAGTATCTCAAGGTAAGATTTCTCATTTTGTTTGTAGCTTTGGTGCTGTTTTTTTTTGTTTTACTGGTGAAACTAGAAAATAGCATGGAAACATAAGATTGGATCAATTGCATAAAAGAATTTGACAAAAAATGGTGTTTCGTGGCACTGATATGTAAAAGTATATATATGGCTGGCTGCCAAACTTATTAGACACCATGTTTTTTCTCATTTTATTGTGCTGGCATATTCCTGCAGATTGGTTTGACAACTAATTCAATTTTATGTATCCACTAAAACATGTTCCCTGGCATCCAGGTTTTCACTAAAAAATCCTTCTTGGTCTTAAATTTTTGTTTGTGTCTTAGCATTAATATTTCTATTTTTTTGGTGCTCAACCATTTGTAAAGACACAAGTAATTTTGATGTTTTGCTGTTGCAATATCACTAAAGCAATTTTATGTAGTTTCTTTCTTTAAATAGATTATTATTTCACTGAATGAATTAAATCTACAGCCTTTATATGTTCAATGCCAAATAAGTTCTGATGGATTTCTATGTGCAGCCTTTGTGCGGGACCGATCCCATGCTTGTCTTGGAGTTTTCGATGCTTGTTCTCGAAAGCTGTCCTACACAAACTATTGAGCTATTTTTGTCCGGGAATATTCCTGCAGACTTGGTCAACTCTTATTTGAAGCAGTATGCGCCAAGCATGCAAGGCAGATATTTAGAACTTATGCTTGCAATGGATGAAAATGGGATCTCTGGAAACCTACAAAATGAAATGGTGAAGTCTTGCATTTATGTCTTATCATTTTTCTTATTCATTCTAAATGACTTGGCAAAACAGATAGTGCTGCCAGCCCCATGTTCTTAGGATGGGTACTGGCAGTGCTGCTGCTAATTTCATGAACATTAGTAGTATTTACTTGCCAGTTTTATGTGTTACAGGTGCAAATCTATCTCTTGGAAGTGCTTGATTGGCATGCAGAGTTGAATGCTCAAGAAAAATGGGATGAAAAGGATTATTCACCATCGCGGAAGAAGTTATTGTCTGCTTTGGAAAGCATCTCAGGGTATAACCCAGAGTCTTTGTTGAAACGACTTCCAGCAGATGCATTATATGAAGAGCGTGCACATTTGTTGGGAAAAATGAACCAACATGAGCTTGCCTTATCTCTATATGTTCACAAGGTATTCTGTATTAAATATCAATCTGTATGTTCCTTGTTCATACATGCATATAATGTAATTCTTCGTTCTTTTAATCTCTATTGGTTGAGAAAAAGTTACCCAACCTCAATTCATTTTGGATTTGTGGCTTTGTTGAGTCGAGGTTAATTCTTACAAGTTCTTTTACCATTCCAGCTTCGTGTTCCTGATCTGGCATTATCCTACTGTGACCATGTCTACGAGTCTGCAGCTCATCCACCATCTGTAAAATCATCTGGCAATATATACCTAACTCTCTTGCAAATTTACCTCAATCCCCAGAAGACAACCAAGAATTTTGAAAAGCGAATAACAAATCTGGTATCCCCACAGAACACTAACTTTCCCAAGATAAGTTCTGGGACCCTAGTGAAAGCTAAAGGAGGTCGCGCTACAAAGAAAATTGCTGCTATAGAGGGTGCGGAAGACATTCGAGTTAGTCTTAGTGGCACTGACAGTAGCAGGAGTGATGGAGATGCAGACGAATCTGGTGAGGAAGGGGGTTCTACTATTATGCTTGATGAGGTCCTTGATCTGTTGAGCAAAAGGTGGGACAGAATCAATGGAGCTCAGGCCCTCAAACTCTTACCAAAAGAAACTAAATTACAGGTACTTCATAAATGGCAATAACATACAGACCTTGAACAATTCCATCTTGACCTTCCATTAATATTTATTTGCTTTAATATTTCCTTTGCAGAACTTGCTTCCCTTTCTTGGACCTCTTCTGAAAAAATCCAGTGAAGCAAACAGGAATCTCTCAGTAATCAAAAGCTTGAGGCAGAGTGAGAACCTGCAGGTATCCACTGTATAATGCATGTACAATCAACTGGGGGAACGTGTTAGTATAAATTATTTGCACCAGGAATCCTAACCAAACTCAGTATTTCTATATGAAGATTTAATAGCTTGAAGGAAAGAATTATTTATGAAACACGAGAGTAGCACTAAGAATTATGCCATTTAGCTTGTTCTGATCCTAACTTCTGTCGCAAAGGTCATATTTATGATAGGGTAACCCTTTTGTACCAATAATACTCACAAGCATGGATGTTGAAAAGAAAAACATAATTGACACATGGAAAAAAAATTGCTCAATAATTATCAAACCATCAATTTGCACTACTTCTTTGCAAGATTCAATCATTTCTTACACTTTACAGTATAATAGTTGATGCGCTTCCTTACATATGTTGCTTGCGAGTCCCCTTACAGTACACACCAAGCTTTATAGGAAAGTTCATTGTAAGAGGCAAGTTCAATTATCTTTAAACTGAAGCTAATATGACTAAAACATTTCATTCTCAAATCGAAGTGTGTATTTTTTTATGCATTCATAATCCTTTTTTTTTCCTTTCCTGCTGGTACTCTTTCCTTACTGGTGTGCTTTGTACAACTATCTGCTACCCATTTCTATTTTCCTCACAAATTACCTTGTAAACAGGTGAAGGATGAAATGTATAACCGTAGGAAAACAGTAGTCAAGATCACCAGTGACACTACATGCGCTCTTTGCAACAAGAAAATTGGGACGAGTGTTTTTGCGGTCTACCCCAATGGAATAACGATTGTTCACTTTGTTTGCTTCAAGGATTCACAGCGTATGAAAGCTGTGTCTAAGGGCTCGGCTCTAAGGAAGGTATGAGGTATTTTTCAGGTGGCTAAATCGTTGGTTTTCTCCAGCCCGTGATTTGAAACTGCAACGGCAGCATTCAGGTGATTGGATGGCGACTTCTCATCCGGTTGGTAATATCGTATGCCGTGAATGTAGTAGATAAGTGTAGATTTGCTGCGGCTTGCATTTTAAAGGGCCTGATATGATTCATATTTATTGACAGGAGTATTATAAACTTTCCTAAATTATTTGAGGGTGTCTTGTTGTAAAATAGTCTCTGAAAAGTGCCGCATAATTTGTTATAGCGAGTGGCTTGAGTCCATGTATAGATATTTTTTCCCGTTCACCTGAAATATGGTAGCGTTGTGTAACTCTTCTTCGACAGTGATGTATTTTTTGTTGAATGATTGGTTTTGTTTCATCTGGGAGTTTTGCTTTCCCCTTTGCTTGGATAAGGATCGACGATATGATAATGTGTCAGCAGAGATCTTTCCTCGATGATTTGATAATTGATAGCATCGTGCAATTTTCCCTGATCTGTTTTCTTCCTCTCCTAAGCTGGCGAGTGAAATTAGACAGGAAAAATAAACTTTCAATGGCAGGAAAAAAAAAAAGATCTTGAATTTCCCTTTTTAACCTAAGATCTCTATGAATTACGATTTAAGCCAGCAGGCAACCTTTGGGCCTTGGCAGCAAAACGATAAACAGCAACACCAATCCTAGACCCTTCACAGGGACTATCCACATGAACAACCTCAACGTTAAAAAACTTCCTGGCCCTCTTAAAAAACGCAGAATCCTTCTTCCACCTCCTCAAATGAGCCATGACAAAGACCATCTTCCTACCCTCACCCAGCATCAACGAACGCAGTGTTTTAAGCAAAGGCTCGTAAAGGTGATCGTAATAAACGACGTCGGATGCCAGCACTAGATCAAACTCCCTCCCCACTCCCTCCACGTCAGCATCCTCTCCCCACCTTAGAGCTGCCACGTTCACAGTCCCGCCTCGTGAAGCCAGCACGTCAGCGTTAGCATCCACGTTGAATTGCAGGTTTGGTATCACGTGAGGCAAGTCTGTGACGGTGACCTCAGCACCGAGCGTCACAGCGGCGGCAATTCCAACGATTCCAGTGCCTGACCCCAGTTCAAGAATCCTGAGAGCCCCGTGAGTTGAGCCGCCGGATATTGTATCAAGAATTGGTGATAAAGGGCCGGTGCTGCGGTTGTCGAGGAGAGTGAAGAGAGTTGTAGCTGCCGGCCAGAGCTGGAAGGAGAGACCTTGTGATGGGAGTTGTCTGATTGCCACCGTTGACTTGATCGAACGGATGTAATGCTGTTGTACTTCTTGTTCTGGCGTGCCTTGATGCAGGTTAGGGGCCCCGTTGAGGTTGTCTGGTAGAAGGATTTTGATGGGATCCATGTCATCTTCAGAGTCGTCTTCTTGCTGTTGAGGAGCTGCCATGCGCCGCCAAGGCAGAAGCTATCGCTTTCCTTCAAGTGTCGCTGCTTGATAAATTAGGGCTTTGATTTTGAAAGGTTTGTTTATATACATGCTGGCTATGCGTCGGTGAATTTTCTATCTTGCCCTAAGTTCAGTTTTGCTCAAACAAACTTCTGAGATGGTCGTAGTATAACATAATACTTTATCCGAAATGGGATTGTACTGTCGTATAACAAATTATTTATTTGTTTGTGCTTTACTATATAAGAATACATTTCATTTTGATTTATAAACTTATTTTCTTATCAACTTTCTATACACAAGTCTATTCAAATTATTGTTTTTATAGAGTGCCATCAAATTTATAGTTTAATAACTATATAAAAATTTAGTCAAATTCTTAATTTCTTGTGTAATTGGTAGCAAATTCTACTTGTTTAATATAGTCCCTAACCTGATATTTGGCCTTGTAAAATAAATAGTGTGGGGAGAAAGAAAATAATATACCATAAAAAATTAGTCAAATTCTAATTTAAAAATATGATTTTATATTCTAACTGCTTTTAGAAATGTGATTTTTATAAATGTAATTTCTATTCTAATTGATATATGCAAATAAAAAAATTAATTAAATTCTACTAGAAAATAAAAATAAGAAAATTTCTTAAGAACTAGAGCACGCCGGTGTCTCAAGAAAAAAATTGGTCTGAAAAGTTTAATTTAATATTATTATAATTATATATTTTTTTAAATAAACATTTTTAATAAATCAAATCATGTTTTTTTCTTAAAAAAAAAACTGAACCGGTCCAAACACTAATTCAACTAATCCATACTTTATAAGTAGATTTAATCCATAAAAAAACATAACAAGGATTTTTTTTAATTTTTATGGAACACATTGATCGAAGCCAGTAAAAAATATTTTTTTCTTATTGAAACAGTTTTTTTTTAAATAAATAAATAAATCACAGTTTTAATTTAACCCGAGTGTTACCCCGGATCCGATTCTTATAACTACGAATAAAATATTTATTTCGGATATACTAACAGACTTTCATTCGTGAAGGACTGAAGGAGACAAGATAATACCATAAGATACATACAGAGAACAGAGAGCGAGAAGAGAACCCGGAAGCTGGACAGGGACTTGGAATCATCAACAGGCACAAGATATTGAGAAAGCAAGCATGATAAAAGCGGTGCTGGTGATTAACACCCAAGGCAAACCTCGCCTTACCAAATTCTATGGTTTTTTGGTAACAATCTCTCTCTTTAACGAACTTTCTTTCATAAAGATTCATGAACAAATTATTACAATTTTGTTTGTTTGATGATGTCAGACCGTAGAGAAGCAGCAAGAGCTTATACGCAGTGTGTTTGGAGGTTGAGATTGATCTGATCGCTTTTTTTTTTTTATCCTTTTGCTCTTCTGTTGATGATTTCTGATTCTGGGTTTTGTTTTTTATGAGCCATAGTGCTATGTAGTAGAGCTGAGAAAGTTAGCAATTTCATGGAGGTTGATTCAATCTTCGGCCCGGTAAATTTTCTTATTGTGTTCCATTTCTGGATTTTGATTTGATTGCGGTTGGTTGTCTTTGCATTTGGGAATTTCAATAATTTTTCTGTTCTTTGTGGGCAGGATAGTCGTCTTGTGTACAAACACTATGCAACATTGTATTTTATCTTCGTGTTTGATAGCTCTGAGAATGAGCTTGCGATGCTTGATCTCATACAAGGTACTGCCACCCTTACTAATCATGATTGAATTATATGACAAAAATGGACTATTCCTAAATGATTTATTGTTAGCTGTTATCAAGAGGAAGGTAGATGGTAGAGAGGCTGATGGATTTTTGAAATTTTGGACTATTGAATGAACCTATGATCTTGCTGCGAGAAAGATGCAAGGAGGCGGACTGAATGGCTTTGGAATTGTATAGAATTGAACTTTGGTATTGATAATTGTTTGATAGATTGAGGAAAACTGGATGTTTCAGTATATCAAACACCATCAACTGATTTAACTGCATTTTTTGTTCATTTGAAGTGGTTTTTTTTTCTTATATAATCACAAAGCGGATTGTGCTGATAACTTTTATGACCCTTTTTAGATTGTTGATAACTTTTGGTATCGTTTTAACCTGCATTATGAAGGACAAAAGATTAAGCTTACTAGTTCGTGTTCCATCTGACTCTAAAAGTACTGAAAGGGTCGATTCTTGTCACAAATAGAGTGATTCCTTTATTTTATTGCTAACATTCATTGTGTTTTTCGCTTAAGTAAACCCTCCTGCCTTTCAGTTTTTGTAGAAACATTGGACAAGTGCTTCAGGAATGTATGCGAGCTTGACATTGTGTTCAATTACAATAAGGTATGTAGATTCCCCATTTCCCCTAAGCGTTTTTGTTACGTCCTCTACCATTAGTGCTTTGGAATTTAGGTTTTCAACTTCTAAATAGGATAAAGAAAAGCACTCATCCAACATTATTGTATATTTACTTCACGATCCACAGGATAGGTGGGCATGCATTTCAGAGATTTTATTGCAAGTATTTTCCATTGAAACTAAGCTTTCATCTTTCTTTTGCAGCTCCATTCTATTTTAGATGAGATAATTTCTGGAGGTCAGGTGTTAGAAACAAGTTCTACAGAAATAATGAGAGCTGTCGAAGAAATATCAAAG
This sequence comes from Salix purpurea, assembly GCA_027405865.1. Taxonomy (NCBI): domain Eukaryota; kingdom Viridiplantae; phylum Streptophyta; class Magnoliopsida; order Malpighiales; family Salicaceae; genus Salix; species Salix purpurea. The sequence continues at coordinate 3,849,910 of JAOWLH010000013.1, read as the reverse complement.
TGCTCCCTCCCTCCCTCCCTCCCTCCCTCCCTCCGTCATGTGTGCTTTTATTGTCCGTGGATACAATGAGTTAATGGATTATATCTAAATTGATGCAGGTCAGAATCAGCCTCAAATTCTATCTCATTAGTCCCCAAAACAGTTTCTGGTTGGCGGAGCCGGTAATACATTCTCTAGAACAATGCTGGAATAACGATCGGTGGACTCTTCAAAATGTTATGGCAGTAAAACAGTTTTGAAGCAAGCTCATGCAGTAAACGGAGCTTGATGCACCGGCAATTCTATCAATGCAAAACAGAGATTTAGATTCTATAATCGAGATTTGTTGCTCACTACTTCAGTAAAAATTGGATGTTCAAGGCTAGCCATCAGAAAATCTTTATGTTGCTGCCGTTTGTTCCATGATATTTTCCATTTGTGATTTCGGAACATTCTTGCATTGAAATAGGCCTTAGAACAATTTCAAGGATAAAATAATTTGAAGGGTATTTGAAGGGATTAGGGGAAAGAAAAGTTCTTTTATATGACTAATAAAAGAATCGGTTCAAGGTTTTACGGCATCTTGAAGAACGACACGTGCAGCATTGCGTCCAGGTGCACCCATCACACCACCCCCTGGATGGGTCCCACTTCCACACAAATACAGCCCTTGGAGAGGTGTCCTATAACTCGACCTGTAATGTCCAGAAAAATAAAATAGAATATGATTAGAATACCATGCATGACTTAATTTTTTTTAGCAGCAAGATCCTATTTGTTACTCTTTAAACATCCACTTGTTGTTAGAGTTACCATCCTTTCACTGGTCGCATGAGGAAAAGGGAATCCAATCCCATAGCACCGTGGAATATATTCCCTCCTGTAAGAAACCATTCAAGTGTCAGGAAATTTGGTAGCTTGTTAAGAAACTGGAGAATCTGGGGTTCAGTTAAATTTGAGACTAATCACCTAAAAATAAATCGACTTTTGAAGATTGTGTTTGGTGGTGTAATGAACTTTATCGAATAAGACCTGACTCTAATTAAGTAGTGGCAGTAACTTTAAAGTGCCTGTCTGTATTCCTTGTATCATTCATTGTTAACTTTTCATATTACGAAATGACCTGTCTAAAATCCAAAAGCTGATAGTTGGGGCCGAAAAGGTACCTGTAAGACCAAATTCCCTTTCAAGATCTGGTGGAGTCAACATGTCATAACCAATGATTGATGAGCTGAACCCAGGGGCATATTCCTCAATCAAGCTAAAACATTTTTGTGCAAATGATTCCTGTAAAGAAGATCATTTTTTTTCCAGAGTTATTAGACAGCAAAATGAAAATGTAGTAACATTCAACTCCATGAAACTTGCTCCTTTTTAATCGATGGAAGTGAGGATCGTATGCAGCATATGCTAAGAAATTAGAGGCGTTATCACTTGTAAGACTTAAGAGTGCAATAACTAACTACTAGCTGACATTGTAAAAGAAGAAAAATGAAATTTTCTGGTCAAACACTAAGACTCGGCCTAGATAGTAGGGACAGGGAGACCGATTATAAGAAGGTCACAGTAATGTTGAAGTTCCCAACCTTGGAAGTAGAAGCTAAACTTTCAACAATTTAACTTACTCTATAAGCAGTGTTTCCCCAGCTTCCATCTGATGGCTTATAGGGTGTGTATTGGATAAACAAGTTGATCACGTGCTTACCTGGAAAGAGAGGGTAAGATTACAACATGGTGTTGTCCAATACAGGAAATTACAACAGATTAAGTTGCATCAAGAACAAAGTTTCATGTACCAGGCGGAGAAATAGTTTTGTCCAATACAGAAGGAATTGTCATTTCAATAACTGGCCTTCTTGATGGTACCCCATTGACAGCATCTTGACAAGCCGAATCAATCTCCTCCATACTTTTAAAGAAAGACGTAGCAAAAGTGTGCAGTGGATTGTCAATTGTCCAATAAGGTAGTAAAATCAAATATAATAATAAAAGGTGGTGTAGTTTGTTTGCAGGATCATCCAGTAATGTTTTACAGTTGTCAGTGGTTGTCCACTGGGCTGGATGTTCTTTCCAGCCACCACTGTAACAACCAGTGATTCTACAAGATATCTAACTCTAATGCTCAGAACTTTTTGCATGGTTACGACTATTTCTTCCCAGTTTGATGCCACTAGTAAGAAAATCAACAGAAATGAGTTAGTTGTTCAGCAGACAACCCCTACTTCCTGTTTCAATTCTAACAAGTAACATACTGAAACACATTATACAAATAGCAGCAAAAGAAAAGCTGGCTAAATCAATCAATTACGTCACCAAGCAACTTCTAGTGTCCCCCTATATTGAGATCAGCTGGCAGAAAACTAGAAAATGTTGGCCCACGATTGGGTCATGATCCTTCTATTCTATTTGGGTCTCAAGGCCCACTTTAAAACTTAAAAATCAGGAGTCTTACGTACAGATTAGGTCAAGAACCAACAGAACAGGTACTGCGGATCTAAAAGGATACCTCTCTGAACCAATATGAATAGTGCCCACGTGCTGAGGACCAGCATCAGGATGATTCAACTTGCAGCATTGAAATTGGGGGAGTTTATCAACAGCTAGATTAATCTTTGTAGTTGCCTGTATTCGTGTGCGACACCACAAAGATTGGGTCTAAATAGAAATAAACTATGCATGTATGATAGAAATCTCAAGTCAAAGGAAATCAAGCTTACAGAGCTATAGTCAGAGTACTTCAGGGCACGGGTAAAATCATCAGGAAGGGTATTATTAGGGACTAATTCCTGTGCCATAAATGCAAAATACATCACCAAAATCATAGTTTGTTTAGGACATAAGTTAATTTAAAAACAAAAGCTTGGTATACATGATATTTCCAATATTACTTTTACAAACTCAACAGGCTATTCATCTTAGAAAAATTAGTAATGGAAGAACAAAATTAAAATTTTACCATGAAAGTTTTATAAGGAGTGGCATTTGACAGAACAATTGGAGAGATAACCTCTGTACCATCAGCCAGTAATACCTAAATAATTTGATCATGTTCACTATATCTGATCAGTTTGATTTGAGTTTTTAAACAGACTTAATATATCGAACTGCTTAATGAACTAACCCCATTCACAATGCCAGAGTCCTTGACCATCAATTGTGAAACCTGGACAAAGAAAAGAAAATATCAAAGATAACATAGAACAATTCCACAAGGCACCAATGCGAACAGCTAAACATACAAACAAGTGGGTTAGAAAATGAAAACATGATTGACTCTCAACTTACATGACAGTGATTGATGAATCAGTATATCTTAGGTAATTAAGTTCAATAATTACCATCATCATTAAGGCATTTCAGAAGCAGCATAAGAAATTCAAGTTGATCTCCAATGCATAACAGATGCTAACATGAATATACAAAGCCATATTCATGTAGAGAAATGAAATGATGATCAAAGCATCATGAATATACAAAGCTGAGTTTGCATCAAGAGTGATTCCAAACCTCGGATTAAGAGGTAGGCAGTTCAGGGACAAACAATCAGTTATCCAACCAAAGATAGCTACTTTCCTTTTATTCAAATGTATATTGTTTGTCTTCACTAGTAGCAGGGTGCCTTAAGAAAGATAGAGTAATTGAACCAAAGATACCTCTGCACTTGTCACAATATGAGCCCCAGATTCCCTAGCAGCATTAGCAATAGCAGAGGATACTGAACCCATCCCACCTTCGACATACCTACAAATATACGACTTCTCATGTATAATTGCTGAGGAATGTGGTGCTTATAATGTGACAAAGGCACACTATATTTTTATACATCTGAAAGCAGCAAATGTGTGAGGAACAATATGTATGGTAAGGAAAAGATAGGAATCAAATGAATTAAATTGAGAAATTAGATGAAGCCAAAGTTGTGAGCTAGTTAGAGAAGATTAAAGTAAGTTTATTCCATGAGCTTCAGCATAACAATCCTTATGTTTCACATACAAAGAACATGTGCATATTGGAGGTACTCTCAACTCATAATGAGAGTTCTACAAGGTTTACTTGTTAAACTTATGGAAGATGCATAAAACTTTCCTTTTTGAAGACAAAATTACTACACTGAGATTCAATGCCACATCACAATTTATTCAGGTTAGCCTGGTTTGATTAAAAAAAAGAAGGTGATTACTGGCAACACAATAGAGCAATAAGAAATATGAAGATCTAGGCAATTTACAGCTTTCTATTTCTGTGATGGACAATCAACACATCAAACCAGCAATGGAAATACATACGACCAAATTCCACGATCCCCGTCAGTTTCTCCCATCACGTGATGTAGCAAAACATATCCACTTCCTGGTGTATGAACACTTGCCTGCATATATATTCAAGAACCAAAAAAAAATAGATTCAATCTACAGTATTTGCTTTCTTCTTCCGAACCCCCTCTCTCCCATATTTTCATAGTTAGAGGAGAGTAAGTTAATAGGCATGCCTCTGCATGTGCACTGTGTGCTGCTGCCTGCTTTGTGTTTTACATGAAATGAACTACATGCAAAACCAATACTCCACATTGGTGCTGGAATCTTACCGTAGAACCTATTACAGCATCTGTCGCAAGAGTTGCCTTTAGAACATCCGACTGTAAATCCAGCAGCAGAAGTTTAATAAGCCAAAAGTCGAAAAAACACAGCAAAGATTTAAATTCAATGCATGTTATAAACAATACCATATTTACAAAGCAAATATAATCACCTAAACTTCGTCAAAATTAGTTGCAATCATTTTGTTACAAAATGAGTGACATTCACTCATAATTGTGTATTTTAAACAGTTTTTATTTTATTGTTGGTTCTTGAACTTCAACACACTATGAGCATGCTGCATATAAATGAAAGGAATTAACAACAAAAAACTTCTCGAAAATTTTATTCTTCGAATTAGAAGATAAAATACTAAGGAAACTAGTTGGATAACAAACCTCAAACCATTTATTCAAAACCTTTGAAGCTGGTGACAACAAAAGGTCCATAAAATCCCTGCCAAAATCAACAAACATAGCCTAACATTCAAAGTTCGAATACCAGCATTCCTGGTCGCCTTTTATTACTTAGTTCCACTACGTAACCAAACCCACGGACTTGGATCACTAAAAGAGCTCTTACACTAAATCTTTTTGCCCTAATGACAGCGCTTGCCGCATAAAACTTGCCCAAAAAACTGATTTTCTGAATTTGTCCTTCAATCGATCATTAAAAGACGCTCCATTTTGCGTAGTTTCTGGTGGTGGTGAGTCCAGCAAAGGATCCATCAACTTACAGAAATTCTCTAGCTGCTTCTCATATCTGCAAATGCCATTTTTTTTTTAAATATATCTAAAAATTAATAAAAAAAACAATTTATCTCAAAGGTAAAAACTTATTAAAGAAGAAAGAAAGAAAGAAAGAGCGAAAAGTAATCATCAAGTGATCAATTTAATTAAAAATCATTACCTGTGATAAGCATTGGCGTCATTAACAGAGAACTTTGAGATCTCTGAATGATTTAGCTCTCTATCAGGCCCTAATAAAAGATAGCTTCCATCTAAACACGGCGTAAACGAGGACGGATTCCTCTTCAACAACTTCAATCCATGCCTCCCTAACTCCAACTCTCTTTAAGCACGGATAAATAACGATTATTAAAACGATATGGAAAACGCGAGCTTTAAAAAAACAAAATGAAAATAGAGATTTTGTGCATGTAGTTTACCTGATGAGTGAAGGACGGAGGAGACTTTGGAGATAACTACAGCGAGAGAACATGAAGCCTGGAATCAATTCTTCCGTTACGGCAGCTCCTCCGATGACATGGCGGCGTTCAAGTACAGCGACGGATAGGCCGGAGCCAGCTAAATAAGCGGCAGCTGTTAAGCCGTTGTGTCCAGCGCCGATCACCAGCACGTCCCATTTCTTCTCCTTCAGTGCGGTCGAGGCATTGGTTGCCGTGCTAAAGCTCCGTCGCCACATTACGGAGTTTTTTTCTTAAGAAGAAACAGTTTCTGTTTGGGCTTGTTTGTCTGCTGGCGATTCTTTAAAATGAATAACTGTGGAGTTTGGAGGAGAATCAAGCGGTGGGGTGGAGTGGGGTGCAGTTTAAAAAAAAAAACTGTTATAGCTGTTAGAGCAAGTCCAATGGTAGGAGGCATTTTTAAGAGGCAAATGATAGAAATGGCTCTTTGAATAGTGTATAAATGGTTCTTGAGGTAATGTGGTCTCCAATGGTAAGAGCCATTTTTAAGAGCCATTTTGAATAACTATTTTTTTTTATCTTATTTTAAATAAAATTCAATTATTTTATATATAGTTTAATTATACAATTAATATAAGTAAGTTATATAATTAAATAATTGCTTTTGAAAACTCTCAAACAATAAAATTATTTTTTTAATTATATTTAAATTAAAAAAATAAATTTAAATATAATTTAAAAAAACCACAATATTTGAAATTTAAGCTACTTATTGTATGTTTTTCAAGTAATTCTATGTTTTTTATGATTGTTGTATTTGAAATTAATTAATATTATTTATTGTCTTTCAGTGTTAGAAAAACTAAAAAAAAACAAAATGAACACATTAACAAATAATCAATAAGTTCAAACACAATTAATTAAAATACATTACATTACAAATAATTCAATCAAATTAATACCCCTATTTTTTATGCTAACTATTATTATAATAATTAATAATTATTATTATATAATAATAATAATTAATTATAATTATTATAATATAATAATTATATTAAAAACCCACCCCACCCCGTTTTCACCCCTTCATTTTCATTTCAATCTAAAAAACCCTACCTTCCTTCTCCTACACAACATGCGCCGCCCACCTCCCTCTCCCTCTGCACCCTCCAGCCCACCAACACCACCAAGATCACTCGTGAATGGTTTAGGCAAAGGAAGCCCTCTTTTTTCACCTGATTCCTCAAAGCCGTCCTCATCAAGATTGCTTCACCTCTTATTTTCTTTGATGCTACTGATTTTTTTTTATCATTTTTTCCATGCGGGTTCTCTTGATTACTTCCTTCTTTGCTCTTGCTACTCTTTCTACCCCCACCAAGCAGGCATTTTTTTGATTATCTATGTATTTTTGAACTGCGGTTTTGTTGATTGTTGTTGTTGTGGTTTTGTTGATTGATGTTGCAACGGTATAATTCCAATTCCAACGGCTCTTTTTAATTTTTAGCTCTTGATCAATAACCTGTGGGAATGCCTTCTCGGCTGAAGAAGAGGCAAAATGCCTCTCGGGATGCCTCTCCCGTTGGAGACCACAAAAGAACGAAAATAGCCAAAAAATTTAAAAATTTGCCTTTGCCTCCTCTGATGGCTCCTCCGTTGGACTTGCCCTTATGTTTTGTCATTTCAATCATAGCAAGCCAGGGTTATGAATTGGCAGGTCATCCATGAGATCGTTTCATGTTCTTTTTTAAAAAAAAAGAAATTAAAATAAAACAATGGTGTTTTTATTAAAAAAAATAACATAAATTTTAATTAGATTTTACCTTGAAAATAGATTTTATAGCTATTATTTCAATAAAGAATATAATTAATTCCTTGTGTTTGTGAACGATGTGTAACGATGCATTCTAGCCTATAACATGGCACACATAATAGCAGTAATCAAGTACAAGAAAGTAAATTAAATCAGCAGAAAAATATAAATGGATTGTTTTGGAATATGATTGAAATTATTTTTTAAAATGTTTTTCATTTAAAAATATATTAAAAAAATATTTTTTTAAAAAAACTTATATAAAAATAATCTAAAATATATAAAAAAAAAGAAGCTAACTTAAAATAAAAATAAATAAATTGAAACACAGTTTCAAACATAACAGAAGTGCATGGGTTTCATCTTGATTTATTCAGTTTTTAAAACTCTCAATACATTGAACACACTGTATGTTTATCATTGTATTTCAAAATTAATTTTTTATTTTTAGTATTTTTTATTATCTTGATGTGATGATAAAAAATATTAAAATTTATTTTTTAATAGAAAATATTTTAAAAATCAATCTTAATACTAGTGTGATAGCTGATGATCTGATAAGCATTTTTGCCCATTACAGGGAAGAAAAAGGGGAGGGGGTACAATATTGATATAGTTTGAAAGGTGCCACCGTAATCTCGATTTTATTTATTTAATGTTTAATATTTTTTAATGATTTAAAATGCCAGCTGACTTTGATGACAAGCCTTTATGTCATGTGTTTTTTAATTATGGAATATGTCCATGCCAGGAATGTTCATTTAACATATTTTGGACAAAAAACAACCTTAATTGAATCGAAAAATACCATTAAATTCCCAATTGAGTTCAGGAATTTCAAAGTTGAATCAATTTATTCTACGTACTTTAATTAATATTTTAAAGGAAGTTGGCTTCGAATCTTTTTGCCTGCCAAAAACCAAGCAAGTTTTGTATTTTTTTAGAATTTTCAGGTGGTCTATCGCACTCTCTGTAACTAAATTCTTATATTTATTTATCTTTATATCTATTTTTTCTGTATACTAAAACATCAACTTTCTTCAAGTATTTGATTCAATATAAATACCATCATTATTTTAATATCTAATACCTTTTTTTTCGAATTTAGAAGGACGAAAATTCCTATTATAATAATGATTATACACTTTTTATTCATATACATTTTCTTTTGATTTGAATAAATTGTAATTGTTGTTTTGTTTTTATTTTTTAGGTCAAATATACATACATAAAATTAGAGAAATGACGCACCCGATTTTTATTTTTTTTAGGTTTCACTATCAGACAAGTATATTATGACTTCATCAACTGTATCATGTGAATGAAAAACAAATATATTTTTTTAAAATCTCAAACAAATTCAAACATATATAGATCATACACTCAAATAATGAATTTATGTAGAAAAAAAGTTATAAAACAAGCAAACACACAAACAAACTACATATATTGTATAAGAATGACAAAAAATCAACTAAAAAAAACAAGAAATTGAAAGGTTCTCTTACTTGATATGAAAAGTCTTCAAAAGAAACCAAAACATGAATAAGAACAGGCTGAGTATTGGGGTGGTTGGATTTATGATGATAGAAACTTGATTTGTGATAAAAATGAAAGGGAGAAGGGTGTTGCTTTCTAGAAAGAAAAAAAAAAAACAATGAATAAAAAAATAGAGGGGGTAGTTTGGTAGATTATAACTTGAATATTATTGATGAATTCACCATTAGATATTAGCGACGATTAGTTTTCAATGATACTCTGTTTATAATATTGAAACATCATTTTTTCAATAGAAATAACGAGGGAATACCCGTGTAATTATTATTTTTTATTCTTTGATTTCCACTTGTAATTCTCTTGGTATTCACCAACAACAATGTTCTTGTCGATGAACAGCAACAAAACCATCAGTGTCATGTTTTGTCAGTAAATATCACTGTAATTCACTGATAAAATTTTAGAATTTTTTTATAGATACTTCTACTGTTTGTAGTATTTGACTTCATCATGCATCACCAAGGGTAGAAATTGTCAGAGAATAATATAAATCATATTATGGGGTCTCATTTACGAGCTTAAACTTTTAGGTAAGATGGTTCGATCCTTAACAATAAACCATTTTCCTTTATCCAAATGCAAAACTAACATCTTTATGCATTCATATATCATTATCGTTGCTTGTTGTGTATTCAATAAGATTCTAGTTTTATCAACTTGGGATTAGATTTAAGTCTTTTCAGTATATAAAAAGTAGATGAAATGAACAGGTATTTAAGGGTAGAAACATATTTTTGTTTGCAATCATCATAGGTGGGCAGAATATTAAAGATACTGTGCGAGGCTAGTCAATCTCCATGATCAATTGGGCATGGAAATTCCTGGCCAGTGGCTCTCCAGGAATCATATTTAGGCCGAAAGGAAAATGCACAGCACGAGGAAAGCATTCACCTAAAACAGCGAAAGTTTGATGGATGTCATAATCAAGTCATATATAGCTAGGTTTGTATATAGATAAATCTGTACTGGTGTTGTGGGGGTGGGCAGATCAAGGCTAAAAGAAAGTTTCTTGCATGTTGTAGCCAGCTATAATTAATCAAGTGTTGAGAAGATTGAAAAAGATAGGTTAATATAAGATCAAATAATTGCTTATGCTACCACATGGGCTAGCAAAAATCGGCCAATCGGTGTTTTAAATCTTAAGAATGCTTTCATAAAAGGTAAAGCTCATGATAAACATGGGGCATTGTAGAATTCTTCCAGGCACGATCATTTAGACCTGTGTTTTAGTCAAAACTCGGACATGGTGTTTTTCAAATGCCAGCATTTTCACAGCCTGCTATTGGAGACAAGAAAAGCGAAGCAGACTGCAGGCCCCACTTGAGATAATTTTAGGGTTTTTTTTTGTCAATAAAATATGATGATCACAGTTTCCTAAAGCTACACGATTTTAGGTTAATCAATTAATCCCTAAGATGAAACTTGTTTTCCAATGTCAGTGAGACCAAAGCTCAACACATATGAAGAACTCCAGCTCATCCTAGATTACACCCCCTATGAAAACTTTTACCTTTTCGTAGGAGTCAAGACCAACATTATAATATCAGATTACTAACAGGTTGGCTTAAAGTAATGACCTCGTATCTGTTTGTTACCAGCAAAAGATTTGGAAAAATCAGTTTAATTAGCAACATATCAAATTTTAAATGTTCGGCAATAATGAACTCTTGATTTCGGACCATGTTTATATAATGTCTAGGCTAGCTGATGTAGCTACCTAATTTAAAACTCGACCAGAATAGTAAGAAACAAGTTAGGGTTCTTCGGGAGAGAAGGACTGGCAAGGCAAACTGTTCGGGCAAGTTCAGTTTGATCACCACCATGAATCTTGGGGGGTTTTGTTGGGACTGAAACTAGATCAGACAGTCCATTTTTCATCAAGTGGACGCAATTGAATTTATGCTTTTCACTTCTGAGATCACATGTTCTGCTAACCAAGTGAAAAAAACATAAGAAAACAGCAATCACGGAGGAAATTGGAATTGGCAGAATCAGACACTGAGTATTTTTCTCTCTGATATAGTTTGTCAAGGTTTACAACAAACAAGATTTTACAAGATTAGAAAATCATAGTCCTAAAACAAATAGAAAAGTCAATATAAAATTCAAAACTACGATAGAAAAACAAAAAATAAGAAGAAAAATACAAGATTAGCTCAGACAGCATCTTTCGAGCTTGATTTGAAAGTCTTTAGAGCTCAGATGGTTGTAGATAGATCTAACATGCAAAGAGTAAAATATAAACGTCATTCAACAATCAAATCAAAGTAATGGATTTTGTTTGTTCGGCTGTTCATTGAACTTAGACAAATTGCTTTTTAGGTTTAGTTTTGTTCCATTGGTTAGTAAACAAGTATATTAGGTTTTTGCACCAGCAACTTGCAGCCGATTCACAATTCATTGTTTAACATTATCAAATCATATGGACTCGCCTGCATCGCCGATGTTGATTGTCAAAGAGGGTTTTTTTTTCCGAGAACAATACTATCTAGCACCAAATGATAAATCATTTGAATTTTTGCATCAATTAAGTGAGTGGGTTTAATTCTTTCGAGAATGGTAGGTGAATTTCCTGTTAATAAAATCCCACATGCTCATAAAATAAACAAAATTTGTAGTTGTAATGGTTATTAAAATCACGTCCAAACAGCATCAACTGATCCTCGGAAAAACTTATCTCGACACTGCTGCTTTGAGGTACTTTTCCATTAAATAATGTGTACTTTTGTAAATCTTCAAAATGTGTTTGCCAACTAGCAAATCATCCCTCACGCCGTGTTGATCAGGCTGAAACACCTGCATCGCAACTTCCTATGCTCGCCTTTCCTTGACTTACATTCCATGCTTTCTGCTCTGTGGAATTTCTTTCTTTGGAAGAAGATCGACGCCTTCTGCTATCTTTCCATTTTCGTGTTTTCAAACTGATCAGATTTGATATCCAGAATCGAAATATTTTCTTATTTCCAACAGACAAACTTGTTTCGCCATTTATTAGGAGCATCTCAATAAACCCTCTCTAAAATCTCTATCGGAATATGGCATCAAGTTCTTCACCGCAGCCTAGCACAAATTGGTCAGCCGAACAAAACAAGTTGTTCGAAAATGCTCTTGCGATATATGACAAGGACACCCCGGATCGCTGGCGCCACATAGCCAAGATTGTCGAAGGAGCAACCGAGGAGGAAGTAAAGAAGCGATACGAGATCCTTCTAGATGATATAAAGAGCATTGAATCGGACAAAGTGCCGCTACCGATTTACAAGAATGAAGGAAGCAGCAAGGAAAACATCATCAGTAATGAAGAGGAGAGGTAATACTAAACACATAATCGGTACCCTAATCATCAATCCGGCTGTGTTTTCAACGAAAAAATAATTCTTGTATGGATTGACTAATTTAGATTCACAAACTTTTCATAAATTCTAGTACAAAAAAATCCCATTTTTTTGCTGTTACAAATTTGGCAAAACATTATTGAATGTAATCCCCAACTAGGAAGCTGATTTACAGTACTGATGCTATATATATATATATATATATATATATATATATATATATATATATATGTTTACAGTATTTCCGATGGATATATGTTTTCTGTCACTATTTTCATTGAAAATTACCAATGAAATATATCATTTTGATGATTTTCTAGTAGGGATTGTTATGGTGAAAGAACGAAAAGATTTGATTATGTTGCTTATGTTTCCTTACTTGGTCCTCTCTTCTGCAGGCTGCAGTAACAAAAGCTCTAATGGAGAAGGGTTTCAACAGTAGAGACGGCTGTTTTCTTTGAAATTTTGAGCCATCGTTTTCCCCCCCACTTAAATGTGATGACTTCAATCCTATATAACCATAGAAGCAGCATTAAACATTTTCTCTGTTGTATTAACTTAATTTCCTCTCTGCTTTATAATTAGTCATGGATGGATTCTTTCTTAGCATATGAAATTGATTTCTCAAGCAATTTTATTTAAAAGTTCAAGATATATAATACCACAAGGGGAGAAAAACGAACGAGTCAGGAATATGCAGGATTCGGATAAAGAAAGGGAAATGATCTTCTAAGAAAAATGAGCCCTTTAATAGTGTAGTAAAAATGCTTTAACAAGAGATCATGAGGCATTGTCAGATTGTCACGAATGCTATCAGCACAATCATTTCTAATTTGGAAGAGGACACATGATTTTACAGTCAAAAACTCAGACGTGTTTTTTCTCAATTACCAACATTTCCATGATGGCTGAGTTAGTGAAGACCTGCTGGGGTCAAGATATTTGCTTTATTTATGGTTTCTGGTTTGAATTTTTCTATTTATTAACATCGATGGTCATATGTATGCAAGGTATGTCCTATTATTTAAAACCTTGTTTGGGAAGAAAGAACTTATTATGATGCGTTCAAACTGACCCATAATATCCTTTTTTAAAAACAAAAAACATGGGTTGGCAGACAGAAAACCCACCTTTTCAAGTGTTTGCTTGTGCATAAATTATGTTTATCGCAGTTTGACAAACCTGCAGTTCTTTCTAGGTCAGTCAAATAATCTCAGGGATGCAAGTTGATCTCCAACGGCAAACATGCCAAGAATTTCTGCACAAATCACGACATTACTTCATCTCTTCCATGAAACCTTTGCAGTTGCTCAGAAGTCAAGGATATCACCAACATAAAAATGTTAACAAGTTGGCCTAAAGTAAGCATAATTGAATTAACATCACGACCAAAAATTATGGATCTTTGCCAATAATGAACACTAGCTAGGGTTTAATACTATTAAATGATGAAGTTTTACTATATTTAGTTTCTTATTCTAGACGCTGCAACATGTAGCTAAAATATAGCTCAACTAGGTTGCTATTAAATGAACTAGCTAGGGCACTTGGGAAGTTAAAGAACTGCGAACTGCCGGTATCCGTTGGATCGCCATCTGAATCTTTGCGTAGGGTTTTCCATTTTTCCTTTCGTTTTCATACTTATCAAGACCATAAATTTTCATCAAAGAGAACAGAACAGAATTATCTTTATGCTCTACCTTATGGGACTGGTTAACTAGGGGCCAGATACTGTTGACCAAGGCTGGTTTGCAATTTCTGAGAGCATTACTGGTTCTGATTTCTAAATGTCAAATAATTTGAATATTCAGATCAGGGAAGTGGGTCTTGTTTCTTTCAAGAATGTGGAGCGAATTTCCTGCTAATGAAAACCCCCATGCTTATTAAATAGACAAACATGAAACGTAGTACTTGCAGATAATATTGTAAGTGTTAAGGAACCATCTTACCTAAAAGTTTAAGCTGTTAGATGAGATCCTAGAATATGATTTATATTATTTTCTAATACAGCTTTTCAAGTAAAAGTTATTTGGACTTGAAACTTGTACATGTCCACACTATCTTGTACTTAATTTTTATCAAATAGAATGAAGTTGGTGGGATTCGAACTTGTAACGGTTGAGTCAACAAAGTTTCGATACCATGTTAAAGAACTATCTCGCCTAAAAACTTAAGCTGTTAGGTGAGGTCCAGAATATAATTTATTTTAATAGTAACTAATAGTAAACACCTCCAAAATAGCATTAAGTGATCCTCAAACTCAAAAACACCGATCTCAAGCCTACTACTATGATGTGTTTTTCCCTTACATATTTTGTAGTTTTTCAAGTTAGGTCTGGCCGGTTAGCATTCCATGACAAAAATAATGAGAATATATTTGATTAGAGTACAGAATATAAAATATAAATTTATGTTCTTTTAAAATAGAATACCGTGTTCTCTTTGTCTCAATTATCTACATCTCTTCCCGTTCGAGAGAGTAACCAATCACTTCTGTCAAGTGTCAACTACCGTGTTTCAGATTTAAGTGTGTCTTGCGTTGAAACTTCCTTTTCTCACCAATCACTTGACTCCAGTCTTCTTTCATGACTCACAAACTCAATGCTTATACCCTGCTGAATTCTCACACTAGTCTTGTCTAGCAGTCGGCTTTTTTCTTCTATTTTCTAATTTCCATACTCAAATTTGATCCTCTATCACATTCTCGATCTTATCACCAAGACAGCAGAAGTTAATTAGCTTCACCATTTTCGCTTTTATCTTTGCAAGAGAAATGGGATCCGGTTGTTTTCCACAGCCTAACTCGAAGTGGTCAGAACAGAAAAACAAGTTGTTCGAAAATGCTATTGCAATATATGACAAGGATAGCCCAGATCGTTGGCGAAACATAGCCAGGTTTGTCGGAGAAACAACCGAAGAGGAAGTGAAGAAGCAGTATGAGATACTTCTAGACGATATCAGCCGGATCGAGTCAGACCAAGTGCCACTGCCAAATTACAAGAATCATGAAGAAAGCATCACGGAAAACAGCATCATAAGCAATGAAGGGGATAGGTAATAAACTAACAAATATATACACACACACACACACACACACACACACACATATATATAGTTCCTCAATCATTTAGAAAGACTGGATTAGCAGATTTGCCAAGTGTTTATACCAACCAAGCATTATCCAATATTTATGCATTGATTGATCGATCTATTAGATTCACAAACTGATATTCAATGAATTCAAGTAGCATGAAAGCCGATCTTTCTTAGAAAATCATGTCAAAATCTTATAATGAAGGTATCTGGATTGGTACGAAAACTGGCTATACTAATGGTTTGATCTTTTCATTACAATATGTTCCATGAACAGTGAAATAGAAGCTGATTTCATGTTCTTCCTATTTCCTAACTTGACCCTCTCTTCTGCAGGCTGCAGCAACTGAAGCTCTAATGAAGAATGGTCTGATCAGCTGTAGAGACAGCAATGTTTCCTTGAGATTATGATTCATCGTCACCCTTAAACTTTTTTTTCTTTCAAGTATATTGAATCCCAATCATATATGTGTACCAAAGATGAAACGTCAGCGTTTTCTCTTTGATTAGTCATCAGTTTGTGAGAGATGCATTCTCTCTGGCTAGCTCAGCATATAAATTTGACAGATTCAATAATAAATCCCGAGCATTTCAATTCAGAATCAAAAGGGCCCTCGACAATCAAAAAGATTCCAGCAAATACTGGCAAATCTAGAAAAATAAATTTCATATAGAAAGTAGGAATAATTCAAAAGGTGAGCATTTGTTCGAGCACCTATGATGTTTGAGTTATCTTCGGTTGCTTGTTTTTTTTACTTCAAAGGCATTTATTCTTTTTTTTCCAACATTTATAGAATACCTACCGTATCTCTTTAGATATTTCTTTTTAAATGCTTACGAAGTTTTCTTCTATATATATATATATATATTCAACATTTATAGAATACCTACCGTATCTCTTTAGATATTTCCTTTTAAATGCTTACGAAGTTTTCTTCTATAAATGTTGAATATATATATATATATATATATATATATATATATATATATTCAACATTTATAGAATACCTACCGTATCTATTAAATATTTTAAACTTGGTAAATATTTAAAAGGAAATATCTAAGAGATACGGTAGGTGTTCTATTACTGTTGGAAAAAAAAAGAATATATATATATGCACACGAATTTTTATCCTCTCTGGTAAGTGTTTTAGAAGAAATACATGCACCCCATGATTATTGTTTATCAAAGAGGGATAGAAAATAATAAAATAAAATAAAAACACTGTATTTTTCACCCCTATGCATTAAGAAATGTTGCATATTCCTATAGTAAGAACTTGAAAATCTTTGATTTGGGCTATGTTTGTTAAATAGTTAATAAAAAGGCAATGGAGGGTCCATTCTTGAAATAAAATAAGTTTCTAAACATTTTTGGTATGATATTATTATGGAGATCTTGAAGAAAATGCAAAGAGAAGAACATGAAAATCTCTGTTAAATAGTTAATAAAAGCTAAATGAGGGCCAAAAAAACATTTTAAAAAAAAGTATCTAAAATTCATTGTTGGATATCATTCCATGTATAGAGTTAGAAGAAAAGGAATTGAGAAAAACATGAAAGTTAAGGAAAACAAATAAAGAGAGAAACGTGGTAATTTTTGTTTTTTTATTTTTTTTAGTATTTTTCAATAATTCTAATGTGTTGAGGTTAGAGAAATATTAAATCTATTATTTTAATATATTTCTAAATAAAAAAATATTTTTCAAACTATATCATTTACCATCTAGCAAACATTTTAATTAAAGTTGATGCTAAGGATCCTAAGATACGAGGACCAAAATAAAACATTTGTGGATCTATAGTGGCTAAACAATAGTTAAGCCGAAAAACTTTATGCTCACTTGGCACCTTCCTGGACAAACAAAATGCTGCCAAAAATTCTACCATTCGCACCTCTCCGGGGAATTTAGCAGCTCTTGAAAAATGGAGCTTGAAAAGGAGATAGAGGGAAAGATGACGGCTTGTAATTCCTCATTTAAGGTTAGTTACTTGGGACTCAGTCCTTTTGCTGCATTTTATTTTATTTTCTTTTCTCCTCTCTCTTCTTTTTTAACTTCATTCTATCAAAATTGTACTTATGAAGCAAGAGAAAAGTAAATTGCGTGTTTCAACAAAGGAGTTTTGAAAACCTCAAGTTAATAATTTTCTTGTCGGAGAATCCTTAAAGAACATAAGTTGGGTTTAGAGTATAAACCTGTTTTGTTGATGTGAAGGAATTACACAGCCTCCAAGATAATTGGAAATGGTGTTCCTGCAGTTAGGGAAAAGGAACTGAAATGAAAAGCAGTTCTTTTATTAGTACGGTGTCTCTATTGGTTCCAAAATTGAAAACTTTCTTGCTATTGTATTTTACAATGGAAAAATATTGATGGGCTGTTGCAAAAATTCAGCTAGAAGAAGTTTCTTGGAGTGTGACATTAGTTTCAAAGTTGAGAACTTTCATGGTGTTATAATTAAAAGAACAAAAGAAAAGAGGGAATGATTATTGATGGGTAGTTGTCATATTTCAATGGCAGATAATATTGGGTTCATCATCTTTGGCTCGGCGGCAAATTCTCAATGAGATGGGATATGAATTTACTGTTGTGGTATATTCTTAAGCTGCATCCTCTTGTGCTTTTATTTATTTATTTGTTGAGAATGTTAGTTTTCGATTATGGGTTTTATTTTCTGTTTGTGCTGTTAATGTGATATTGGTTTAGACTGCAGATATTGATGAAAAAAGTATAAGAAGAGATAAGCCAGAGGAATTGGTGATGGCTCTAGCTGAGGCAAAGGTTTAACTTTTATACCTTTTATATGCTTGAATGTCTCAAATGTCACATCATTGCTTTGAATGGGCTTTATAACTCATTGATGAGGTTAAATACACTGATGTGGCCATAGTTTAGTCTGTTCTTTTGAAGTTCTCAATGTGGTTCCTGCATTTGTCCTTGCACAAATTTTGGTTTTGTGATGGATTGCTAACTGGGGCATAGCTGAGTCGTTCTGTTTCACTAATAATGTAAAGTTTACTTTTTTTTTTTGTCTTTGTGGGCTTTCTTTTTGTAATGGAAATATGTGAAATGAAATTTGAAAGTGGTAATATTGATTGGCAACTGTGCACATTAGTGATGTTCTTTCATGGTTCATGGTTGTATTGTTGAACTACCATATTTATACAATTTTTTTCCCTAGGCAAATGCCATCATAGAAAGGCTTCAAATTGAAGGTCATGTGGAAGAGGATGCTCAGGCAACATTGTTAATTACTGCAGACACAGTATGCTTTTATTCCATTTCACTATTTTTAATTACAACCTCTACCTGCTTTAAATTTGTGTTCTGTGAATCTATCCATTGATTCATATAGTTTTCCTGTGATTGCTTCTGTATTAAGGGTCTTGTCCCCTTTTTGACATTCCTTATGGAGTTTTATCTTACTGTCAAGTCTCATTGATTTTTGAGGTGGTGGTGAGTCATGGGATGGTTAGAGAAAAGCCAAATAACAAGGAAGAAGCACGGGAGTTTATCAAAGGTTCGCTTAACTGGGTTCACTCATGTCCTCTGCTGTTTTTAAACTCAGCTTGTTTTAGTGGTCAAATATGACTAGTAATTGCACTATTGCAGGCTATTCCGGTGGTCATGCAGCAGTCATAGGATCTGTGGTTGTAAGTAACCTTACTACAGGAATACGAAAAGGAGCATGGGAAAAAGCAGAGGTACAACGTGCTTGTTCGTGTATTTAGCTTAGATTTTACTGGATAGTGACATTCAAATGGTTCCTAGCCTGCCTAATCCTGTAGGCATGTTGTTCATTCAAAACGGCAGAGTATTGCTTTGAATTCAAGAAAGAGTTTTGCTATCATCTGAACCTACTGAACTGCTCTCCTCTAATGTCCATTCCTGTATGAACAACTCGATAAGAAAAAAAGGTGCATAGATACAATGAGGTTTCCAGATCAATTATTTATCAGCCTCTATACATCCACTATAACATGTAGAAGAGTGGAATGGTTGCTCTCTTTATATATTTTGATTGTTTTCTCCATCTTTCTGGGTGGAGATTATGATATGGTAATCTTAACTATTTTATATAGATGAGATAGTAACAGTTAAATATTTACATGCACAGGCAAAAAATTAGGAACAATTATATGCACAGGCAAAAAAAATTCCATTTGAGCTGTTACTATTTATAGTATTTCAGCTGGTTCAGTGCTCCTGAGATTAAGGCAACAGACCATGAAAATATATATTTCTATCGCCTATTTTCTGGGAATTTGTCCTGAAAAGCTGTATTAAAGATTTACTAGATGTAAAAAGAACTTTATTTGAAAGCTCTTTGAAGTCCTTACGATTCAATGATACTGAGTTTTGAAAGAATGATCTGGTTCACTTATGCAGGTTTATTTCCATGAGATACCCGATGAGATCATTGATAGTGTGGTAAATTTTGTAAATGCATTTTCTTTATTGGATTTTGTTTCTAAAGCTTTTTTCTCTGCTACACTGTTTTTTATTTCTCTGTTAATGATGAGATGTGTCTTAGATTGAGGAGGGAAGTACACTCCATGTTGCTGGGGGTTTGACACTGGAACATCCATTGACGTCACCATTTGTTGAAGCAGTGGTGAGCTCTCCCTACCCCCCTCCCTTTCTCTTTGACACTGGGTTAGTTATTATTTTCATTGCATGGCTGACAAACTCAGGTAGCCAGGTATTTAGCTCTTCAGGTGCCCGCATCATGCTCCAACGTGCGGCCATTGTTAGGGTCCTTGTCTTCATTTTACAGCCTTCTTCTTCATGTCAAGTGCTGACTTTTCTTTCAATAATCTTACTTATGTTTTACTTGGGTCCTCCTTACAAGTGCACAACTCAACGGGGCTTCATTTATCATCTATCTGCTTTAGGGTTTATATAATGGGTAGTCTCTGCCCTTTTCCACTCATATCTGCATGTCATTGAAGCTTAAAACTGAATCTGCAAAGACCACCTCAACAGGTTTTTTTCTTTTTTCTGGATTTAAGAAGCTGGAGTGAACATGGTTTCTGTGTTACAATAAACAAGCAGTCGATACTTTGGTTACCTAGAATACAAGGATTTAACCCCTTCCCCCCGTCTAATTCTTCTGATGAAAACATCAATGATGTATTTTGCAGGTAGGGAGCACCGATACAGTGTGGGGGCTTTCAAAAGCATTAACCGAAAAACTCATCAAGGATAACCTTGGAGCTGTAAAATAACTTTAAGGTGAGAACTGTGGATGAATCCACCACAATTGTTGCGTATTCTGAACTGTCTCTTGAAATTCCTAGGCTAACCGCTTACTTTCCATTTGAATCTGCAGACTTGGTATCGCCTGAGTTCTATTCTCAAGTCCTTTTACTCTTCAAACCTAGACATGCTGACGATGATGGAGAACTATACTGTCCTGCAAACAAAAAGATGCATACAAGATTCTTTATTGCATTTACATTTTTTTTTTATCTTTTCTAGTGATCCCTGGTGATCATGAATCTTACAGGTATTCAAGTTGCAAGGTTTTTTAAGTTTCTTCTGCAATTCTTTTTTATTCCTACAGCTGGCTAATTCTTACATTTCTCCTGATTGTTGGTACATGTTTCTAATTTCCTTACAATACTTTGTATTCGTACAATCTAACAATCTTTTTTAATATTGAATAAGAGGAGGGTTGACATTTTCAAGCATTGACAGCCTACACATTTAGAGGATGATTGTATGGTGTCTTAAAAATATTTAAAAAATATATATATATTTTTATTTTTTATTTTAAATTAAAATAATTATATGTTTTTAGATCATTTTAATATGTTGATGTCAAAAATAAATATTATTTTGATATATTTCTTACTTAATTTGCAAGTCAAAAGCAGCAAGTTAATTTGATAATTCGAAGTTTCTAATTTAAAAAAAAAAAATTCTTCTAATGAGAATCCCAGAATCTAATATAGATTGTAAATAAAGAACAAGATCTATTTTTGTGCAAGGTAAATGAACACCATTTTCTTCTTTTTATATTGTACATTATACAAAAATATTAAAGCAGAATTGCATTTCATTATACACTGTATTCACTGCACACAAACTCATAAAACATCCTCAAGCACTTGAATTTAATTTTTTAGTGATTCTTAACGTTTAGATATGACAATATTAAAAATAAATTTGAAAATAAAAAAAATTATATATTTTCAAACAAAAACTAATTAAAAAATAATCTTGTCACAATATCAAACACATTTAAAATTTAAAAACTATTTTCCTCGCTGAAAACAAATTGGGTCTAAAAAAAGCTTCTACGAAATTCAAAGGACTAAATGAGAAAATTACGAAAGTTAAAGCTAATATTTTAGAGATTTTTTTAGTTCAGAGATTAATTTGGGTTTAAACTTTAAACACCAAAAAGCATAATAGCTTTACTGCCTGTCGCTCGCTTTCGTTGCCAAACAATTGGGTGAGAAAAAAATCGGCTCAGTATCGGTTTTTTTAAAAAAAAAAATTGAAAAAATTAAACCGATAAAAGTAAAACAAATCCAATTAAATCAATTATAAAACTCCGAAAAATATCCGGTTCGGTTCAGTATCAGTTTTGTAAACCGAATAAACCGAACCGGTGCGGTTTAAAATCACACTTCGTCTTCTCTCACTTATTTTCTTTTCTAACTCTAAACCCTAACCCACCAGCAGCCACCCCTTCTCCCAGTCTCCCTCCCCCGGCAGCCAGCCGCCCCCTCTCCCTCTCCCTCTCCCGGAAGCCAGCCGCCCCCTCTCCCCGCAGCCTTCCCCTCTCAACCCCGGTAAGTTTACTCATCTGCTGTTAAAACTTCATCTAGTATTGTATGCAGGCTATAGAGACGAATCAATGATATTGATACTGCCATACTGGTAATAATGATGCTTGTGGGTGTTGGCCCTTCCTCTGAAAGTCTTAGTCTTGGTGCCTTGGTGGTGCATTTCTTGTTACCACTGGTCTCTTCCATGACTTGTTTGTGAGAGAGCGAAACAAAAGACGGTGAGAAAAAAGGACTTTGCGAAGCAAAGGGAAAGTGAAGACATGGACTCTGTTTGTAGATATCAATGCTAAAGTGTCTCAGAAGGAACTGTAGTTGTTCTCTATTGTGCGCATTAAGCTTAAAAAAATTTGATTTGAAATTATAGTCAGGGAATGAGGGTGCCTAATCAGATAACTGCAATGATTTTTATCTATGTTTTTTGGGTTTAGACAATTTCTTGTAGTTTTACTTTGTTGAGTTTGTTAAAAGATTGTTAAAAAGACAATTTTTTAAATTTAGGTAAGAGGCTCCCGCTGTGATATGTGTTCATATATATTGTGAATATAAATTGTGAATTTCAGCCTTGATGACTGATTATGAAAATTATGAAACCTTGAATCAGGTTATTTTTTTTATACACTTATATTTATGATGATTCCTTTTATGATTTTCATAGGAATTGTAGTAATTCTCTTTGGAGAGTGATCTGTGCATTTTACAAACTTATTGGAAAATTTAATCCTTCTGTTCTATTTGGTCACTTAGAAACCATTGTAAAAATGAAAATTTCAAGAACCCTTTGAATTAGACCTTCATTCTCTTAGTCAAAATCAAACCCAAAAAGGCCTATTGAGAGTTGGGCGTAATCTATTTTTGTATCATATTGCTCGCCAACTGTTTGATAAAAATGCTCGAGTGTGATTTTTTTTTCCTTTTTTTTATCCCAGGAAAGCTTTCGAGTGATATCACTTCGCAATGGAAGCCAAGTTCTTTCGATTTCTCAAAATTGTAGGTGTCGGTTACAAAGCGAGAGCAGAAGCAGAAGGCCGTTTGTTATTTCTCAAACTGGGTTACAGTCATGAAGTTGAACTAACTGTGCCACCTGCAGTCCGGGTATTTTGTTTCAAGAACAATGTGGTTTGCTGTACTGGAATTGACAAGGGAAGAGTGCATCAGTTTGCTGCTTCAGTTCGTAGTTGTAAGCCACCTGAAGTTTATAAAGGCAAAGGGATCATGTATATTGATGAAGTTATCAAGAAGAAACAAGGAAAGAAGTCAAAATGATCGTGGCTGAGATGTGTGATTCGATGCTTCAGCAGCTCTTAACTTGGGTTGTTTGTGGTATAAAATTGTAAGGATTTGGTAATTTTGAGGGGGTTTCAGTCAGTTTATAATGTTTCAGAATAATAGAATTTGCTGGTTGCTAGATTAGCAAGGTTTTTAGCTTCTTCGTTCATTCTTTTTCTTGAGGATTTGTTATCTGATGCTGGAAAATAATGGTTCATCAACACTTGTAAAAAGCTATTAATTTAAATTATGGTTCTTCAACGCGTTTAAAAAGCTATTAATTAACGTAGAATTTCCTTGTGACAAATAATTTATTCTCTGGTTGTATTAAAATTCAAATTACCCTGTAGAGTTATTCCACCAAAAGGCCAGTAAATAGGTTTGAGTAATTACTTGCTGTTTGCACTTCTCTAGTGTTCAGTCCCATGAAATTCAATTCTTCTCCATTATAAACTTTCTAATCAGTGGTATATTTATAAACCGAATTGTGTGAAGATTGCTTGTGCTTCATGTGCAAACATAAACATACTAAAGGGCTTGTTTGCAAAAGCAAAAGATAGTTTTTGCTTCTATTAATGCATTAGGAATATCATCTTGCGCGAAACAACAAAAAAATGATTGGCCAATAAAGAATACATTGGTAGATTTGTATGTCTCAGAGTACTTAGTCAAGCATGTAGATTCGCGAGGCAATGTCCTGAACCAACCAATCAAATCCTTCAAGCAGCCCTTCACCTGTGTACGCACTGCAGCCCACTATTTTCCAGTGTCGGGTTTTATCCATACTCTCTAGGTTCAATACCTGAACAAGCATAGCAAAACCACTTCAGAAATTCAAACAGATGAAAGACAAGGCCATGTAGCACCATGAGAACATCACCATGCAGGAGAAGTGAAAGAAGTGCAAATCAGGTGCCTCTAATTATGTAGATTAAATGTATATGGTTTCTACCAGGTTGTGCCAAAATACTATATGGATGCATAAGCTTTGCAAATAGAGCTATTCTTCAATAACAAAAACTATCAAGTTGATTGATTCTGCCTGATGGCTTCAGGTTCACATAAATGCCCCTCTAACAAAAGAAAATAATTGAAGGGCACTTTTGCAAGCAAAGCTGACCAGAATGTAATTGAGTTTCAAGCAGCATGGAAATTATATTATGAGGAACCCTACCTAAATGTCCCACATCAAACCGCCAAGAGACAAGTCTGGGAAGGAAGGTACATGGAAGATCTTAAAGTAACCTCTACAACCATGTTTATATCATCAGCCGACTGTGTGCTAAAGTTTAATGAACTTTGAAACCAAAGAGTTCATTTCAATTGTTCAGTATGAAACACATGACTTGGATGACATTTGACTTCTTTCAGCACTGAGAAAAGCAAAAATACACGAGGGAAAAGGACACCAAATGTCTTTGAATATGAATAAAAAACAATGCTGCTCACTAACAAGGACATATGATCGGTGAGAAACCTTACTTTAGCAATTTCCTCCGGAGTAAGAGCACCTTTTATGTCTTGCTTATTTGCAAATATTAGTAGAGATGCTCCTGATAGCCTCTGACAGATGAACAGGCAAATTAGAGGATTCACAAGAAAAGAGCAGATGAATAAGCAAAGAAAAAACAAATGAACAAAAGAGTGAAAAAAAAAAGAACAAGAGCAAGAACAAGACATGAGAAACAGATAACATTAATAGAAAAACAAATAAAGCCATTGTTTTCAAACATAACATAAAAACAAAGAAGCTTAAAGCTGGCAAATACCTCTTCCTTCAAAAGATTATCGAGCTCCATTTTGCAATCATCCAACCTTCTAAGATCTGAACTATCCACCACCCAGACCAAGCCATCAGTTTGCTCAAAGTAGTTCCTCCAGTATGATCTTATAGTTCTTTGTCCCCCCACATCCCATATATTTAAAGTGTACCTGTCAAGCAAAAATATAGCATTTCAACCTTCCCTGTCACAAAAGAAAATACCTTCCTCTGAGTGGATATGTGGAAGTACGCTATGATGATCCAGAGAAAACATTCTAAGATATAAAATTCTAATCTTGGAAAGCTTGTCAGACACTACAACATCGTCACTTTACATAACGTCGCAAGAGAAACTGTTGAACTATAGTGACGATTTTTTATCAATCAATGCTAAACTAAAACATATCCAGTTTGTCTTTATTTTATCACTCTTGTGTGTGTGTACACAGGTGAAGGCTGCAATGCACACACACACACACACACAATTTTCCTGTAGTTCAACATATCCAGTTTTTTATCAATCAATGCTAAACTAAAACATATCCACTGTGTGTGTGTGTGTGTGTAAAAGCCAATTAAGAACCCAAGTTCTCATATTTCACTTGTATCTGAAATGGGTTCATGTCAAATTGGCAGTTCAAAACAATAACAAATACACAGAATCATTGCTACCCATGTCCAGCAATAACGAAAGCCACATTCAGACAAAGAAAGAGGGGTAATAGAAAGAAAGGAAGAAACTAGAAGAAAGATCCAACTTTGCTGCTTACTTTTGATAAGAGATGGTTTTGATATTGAAACCAAGAGTAGGACTAATAACACTGGTGTCTTCGCCATTTATCTTCAAAACTATTGTTGTCTTCCCTGAATTATCAAGTCCCCTTCAACCAAAAAAAACCCATTATTCATCTACATATTAGATATAGGGACAGAGACAGCACAGTGGATGAATACATACACCATGAGGATGCGCATTTCTTTCTCTTTTCTCTTGATTTTTCTAATGATGCTAAGCAACCCCATTGTTTAGCAGCAGTGACCAAGGTTGTCAAAATCTTGATTTTGACACAACACGGAAGTCGCTTCTGAACTCGGATCATGAAATTGGATTAAAATCGTACATGAAATATTTCCATACAAGAATCGTAAAATCACAGTTAAAACCATGTAGGAAGAAAAATCGTAAAATCATAAGTAAAATATTTTTGAATACAATACAACACAATTATGGCCATAAAACTAATACAATTACACATAAAATGTACCTAAGGAGTAGTAACATGGTTGTTTCCACATCCTCTGCAATTAAAAACAACAACACGCCACCCTCTGCTATTAAAAACATCCTCTGTTTCCACAAATGAATGTTCATTGCAGTGATAAAATCATGATCCTCAACACAAATATACATAAATGAGAAGAAAAAAAATTGATTCAAGGAGAGAAATCAGTACACAAGTCACTTGACAAAATCTCCACAGATCACTACGGTGTTTCCAGTGTTCCTCTCATTTCTTTCTCACAGACACAAGTCACAAACATCCACCTTTGTTTCATGAAAGCTTCGATTTTTTCCAGTGTTTTATTTCTTAATTTTATTACAGAGAGCATGCCTTAATTAATGCCTGAATTAATGTTCTATTTCTCGCTCTCTAAACCATGCCAAAAGTTGACATATCTGAATTAATGCCCGGGTTTAATGTTCTAGTTCTTACAGAAAAAATTTCTTATTTTTTTCTAATCCATTTTCTTACAGGGAGCATGCCTGAAACTTATTTTTAGAACAAAACTCGATGGGGTTAACAGCTCGAACAATGAACCATGAACCATCTCTCTTTTGGAAACATATTTTCAAGATAAAACCCACTGAATGTGAAAAAATATCTCGTATGAGCATGAAACCCAGAAACTCGTAAAAGTTAACTAACCTTTAAGATTGATGAGAGGCGACGACGGCGACAGATGAGAGGCGACGACGGCGACAGATGAGAGGCGACGAGCTGAGAGGAGACGACGATTTGAGAGGAAGTGATGAGTTTCTGGTTAACTGTCAGTGAAGAGCTGAGATGAGAGGCTCGTTTGAGAAGAAGAATTGGGGAAAACTGGAAAAGCTTTAATTAATTAGATCTGTCAAGTTCCATCTGAGAGGAGAGCCTCGCTTTATCTGGCTTTGCTCTCCATCAGATAATTTTTTTCAATAAAATAAATGATTATACAAGCTTTTCTTAACGTGGTTTTTAAATATAAAAAATTCTCAATCTTGAAATGCTTATATGCGCATTTAATTAATTAAATCAAAATTTATTTAAGACAATGATTAAGATATTTATCCTTGCAATATGAGTTATATACCCTATATTATTTAATAACTTTTGCCCTAGAATAAACATTTTATTCAATTAAATGATTATTTGTCTCAATAAAAAGGGAAAAAATTGTTATTGATGAAAGTGAATTAAATAAAACTATGAAACATAACTATAAAAGTGAAATTCCTTACACCTGATAAGAATCTTTATTAGTGTTTTACTTTTTTGAGCTGTGAAGAGCAAAAGGCAAAGGAGTTTCTTGAATCGTTGGGTAAAGAACAAAACGATTTCAAGTGTGTGTGTATTTACATCGTGAATGTGATGGGATGAGATGAAAATAAACAGTTTAGTCCCTGTAGTTTATCAAAACTAATTAATTAACCAGTCCCTAGTACCATGAGAAATTATATGATCCTTGAACTAGGGTTGACCATCCTCATTAAGGTATTCTTGCTACAAAAAATGCTTTCTCTCATTATCAAATTTTCTCATCTAGTTACCTGCTTCTTCTTAATTTTGTTTCCTTTGTTTTGTAAAAACAGAACGTAAATTAGAAAAGAGCAAGAAATTTACAAAAGGATTACGTTACAAAAAAATTAAAAAACTATATCTAGAAACCATAAGGACTAATCTATTAGTTTCTTTGAGCTACAAGGAGTATATTATAACAATAAACATCTGAATGTTATTGTCATGATATTAATTAAAGTGTCGTGTTGCCATTTTCTCTCCATCTCATTGGAAAATAAAATGTATTGCTCTAGAATTTCAGTATTTATGAGATTAATCGAAATACACGTAAGATAGTCTAGACATTCATATTAATAAAAAGAAAAAGAAAAAAGGTATTGATAAAAAGATGTCATCAGGTTCAGATTGCTCTGATGCTACGCAAGTTAACTAGTCTTCCCATTCAATAATAGCAAAATTGTTCTTCTCCCTGTGTTGCATAAGTGGGAATTAATAAGTAGAAAATAAATAAAAATTGAACAATCCAGCTTTAGCTCTCCCATGAGTAGCAGGCGGGAGATATTTCAAGGGCAGCTTCAATCATACATATGAACGCGATGCCGAAGGCTGAACAGATGTAATTGACAAGGTTCCTGGCTACTTTCTGAAAGTGGCAGGAAATGATGCATTGCTTCCTCTCAACCCTTGTAAATCATATTTACTTACAGAATAAAGTCATTTTCAATTTAATTGTACAAGCAACGTAAAAAGGTTCATCGTCATATATAGAAACATACATCGAAGTGAGAATCACAAAAATGGCGTCTGCTGCTGTTACCTCGTTCATAGTTTTCACACCATTCTTTTTCTTGATTTTGAACAACAGTGCTGCCCATTACATCCCCTGTAGTGAATCTTTAGTTGAGATAGCCCAGGGAAAAAACATATCGCACTGCAAGAAACTGACCACTCTAGGAGTTGAATTTGGGTGGGAAGTCAGTAAACACGATGAGAGGCAAATTGACATTCTCGTCAGCAAGAGGCTAAATAATGCAGAAATGATGTGGCTAGCCTGGGGCGTGAACCCACAAGTCAGGCCACAGATGGTTGGAACGAGAGCCATAATAGGCATCAGGCAGCTAAATGGCTCGGCCGGTGCCAAAACCTATAATATCACGGCTGATACCAAGCTAGGTTGCAGGCTACAGCCTTCAGAAATCGATGTGCAGGTTAAGAATATGAGTTTAGATTATGTGGCTTCATTCGACTACCTCACGCTACACGCAACGATTGTACTTCCTTCAATCTACAATATTTCGAGACTGAATCATGTGTGGCAAGTTGGATATGGTGCTCAAGGAGCAGAGCCTGCGATGCATCCCACAGCTCTCCAGAATTTTGACAGTACAGAAACAATAGACTTGGGGAATGGATCGGCTCAGCATGTGGGGGGATTCGAGAGTCGTCTAAGAAAGGTAAGGGTTAGCTAAAACCAATAAACACACACACACACACATGTAGCTAAATCATATCTCTTAAGAAACTATCTCGTCTAAGAACTTGAGCTGTTAGGTGAGGCTCCAGAATAAAATTTATATAATTCTCTAACACACTCCCTCAAGTGAAAGGTTTTTGAGCTTGAAATTTGCACAAACCCACATTACCTCGTGCTTGATTTTTATCAAATAGAATGAGGGTGGTGAGATTCGAACTCGTGACCGCTGGGTCAACAAGACTCCGTCTCACCTAAAAACTTAAACTGTTAGGTGAGGCCACGAAATATGATTTATATTATTCTCTAACAATATAATCTTCTGATGATCAGGTTCATGGTGTCCTGAACATTATAGGGTGGGGAACCTTCTTGCCTGCTGGTGTGATAATCGCAAGATATTTCCCATATCCATTAGAACTCGGAGCTTATAGGTATCATCTTCATGTTGCCTGCCAAATTATAGGGTACAATCTTGGTGTGGTTGGGTGGAGCATTGGTCTATGGCTAGGACAAGCTTCTAAAGAGTATAAATTTAAAGTCCACAGGATTTTTTCCATATTTATATTCACCTTCACCACATTACAAGTAAGCCTCTTAATTACTATTCATTAATCATGTTCGCATGAAGGGTTCATCATCATTAACATAAACTAACTAAATACTCCATTGCTGATATCATCAATTGCAGGTGTTGGCATTGCGCTGGAAACCGCATAAAACGGATGACTACAGGAAGTACTGGAATATGTACCATCATTTTCTGGGCTATGCTCTGCTTGCTGTGATCTCATTAAACATTTTTCATGGCATTGACATTTTGAAGCCAGACCACTCCTGGAAAAGGGCTTATGTTGGAATCCTCGGGGTGTTTGGTGTCATTGTTACAGCTCTTGAGATCTTCACTTGGGCTAAGTATCTTACCGAGGACAAAAAACCCAAAACCGACGCCGGACCCGGACCCGGAAATCCGAAACCTGGATCTGGAAGGGCTGTTGCTGCTGCTGCTGCTGAAACTCAACCACCTACCTGAAAGTCTAGCCTATCTATGATATTAGACGCATCAAGCTCTTAACCATTTGCATGTTATACTTATGGACTCCATTTTCCTTTTGTATTACAGTTGTCTTTGTGGAGCTGTAAGAAAATGTTGTGATTTTGGAACAGCTACCATGACATTTTAGTTTCTTCAACAAGCTGCCATTAATTATGCTTTTAGATGTATGGTTAATGAAAACTATCAAAAGATGAAGCAACCGCCCTAGCTCGTGTTCATCCCCTGGCTACTCTGGTTAAATTGATTTTTCTACATAATTTTTTGCTCAAACTATGGGTGCTTAATGGTCATTTCATTCCTGAAGCTACACTTCCCGTATTCTTTCCCGGGGATCTTCTTTCAGTAACCGGCTTCCTCAGGAACACATCAGTTTGCAGCAATAAAACCTATTGGAAGCAGCATAAGCCATAAAAGGGATTTTCTCGAATCGGAAGCTCTTGCCGAGGCAGGGGCATGGTCATCAACCAGACAAATCTAAGAAATGAACTCAAGTTTCAGTATAACTAGATGGGTAAGAACGAAAATTTAAGAACTAGATACACTTCCAAATACGTTTGTATGATTAAACTCAAATGTAGGTACAACGTTATTGCTTCCTGGAGGAGCAAATATAAATACAGATTGCAGCAGCAAACATGGCGTATCTTCAAAACTGTGACTGTTGTGTCAGATTTGCCTACTTTATCGAAAAGAGAACAAACTTACAACAACGAATTTCATGATTCCTATTCTAGGTCTGGAGAGAAGTAATGCTTAATTCATGAGCCTTGGAGCTTTGAGAAAATGTACACTCTTTACAAACCCTTTACCAGCTTCACCCACAGCCTTTAAGACATCAATTGGGTCTTCGGCGTCACTGGCTTCCTCTCGATCCCGCTTCTGGGAGAAGTAAACAAAATTCAAGAGATCAGGTGAGTGTATTTGATAAGATTTCTAAGTTGTTCCAGAAGAGATTATATCATTAAAGGACACTATATGAGGACATTTTGAATGGCATTCCATTATACCTTTGAACAAGATCTCTCCCATGTTAGTCCAACAGCGTCGCCTCCCAGAGAATCATACCATAACTTCAATGTGTTGCATTCTTTCTGAAGATGTTCAAAGAGAGTAAGGAAATTGAGAGCAACATGGTCGATTTGAACAGCAAAGCATTTCAGAACACTTGCCTGTAAATCTGCAATGTAGCACCTGAGTGGATCGAAGTCCACCAGTAGCTTATTTTTCAACTTGTCTAAGCTCCCTCGTAAATCTCCAGGTAACATAAAGGGCTGGAACGCCTTACTAGCATTCCCATGAGCCACAAGCCTCCCTGCCCAGTATGTGAAATAAATTACAAATTTCAGGCAAGTTAAGACAGGAATCAGACAGTTGTCAAGCCAAACTCTGGGATGGCTGTAGGAACATACCATGGTTTAATTTTGATGGGAAGAGAAGACGTTGAGGATATGGTAATCTGTCCCCATGGAGAAGGATTACAGCATCATAGTTGGTAAGAGGAGTGCAGAAAAGGCACTGTGGTCAAAAAACTAAGGCCATTAAAGGCAAAAGTATAAATCAGAAGAGCTAAAAAGCACTTCGAAATTAACTCACCTCCCATCTGTAAGATTCTGTCTGGTCCTGAAATACGAGTCTGGTAAGCAGGTTTGCACTGCTCCGAGCATAAGCCACCAACCTTTTAAGTTCCTTTGGATTCAACAAACCCACATGTCAATAAAGAATATGAACAGGAAACTGCCTAAGATAAATTGTAAGTGATTTATCATACATGGATATGGTTATGAACTCAATGAAAACTTGGGGTAGACCTTTTGGTAAATGGCTTGGTTCATTTCCCAATGCTTAATATATTATAACTTTATCAAAGCATAAGAGGAACCAAGTCCAATATCAACATTAACAAATGGCCAAAGCAGCTCAGGAAGGAAGAGAAGCATTCGCTAAACTTGCAAGCATATACGGTAAAATATTTTCTCATGAAAGATTATACAGCCTGCTTTTGATTGGAGAAATCACTAACCAGTATGTTTGGTGAGATTCTGGTCCAAGCTTCAGATGCCTTGTCATAGGATGTCGCCAAGAACATTGCTGGACTTATGTTTTGGCTACTTTCTTCGTAACCTTTTCTAGTCAGCATAAACTTGTCCTGGATAATTGTATATAGAATTAGCAATCATAGAAGAAGAGATCAAAATCACTGAATACAGATTAAAGAGACCAGTAAAGATCAAACGATCATTA
The DNA here is from genome assembly GCA_027405865.1 of Salix purpurea. Taxonomy (NCBI): domain Eukaryota; kingdom Viridiplantae; phylum Streptophyta; class Magnoliopsida; order Malpighiales; family Salicaceae; genus Salix; species Salix purpurea. The sequence continues at coordinate 3,817,033 of JAOWLH010000013.1, read as the reverse complement.
CTTGATTGCAGAACTTAATATAAATCAAACAGTAAGAGACCAAAAAATATTAAACAACCATTGCCAATCTGCAGAACTTACATAAATCTCTTTCTTATCACTTGCGTTGAAATCACTGTTTATGTCAACAATAAGAGGAGAAAAGGTCCAGTCATATTCCGCTAGCAATCGCAAGAACCTGTTAAGAAAATTTCAAGGACAGGGATCATTGGCCAACAAAAATAGATGCAAGGAACAAAAATCCATCTTGGTTTAAGAAGAAAAGCTCATAGAAAACAGAGCAAATTCCTTCTTCAGCTGAAATAATTGATTAATAGTTAAACACCAAGTTTGTAGGAGTATAAGTTTCAACCTTAGAAATCCAGTGATACGCGAACAAGGAACAGTGAAAGGCAAAGGCTTCACAAAGAGATGCGCGACCAATAATTCAATTGCCTCCTCTGATAAGCATGCCGAGAACATATGTGAAGCAACCCATCTTTTAGCAAGCCTTCACAGAGAGTCAAGCAAAACACTTTAAGAGGAAGGCAATTAGCATACAAGTAAATAAAACAAAGCCACAGATTCATAACAAACCTAACAACTGGCCCATATATTGGGAAAACACCTTGCAACCCATTAATCATGCTAGAATGCTGACTGTGAACAAAGAGTTTCTGGTCTGCAGAAGAGACCCGCTTTCCTTGATCACTTCCAACTAGAAATCAGACTGGGTAAGTAATGTATATATCAAAAGAATCTATCCAAATAAGCATGAATTACATGTACACTGAAACTTGCTTACTTTCTCTTTTCACCAAGCTCAAGCCTCTCTCGTGCAAAATTTTTAGACGAAATGCATATCCAGACTGAAAAACATCCACGTCATCTTCAGTCGCCGTACATGTCATCCCCCAACTATTCTCGAGACTGCCATAAGATCATGATCAGCTCCTACCATACTTTTACAAGTATAATTATAAAGTGCATAAAGAAGCCAATATCACCCACCTCTCTCCAATTTTGAGAAGAAAAGCAGATTTGGTTTTCTCAATAGCCACATCATCCATTGGCCAGTTCCCAGAACCTTCCAACTAAAAACAGGTTTAAGATGTTAGTTTGATGGGAAATGATATAAAAAGCATGAGTGGACAACTAGGCACCATACCTGAATCATAACTTCCAACGGTTGGATGCAGGATGAAGTGAGCTTATGTAGTCTTGGAACATTACCCTTTTCACTTGCTAGTGGGTGAGGTTCAGGAGGGAAGACAGATGTGAACCTGAAAGCTGGAGAGGTAACAAGCAAAATTGAATTTCTACTAATTGTTAGCATTTATGCAATATTAATTTTTGCTATATATTAGCATATCATTACAGCATGTAAAACAATCTAACAATGATAACGATATCTTGGATATACCTGGGTGTAAAGGCTGCACACTGGACACCTTCAAGGGAATGTCTTCTATAAGACGCAAGCGCTTTGATAGGACATCAAATGCCCCAAGCAAACTTGCAGAAAATGACATCGGATCTGACAAAATAGTATAATTTTAAAATATTATAGAATTCTGTGAGAAAAGGTACATTGCAGAAATAAAGGAGAAAAAAGGTGAAACCAACTAAAAGCAAATGGTCAATCTCATCACCTTCAACACCGTGTAGAAGAGAGAAGTCAAGCTGATCCACAGTTTGCTCAATACTGTTTTTTGTTATAGAGAGATGACGAAGAAGTATATATTCTACAATTCTTTTTAAAATGAGATGTTTCATCCACTGCTCACTTTCCCATACTACATACAAATTGGGACAACAAGGTCATGATAATCATCATGTTGCAACTAAGTTCAATCCAAGAAGCCAGGACAAACATAGAGCCTCACCTGTGCTTTCAGCAATTTTGCCATCCTTAAATCTCCTGAGCTCTGCCTTCTCTCCCCAAAACTTCCGAAACCTGGTAGCCTAGTGCATAACATGAGAATTTTAGTACATCGGAATCCCTTTCTTCAATTAATTGAGATTGGATTCAATAAAATGTTAATATAAATTTCAAGCATGGAATTCAAATACCTCTTCTTTTTTTTCAGCATCTGGACCAATATCAACAACTCGAAATGCTTTATCTAAAGAGCTTAGAGAAATTCCAGCTAGCAATGGTTCTCCATCAAGTGTTGATAAACCCTAAAATAGATAGCGATTACAGCTAGTTGAAGAAATGAAACAAATATGATCTCAAAATTAGAAAGAAATAATAATGATAATAGCATACATTTTCCAAACTGCAACATGAAGGGATGTTTCTCCAAATAACACGAATTGACTTGGCTCGATCATTCAGTCCTTGAGATAGAAGACTGTGAACCTTTTTCTCATACAATCTCCAACATTCTTCGTCCAAGCAGTATCCAGAAGAATAGAACTCACTATTTCCTTTTAAGTTCAATCTAAAAGGCCCAAAACATATAAAAATCAAGGGCAATGAAGATATAGACCAGCATGAGTAAATGTAAGATCAAAAGGAAAAACAATGTCACACATGCATCATTGAAAAAGAAGAGCATTTCCCATGGCAACTGTGCAGCAATGTCGAAAAATTTATTTCCATTCACATCATTTCATTTCTTGTATTTCAATCATAATAGTTTCCTGTTTTATTGAATACCTGAGATATTCTCTGCTCAGACCTCGGGAAATTTTATAAATGTCCACAATTTCACCAGAAAATCATTCTGAAAAGGTATGGTGTGTTTGCAACAAATTTCTCAATTTTAATTTATTCAAGAATAAGAAACTCATATTTTTTTCCTCAATCCAAGTGAGGCTCACTAATACAAACTCTTGAATGAGAAATCCCAGCTTCTTTGAAAGATAGTTTGAAGGTGTTCCAAAAACAGAATTAAAAGGCAATTGACAACTTCAAATCATTAAAATATACCTTACACAATAATCGTATTTGGCAGCAAAGTCAATCTTGGTCATGAAGATATCCTCAAATGCACTATCACCAGATTTCCCAAAACATTGAAGTGTCAGAGAAGCCTCGTTTTGGAGCTGAACATTGGAGCAAATTAAGAAATCTTGAGACATGGAAACAAAATCCAAAAAGAAATGGAATGGAAACAAGTTATGGACTCCCCAAATTGAACTTATTGCCAAATGGAAATTTAGCTCAAAGACAACTCCCCGTCTCAGCAGGCGAGTTGGCAGTCTCAAACCCAAAATTTGGGGGCTCCCAGGGTGTAAGGAATTTATTGTTGAGCCAATACCCACAAAAGACTAAAGAAAGAGAAACATATAGCAAATGGTACCTCTGAGAAACCACTATCTTTTATCCGGAAAGTTAAATTGATGTGAGTGGATGAATCGAATAGAACAACTGGAAATAATTCTTTATACAGCATCCTATCCTGCAACTCCGAAGTAAGATTACAAATAACCAATGATACAACAAGATTACAAACAACCAATCAATGATGCAACATGCAATAAAGCAAAATCATATCAAAGCACTCAAGATACAAACAAGCAATGAGCTCCCAAGGGTTACAAAAGGCTGTAAACAGTTTAAAACTCTCGGGTGCAATTCCAAACAAGACTAAGTGACTAGTCATTAGGCGACCATTTTTTCAATGACAACACAGAAGTAGTGCTAGAAGCATTAGTTAGTTAATTTACTAATATCACAGCACTTTTTTTTGCAAAACAGAGCCCATCTGAAAAGCTTGTGACCAGGATCAATTTCCTCATGCACCAAGGCTGGCAAGATGATATCGGCGGGGGATGGCCTGACCAATGCAGTCATCACTTTGTGCATATAGCTAAATGGTAGTTTTTTTCATCAGTTATAGGTGAGAGACAGAAGAGTGGGAAGCATATTGTGATATGCATAGCAATTAATAAAAAATATGAAAGCAAGCAAAAATAGATGTATCTATATACATAGAAATAAAAAGCTGCCCAATTACCTCCTTCAATATCTTGATCTCACCTTGCTTCTGTAAGAAAAGGCCTCGAGTCCATAATTTTGAATTGGCTGCATAACAGAGGAAGCAGGGTGCATTTTAATGAATATATGAAAGGCTTTTAATATCCAACCATTAATTCTAAGGCATTATGAAACCAGATTCACATGATAAAGTACCAAATAGGAAACTTCTGCTTCCTAAGTATCTGAAAGAGCATGCCCCCACCATTTACTTGATATTTGGTTTGTTTTTTTATTTTTAAGTTTTTTTAGCTACACAAAGAAAATGAAAGTTAACACCATAAAGGTCATTCTAAAGCAAAGGAAAACATATAGAAAGAGGATTATTCATTAAGGAAGCTCTTGGCTCAAGCCCCATCATACAGTTAGGGGACCAATCAGCTACTTTGCTAGCCCATCATGTTTAAGACTATCGCCTCCATCGTTTAAATGTTATTGGCTTTATCATAATTCATGAGTTAAAATTATTAGTTTTACATCAGCAATGACTATTTAACTGCAGAGCTTTACAAATGAGTTGACATCATTATCAAAGTTGTGCATAAGGAATGGCATTTTAAATGTAGAAATTATGAAAAGAATTTAAGAAACAAAAAACAACGATACACATTAATGAGAAAAACAATTTAACCCAATTCAAACTATTTACGACTGTTATGCAGAAACTTTTGGCAAAAAAAAAAATGAACCTACCTATGAAGTCCAACGTGACTCTAAATATTTGCAATGGTCTCATGGAACTATTAACCTTCTCATGAGCCACAAGATATGACAATATGATAGCTATTAAATATCCATTTAGGCCATCATGAGAATGTATAAAATCTCTCTGTCGAGCCCAAACCTGAACAAATAAGACAGTAAATATTGATTCATTATCCCAGGAAGACCTTCTAAATTTATATTCAGAATTGAGAGGAAAAAGATTACTTCACCTTCAGCAAAACTAAAGCCTCTCCTAATGCCTTCCATCCAAGAAAAGTTTTCTTGAGAAATTCTGTATTGTCCTCTAAACACATGTCTTCCAAAACACTACAGTTATATCTTGGCGTAGGCAAAGAAATCTCACCTAAATATTTCCAAAACAGAATTACTGCTTGGTGAATACATTGCATTATTTGTTAATGAAAACAACATTCCTGGATATATATATTTATTCTACCTTGATTCAAAGCACGGACATTGTTCCTTTTCAAGTCCAATTTTGCAGCATTAAACAAAGATTTTGCTGTAGGAATTATCCTCACAAAGAACCCTGGAACTTCAGCGAGCTTTTCAGCTACCAAACAGAGACAAATCAAAACTTTGCATAAGTTATCCATTTAGCAATCACTACTTCGCTACAACTCCTAAAAAAATTAGTAAGCAAGAGGAACCTGGATACACAAGCAGCACAGGTTTCCGGGCCTCATTTTGAAGAGTAGACCATTCAACCTTTGCAAAGGACGAATCCGACTTCAAAGACTTGCTAATCACACATAAATAAACGAACCTCTTCGCATGATAGCGGTGATTTAAATAATCTTTCTCGTGAAAACACTCCTGCCGATAATTACAAATATTCTCAATCAATACAAACTATTCATGATGCAATCGATCAGTCATTTATAAGCGCATTGATGTGACCATAAGCAGCGTGGATTAATAGCTAAAAAGCCAATTACCTTTGGCAATTGAATGAAAAGATCAACACTAATATCCGGCTTCACGACACACTTTATCGAATAACTGCCACCAATTTCAATTGATTTCGGCTTCTTAAACTTAAACTCCACTTTATCCGCTCCGACGTCTCTAACAAACCCCGCCGCTTCCTCGCCGGTAACCTGCATTTAAAAAATACGGTCATTGACTTCCTAATTAAGCTCAATAAATTAAACAGGACTGATAAAAGGATAGTAGTTAAAAAGACGGACCACGAGGTTGTCAGGGATTTTGTCGATGGAATTCCGGATAGATGAAACGGTGTCGTTTACGTGCTTGGTGAAAGCAGGAGAATGGTCAATTTGAACTTCGTTTATTAATTCTGACACTTTAAAGTCCATCGGTTCTGCTAGAATATCGGAATCCATGGTAGAAGGAGCGAGGGGTTTTGTCTGGTCGGCGAAGGGGTTTTGTTAGGGTTTAACAAGAAGTGGTAGAAGAAGGGAGCGAAAAGGGGAGGAGAGGAGAGGGAGTTTTAAACAATTTAAGGCGTCCAAGGCCCAGGAGTTTCTATAATTCTATTTACAGCATTCTGGACTTTGAGATTTGAGTTTAAGAATTTAGATGGGCTTTTAAGCCTGTTAAACTTTCCCATTTGTCTGTGTGTTACACAATGTGTTTTTTCAAAAGAAACCTTTTAATTTTAAAATGTATTAAAATAATTTTTTTAACTTTATATATCATAAATTTATTAAAAAATAAATTAATATTTCTTAAAATATACTCAAACACAATTTTAAACACATTAAAAGAATACTTAGAGCCTGTTTGGATGGCGTTTCAAACGCCATTTTTTTTCATTTTAAATGAATATAACTTGGTGTTTTTAGATCATTTTGATGTGCTGATGTCAAAAATGATTTTTAAAAAATAAAAAAAAACATCATTTTGATGTATTTCGGCACGAAAAGCACTTTGAAAAGCTACAGCAACAACTCTCTCAAACACCCTCTTAATTTCATTGCATTATAATCGTACCAAACATGCCGTGACTACATATTTGATAAAAATAAACCTATCAAGTCTTAATGAAATTGGAACTAATAAAAGTTATATATTTATTTAATTGAATTTAGAGATAGTAACTATACATCTAGTTTGAATTGGTCAATGAGGTAGCACTAGGATAGCCAAACCCTAAAGATTCACTTGAATGAAGTAAAGCAGGGAAAAGAACATGCTAAGTGCAGCACTGCGAGGAACAAAGACTTGAGACACAAGAATCCGTAAAGAAAAAGAAACTAAGGAGTCAAAGCTAATCAAGTGAAGCTTCATGTAGAAACGTTATAACGTTCATATTCTTGTCCCTCGCATATAGGCTATCTATGCCTGCCTCTATGTCTATGAGCCACAAGCACGGAAAGTGCACTCAGATGTATATTGTGGCCCACTTATATGGGCCCTACAGAAAGCCTTTCGTACGGACCTCGACTTTGAAAATCCACCTACATTTCGGGATTTTATATGTATACAAATATTTTAGTATATAGATTTATTTTATAATTGTCAGTTGCTTTTTAATAAATTTAAAAAACTATTGAAATAATATATTTTTTTAATTTTTTAAAATTTATTTTTAATATCAGCACATAAAATTTATATTTTACTCGTTCACTTAAACCGACCAAATGTATTTCTCAGAGACGGGTTTCCTCGCATTAAAAAATAGTGAATTGAAAGTCAACTATTTGGATTGAAGCCTGAAATTTTGATTTTGAAGTTTTATAGACAAAACTATATAATTAACATATAATTAACTAAGTGGATTTAGAGATAGAGAAACACGACCTATAACATTGAAGTACACAAAATGAAAAATCCATGAGAATTGATCTAGCTAGATGGACGAACCACTACTTAAACATGATTTTTAATTCACTATTTTTTCAAGATGGTCCCTAAATCCTGTTCTTCTCGCAGAACAAAAATGTTTGATCAGGGCCTTCACACAGAACCTGTCCAGAGAAACCTCCCAGCACGTAATTATTTATATAATATGATATAAAAATATATAATCTCCTCCTCAAGGCTCGCGAGTAGATAGCAATGGATATATAGCACCTCTCAAACTCCACATTGTCGAGAATATATAGAGTACTTTTCTGCTGTTCAATGCTGAGTGATGAAGAAACTGTACCCTCCACGATTAAAAAGAAAAAAGTATGAACTGCCGCGAATCCTGTCCGAATCCAACAAGCTGGAAATTCTTCTGAAATCCCAGTGTGGCGAGACATCTCAATGACTTGGATATTTGTGGGTTACTCAAAGGAATGCTGGTTCTTAAAGGGTGATTCCTGATTCTGCATGTGTCACGCTTTCAAGTACCTAGCCGGCAAACCCTACAGCACAACCCATACATTTATATGTGTGTGTCTATATATATATATATATAGCAAAGCTTTCTGCCATCAATCTGACTGTAGACGTTTCCTTGAAGGGAAACAAAGATTCACGAGAACACACATATGCAGGACGATAAATTGGCATGCGAGGTGGAGCAGATTCGATATATGGGAGCTACGAGGAATATTTGTTTCGGCATGAAAAATACTTTTAAAAATTATCGTAATCGCACTTTTAAATAGGCCTTACTTGAACGATACTTCATCATACGTACATTAGGCATCGGTTGGTCCCATGAAAAATGAAAAATGACTCGGGAAGCCAAGTTGTTATGAATTAGAGTGCTTATCTAGGTCTAAATTATGGTAAATTGATTTTGTAAAGGAAGAGAAGCACTCGAAAGGAGAGTGCAAAAGAAGTCAGGCCAGAATCAGAAGACTTTCTTTCAGCACGACTCGTCACCATAATTCTGATTGGACTTGAAATGATACAAGACTGAAAATGAACGAGCACATCAAAGGGTCACGTTTTGAGAGATGGTTCAATTGATTACAGAATAAATTTCTGGTCAGTGTCGTGATTAATACAGTGTAATTGGAATTTTCTTCTGACTTTATCGCCAACAACAACAAAAAAAATATCAATTAATCATCTCATTTCTGAATTTAAGATTATAGAATATAATTTATATTATTTTTCAATATATTTATTTAAGTAAAAATTATTTGATATTGAAATTTACACAAACACACAATGTCATGTGCTTGATTTTTATCAAATAAAATGAGAATAGTGAAATTTGAACTCATGATCACTGCATCAAATACCATATCAAAGAACTATCTCGCCTAAAAGCTCCTAAAATATGATTTATAATATTTTTAACAAAAACTTGCACAAGCCCACAGTACCATGTGTTTAATTTTTATCAAATAGAATTGGGTGATGAGATTCGAACTCATGACCGCTGCGTCATATAGCACATCAAGAAATTATCTCGTCTAAAAACTTAAACAGTTAATTAAGTCTCTATAATATTTTTAACAGAAAACAATGGCACAAATTATCCATACATAAACCAATAGATCCAGATTTTTAGAAGATAATTATGATATATTTTGAAGTTTAATTAAGAAAAAGACAAACAATTATAATCTAGCCTAAAAACCAAGGTTGTTTGAAATGATCCGGAAAACAATAGGCATAAAGGTAGAACAAGAAAGGTATCATTATCTACTGGCAAGAGATAGATGCTCCATCATGAAATTTAGAATTTTGTTCCGAGATTTCAGATGGAGTACTGCAAAAAGGTTATAAAGATTCAAAGTGTAAAAGAGAAAGAGCTTCTGGTACTGGAAGGAGATATAAAAAAAAAAAAAGATTGATTATGAAGGGCATGTACAAGAGCGAGACTAATTTCCTGTTTTGGATTATGATTATGATTATTTTTTAAAGTATTTTTTATTTAAAATATTATTTTTTATTTATAAAAATTATTTTTAATATTAATATATAAAAATAATTAATTTTTTAGTAATAGTTGTCAAATTTAATCCAATGTCTTGTCCAATTTAGTTAAAAACCGATCTGAATTGTATTCTAAGTTTTTAATTTCAAGGTGAACCAGCAAATATAAAAAACAATCCGCAGAGAGAACTTCAAGTGTAGAAAGAGAAGGTTTTGTCGTGTTATTAGCCATCATCTCTCTCCAATTTTGCAGATAGCCAAAGAATAAATCAGTGTGAGTTTAGTAATAAAGTGAGTGGGTTTAAGTCTTAGGGACTTGTATATAAAGGTTATTTTCCATTGGATTTGTAAGGGCCAGGACTTATAAACTATTAATTGTTTGATAATAATAAAAACTATATTCTAAGATTTTACTTAATAGTTTAATGTTTTAGGTGAAATGGTTTATTGACATGATACCATAACCTTAATGACCTAACGGTCACGAGTTCGAATCTCACCACCTCCATTTTATTTGATAAAATTTAAGCATAGGGTAGTGTGGGTATGTGCAGGTTTTAAGCCCAAAAGGCTTTCATTTTGAGGAGAGTGATAGAGAAAAATATAAATTATATTCTGGAATTTCACCTGACAGTTTAAATTTTTAGATAAGATGGTTAAAAACAAGGGACATGATTATCCTGCTTTTAGTTTATAAAAATAAAAACAAATTGATTTGTAAATACCATTTCAAAAATACACATGAGCTATCTATCGTATTATACTTGTATAATAAAGTGGGATTCATGATTGGATAACAGTGATCAGATATTTTAAATTTTGCAATACTTAGCATAAATTAATTAAAGCAACAGAACCAGCCTCTACGATCTCTAAGTACAGCAATATGCCATGTAATAACATAGCCTCACATCATTAGAAGTACGTGCTAAATGCAACATGGGAGATAGCTAGTACATGGGAAAAGAAAGAAATTAAAAGTACTCATCGGTTATTTCGTATAAGATTAAGTTTTCTTTTGAAATTATTTTTTATTTAAAAATATATTAAAATAATATTTTTTAAAAATATTTTTAATATTAATACATGAAAATAATTTAAAAATAATTAGTTTAAAATAAAAAATAAATATTTTTTTTTCAAAAATATTTCTACTTCTTCCAGGTCACAGACAGGGCTATAGACTTTTAGATCACCACCTTAGAGGAGACAATCAGGGGTTTACAAGACAACTGCTGTGAGGTCATGAGTGCTGACAAGAATTTATCTTTTATAGGACGGCCTCTTAGGGTTTCTCTCCAGTCTTGATCCGCTGTGTTCTTGGTTCCACCCTTTCTCTTTTCCTTCGAAACTCCATTAAAATACCATTACTTTAGCCACCCTGCAAGGAAGATCCCGTCAACAACAGCGAAATCAGTAAAAAACATTACACTCCTAAATCCAAACCCACTCTCAAAGAGGAGGAACCAACATTCCAGTTGTCTCTTGTTGCTTTTGAGGAATTAACGTTATTTTTATGTGCTCAAAAAAAGCACTGTTCCGCCACTCCAGTGCTTGTTTAACACGCACACACTCCATGTTTGCATGCATGCATGGAAGCACACGTGGCACCTTGATTAGCGATCGACATTATCATTGTGATTATCGTTGTTATATTTACCAGAGGTGGATACGATAATATATATTCTGCATAGTTAGTGCTTTTCATACCTTGGAAAGGAGGAGCAAGACCGCAGGGGCCCCACCAAATCCAACGACCCACATAACATCATGATTAGCAAGTGCGTGTATTTTTTTGTGGGTGGACCTTGATTCTTTTTGGGCTCGCATGATTAAGCAAATCCCAGAGTTTCCAATTAAAAGAGTATAAACAGAGATCCTCATTAATTACTCGAATTTTATAGGCATTGGAGCAAACACCCTTCTCCGCCGAGGACCACCACTTCCCCACCATCAACCGTGTAAACCAAACCCCACAAGGGGTGGTCACATCTGTTTCTTTTTCCCAAAAGGGAATATTATTAGCAGCTGCATCTTTTGCTGCTCTTTGAATTGGTGGCTTCTTTAGTGAATGATATATGTGTCCCCTATTATTGTTTTGAGTTAAAAAGAAGAAGAAAATAATTTTATTATGGTCAAACATGAAGGGGTGTTTGGAAATGCGTTTAGAAATTGCTATTGAATTATTTTCATATACTTATATCAAAAATAATTTTAAAAAATTAATAAAATATATTATTTTGATGTATTTTTAAATGAAAAATATTTTAAAAAACAACATCAATCACACTCCCAAATAGACATGTGTGCTAATATTTTATTATGAAATCCTAGTGGTTTATTGCTTGTAGAGTTTGATTTTTGTAACCATATGATATTATTAAGGCCACAGAATTAAGCATGGAAGCTATGTTGGAGATTCACTATATTTTTTTAGATGACTCGTGATGTTTTCTGTATTTAGTTAAGGATATTTTTATTATTTTTTTCAATTTTATTTATTATTTCTTTAATACATAAATAGTTTATAAGAACTTCAATGGTCAGTTTTAATTAAAGATAATATTAAATAATAAAATTTCAAATTTGTCGAGAATAACGACAATGTAACAACAACAACACCAGTATAGTATATTATATTGTCTTGTGCTCATGCTATTATTATTATACCATAGTTTTTAAGTGGGGATGTGGTATTGTTTTTCGTGGTTTACAATGCGAATATTGTAGCATGTTTGTCACTCTGTTTCCAAATTGTTTTTTAAAAAAATTAAAAAATATATTTTTATTTTTTATTTTAAATTAAATTTTATAGATATTTTTATTTTTAAACAAAAAAATATTTTTAAAATAATATGATCTATATTACCGACAAAATAAGTAAGAGAAGGAGCATCTTTTGGAAAGCGGTGGTCGTCCCATTTGTCGAACCATTAAGTCACCAATCTCTAGACGATCTGATTCTCTCTTTCTCGTGCCTGTGTCTTCATGTTTTTTGAATCTTTTGATCGAATTTGAGCACTCGATCGATATTCCATGGGAGCTTGCTCGGTTCTGTGCCCTGATATACGTGGTGGGGTCACTTTATTTCTCCTATTTTTTACTGCTTTTTTGTTTTTAGGGTTCGTAGTATACTATATTTTTTACTTTTTTTCTCTCTTCGAGTTTCCATCTTTGACTCGAGATCTATGATCTCTCGCAGTCTCACACGCACTTTTTTTTCTTGTAGAGCTCATCCAGACGAGTTGTTGCTTGCTGGCTGCTGCTTTGATGATTGCAGAGTATCGGAAAGGGATACCTTTAGATCTATCTCTCCACTTCTTTTCGCTACAATCAAAACAACTTGAGATGTTCTACCCCCTGGTGGACTAGTTGTAGAAATCTTGCTGTTAATATCCATACATCTACTAGCTAGATTTTGTTTTTTGGGTGGTAGTGATAAGTGGTGTCCTTCTTTTTAAAAAAAATATAAAATTATTTTCTAATAAATATTCTCGTGGGTCATTGAAATTAAATACTTTTGAGTTTTGATCAAATCTTAAGCAATTCATTAGTAGCTTGTTTATGAGAATACTTTCTTTCTTAATACAACCTTTTGTAATATTTTAAAGGGGATGATGATAATTCACGATGATAATCTATACATTTACGATGATAAACTTGCAATTTTCATTAACTATTAAATTATGTTTAACATTCAAAACATTCAACTTATTTGTTTTCCTTGTATTAAAAGACCTTAAGATTTAGAAATTAACTTCATTACGATACTAGTGGCAAAGAACTGTCTCTTCTATAAACTTAACTTTTTAGATGAGACCCAAAATATATTTAACATTTAAAACATTCAATTTATTGTTTTTCTTGTATTAAAAGACCATAAGATTTAGAAATTAACTTTATTATCAGTCTAGTGTCAATGAACTATCTCATCTAAAACCTTAATTTTTCAGGTGAAATTCTAAAATATAATCTATATTATTTTTTAACATATTTTCTCAAGTGAAAACGTTATGGGCTTGAAATCTGCACAAACTTATATATTTTATGATTGATTTTTATCACATAAAAGAGATACTATGAGATTCAAACTCGTGATCACTAGATTACCAAGACTCTAATACCATATCAAAAAATCATTTGACCTCAAAATTTAAATTCTTAGATAAAATCAAATAATATAATTTTTATTATTCTTTAATACAAAGCTACAGACCCGATTTTGTAGAAACAATATCTAGAGTCCAGATTGTTAAGATCTAATTTCAAGTGGAGACGAACAAAAAAGAAATTTGAAAGAATTTAAAAATTAAAACTCTTTTAAAAAAAAAGAAAAAAAAAAGAGAGAAAACACCTACATTGATGTTATCCAGCACAAACACTAAACTACAAACTCCAAGTGCCTGGCAACGCGTTGCTCTGATGTGTATAATTAGTAACAAAAACACGAAAAATACCATGAGAGACCCCGTTATGCTTTTTTCATAGATAGGATCACATGCATGCATGCATGCATGCATGCATGCATATGTTGATGAGGGGGGTTATGATCATGAAAAAATACTTTTCATCTGGGGTCTTGTTTGGTTTTGAAGTTCATCTCGTAAAATAGAGAGTACGGGCAGCGAATAGTGATTGATTGGTAGCAAGTAATTGAAACTGGTTGTTTGGTGATGGGGATAGGATGGCCTATAACGGCTTACGGTGTATTGACGATGTGATGGTCATTGTTCTGTTGAAACTTGAAACTTGAAAAACATATCATACACTGACTGACACATGCATGATTGAGAATATTGCTTCATCCCAATCGCGTCATGGGATCTGACGACACGTTTTCAATCAATTTCATGTATACTATTTTTATTTTTAATTTACTCTCTCTCTTTTCCATCCTTTATTATTTGCGAAATGAACACGAAAGCATTTCGTTTATTATTAAATTGATTTATTTCTTTGATGTATTGAATAAAAACTATTTTAAAAAACTCCAATTCCATACATCACTTAAATGACAGGCAACGACAATTGGTATATTTGAATAAGATTATTAACTTTAACAAGTAAATTGTTTGTATAAATGATAAGAATTTGATATAAATATTGAGTTTATCGTAAGCTAAGGTTATTTGGCTTATTTTTTTATTTGTCTGTTAGATTTATTTGTTAGATTTATTAACTATTTAAAAGTGTGATTGATATAGTTTTTGAAAATAATTTTTGTTTAAAAATATATTAAAATGATATATTTTTTTATTTTTTTAAGAAATATTTTTTATATCAGAATATCAAAATTATCTACAAATAACAATTTTTTTAAATTTAAATTAAAAATTATAAATAATTTTTTTTTAATTTTTTTCAGAAACAAAACCCATGTATTTCTTTCCTGGTTCTGTCACCGCTATTTGATGCAATAGCTTAGGTGTTACTTATGTGTTTGATAATTTGATTTTTCATGTTTATATAAATGTTACTTATAAGTTAGATACAGAGAGAAAGTGGTTGTCACATTTTGTAAGCCTTCTAATTTATACAAAACACTACTTTATTATCTCTTCAATTTAAGTGGGTGTTTAATATTACAATGTAAAATATTTTTAATTAAAATATTATTTTATTTCTCATATTTTCTCTACATTAACATGTTAGAAAACCGAAGAATAGAGCCCAATATGAATATAATGTTTGACTTATATTTTAAAAATATTTTTGAAAAAAAAAATATTTTATTTTAAATTTAAAAAATTGTATTTTTAGATTATTTTTAATGTACTAATATTAAAAATATGTTTTTCAAAATAAAAAAATATAATTTTAAATAAAAACTAATTTAAAAATAATCGCAACTAATGTTTTCCGAGTAGTTATTTAAAGTTTCAATTGGAGCGTGGTGAAGCGAGCAAAATGGAGGCGAGTGAATGGAAACGGAGGGACTATTCCATTTTCCTTGGGAGGCTGGCAGTCCAGTCCAGTGACAGAGGCACAGAGAGAGAGAGAGAGAGAGAGAGAGCATTACATAGCAAAATAGAGAGGGGGTCCTCGTGATCGGAGAAGGCAGATCCATGGAAGACTGTTCCCGCTAGTCACGTGGGTTCTTTTGACTAGCCAATGACCAACCCATCTGCCCCCCCCTCTCCCCTCTCCCCTCTCCCTCTTCGACATTGTTAAGAGCGCCCTAATATCTCACCATGCCCTCTCTCAACCCTATAAATTTCAATCCCACCATCTACACAAAGATTGTGACCTACACTCCACTCAAAGAAGCTGCAGCCCTACTCCAAACTATTTCTCGCAACCCAACCTGCATGACTGGTTTCTAAGCTCTCCTTCTTTGTGTGTTTATTTGTTTTTGGAGATTTCCCCTTTTTCTTGTTTTCTCTCTTTTCTTGCAAGAACCAAGATTGGGTCCCTGCCTGTGTTCGTGTCTCTACAACTCTCTTTACTATATACGTATAACTTATCTTCATTTGCATTTCACGACAACGTGGACTGCAGGTGCTGACCGGTATTTCGCCATTTTATTAGCTTATAAAGCTACCAGACAACACCTCTCCTCACACACTCTCTCGTACCACAAACTGAGCTCTCCCATCGAAGTTCTCTCTTATTCAAACACTATATTATTGCAGCATCTCTCTCGCTCTGGGAGGAGGAGGCTCACTGTTTTGGCCTGTACTCTCCCTGTCACTTGCTGGCCAATCAAACTATAAACCTGCCATATCCCCCCCCCCACCACACCTCTCCATTGCCTTTCTCTCCCCGTTCATCTCAATCTTGCACAAACACGAGAAAACCCTTGTTCATCTTTCGTTTTCGCTCCGACCCCATTCATCTTTTGCTATTTGCAGACACTGATTGGAGAAGTTAAGAGAGAGGCGATCATGATGCAGAGGTGCAGTGGCTCTCAATGTAATGTGGTAGGTCCTTGTTCATGTGGTATGTATCATGCCCAGAACAACTCATTCTCCATGCTATTTTCCATGCCACACCATCACAAATCTTTTGATGAAACAGACATGTACCCTTTCACGTCCCCTTCGTCTTCTGTTGATTGCACTCTCTCGTTAGGAACCCCATCTACTCGTTCAAGCGAAGACGATGAGAAAAGGACTCGGCATGATCAACGCCGTTCTGGTTCTTGCATGTCTAACTTTTGCTGGGATATTTTGCAAACAAAAAACAATTCTACACCTTATCCACCTCAACCCCATAAACCTAGCCGCGGGAATAGTAATACCAGTCATAGTAGCAGTAACAATCTGGCCAATAACGATCCTCTCCTTGCTCGCCGATGTGCTAATTGTGACACCACTTCTACTCCTCTTTGGAGAAACGGCCCAAGAGGCCCTAAGGTACTAATCAATTCCATCCCCACTTAGTCTATTAGATATAGTTAAATGTTTGTATCTGTAACAAAAAATTAGTCCTTTTTCACTGTAAGTTCATAGTAACGAATGGGTTTGGTGTGAATTGCAGTCACTTTGCAATGCGTGTGGAATTCGATTCAAAAAGGAAGAGAGAAGGGCAACAGCCGCGAACGCGAACAATGCAAATGCCTCGTCAGGTGCAATGGAGCAGCACTATGGTTATCACCAGAACAATTCGTGGGTCCAGACCCAAAAAATGCCATGTTTTTCTCCAGCAAACGAATTCAGGTTCATAGAAGACAGTGATCGAGATTCTGATACTGGCAATAACATTCCGTTCCTTTCCTGGAGACTCAATGTCACAGATAGGCCTAGCCAGCTTGTTCATGACTTTACAAGATACTGAAAAAATCGATGGAGTACCAAAAGCAAAAGAAAGAAAGAACGGTCAAGATCATGAAATAATGGCAAGTGACTTCAAACATAAAACGATGCTGTCGCAGATGTTGGTGATGTTGACATTGATGATCATGTTACATGGACCAGATATTTAATGGTCTTGTCAAATTCTTTTTTCATCTTTGTTTGCTTTGATTTCTTTCCTCTTTTCTTTAGTCTCCCTCTCTCCGTTCTTACATCGATGGAGTGTTAACGGGATAATTCTGTGTTCTTAGTTGCTTTTCTTTTAGGCCTCCTTAGCTATCTTTAACTTTTCCCCTCTTTCAGTTACACAAAAACTTTTCGTTACTTCGCTTTCACTTCTTTCCCAGGTCTGGTACTCGAATGAGATGTAGATTGAGGTTAATTTAATCAGTTTTTATCCAACAAAATGCTGTTCTAGCTAGCTAGGTCACACACACACACACATTATAGTACACCAGCTTATGATTATGTAATGTGAACTGAAGTTGTTTGCCTGAATGATAGAAGCTATGTTTTCGGTGGGCTGTTCATTTTCATGGATTTCACAACTGTGAGAGATATTCAACTGATTGTCCAATTACAATGTTGATCAGGGATCAATGTGTTCTTCTGAGCCAGACACTGTGCTTGTTCAGAACATGGAAATGGGTTTGTCCTCTTAGGATAGTCTCTGTGTTTTGTTTGACCGTCAAATTGGATTCTAATGCATACATTTGGAAACCCAGATGGCACTGTCTGATTTGTTTTTTTCTGTCTCCCTCCCTCTCTCTCTCTCTCTTTTCTTACAAAAAAAAAAAAAAAAATAGTTCCATAATAATGATATTTTCAATCACAATTATATTCGTTGGTGTGGCCGTGGCACATGCTGGCAAAACTCTTACACAGACCCACGTCCATCTAATTCAGAACGATTGATTGGTCGATGCCGTCACATTGCTATCATTATAATTAGCTAGTGTACTTAGCCCGGACCATGTGATTAACATAGCTTATATATTTGTATTATTTATGGTAATTAACATAGCTTATATGATGTAAAAAGTAGAAAAAAATCATAATTTTTGTGATTAATTTAATGGGATTTTGATTCAACACATCAAATGCAGGACAAAAGCAGAAGCGTCATAACTTAGTTGCTGTTCATTTAAAACTATAATTTTTTTTTTTCATATATTAAATTTTATTGCATAAAAAAATCACAACTTAGCTAGCTAGGAAGAGTCGATGCTAGGAAATGTGGCTTGCTCTCTAGCTAGAGATTCCAAGATCTTAAAGAATGAGATCGAGTAGTACTACTTGTGTAGGTGCGTATAGATTAATTAAATAAATAGTAATTTAAACGATCGATCTGATATACTTTTCATGTGATCTTCCAGTCAAAGTGTTGTAATCTTAGTGGGCATTAGGGAAAGGACAGTAAATAAGACAAGACAATGTGTTGTAGAGGCACATAAGACTTAGATTTCTACATTTACGAGGATGGAATTGTTGTCTTCACAACGTTTTAAACAATGTCGACTCTTCCATCCAGAACATGCCTTAATTATAAAATTAATTGGTGGCTAAAAACCCTCCTAGGTTTTTATACACACACACACACACACACACACACACACACACATATATATATATATATATATATATTTTATAATGAGTTAATGACATGGCAAGGATTAAAGTAATCTCTTATGGGTTTGATTCGGTTTCTCTCTTTTCGGGTATTGGGCCGGGTAAGTATTATGCCTGTTTTTGAAATAAATTAAAAAAAAAAAGTTATTTCTATTTTAAATTAATTGATTTGGTGTTTTTAGATGATTTTTATGTTTTATTGTCAAAAATAATTTTTTAAAAAATAAAAAATTGAAATTTCTAATATTTCCTACCTATCTGTTGAGTCTATTTTTTAAATTATAAACACTTAACTTTTGTAATTTCCCATTTAATTAACTATTAATTAAATCATTTTTAAGCAATGCAGAATTTACAGCCCTGCCCGTGTCCGTGAATATAAGTGAACGCGGCCCGGTCTGGTTTTTCTTTTCAGTAATGGAATATTCCTTGTGCACCTCTTAGCCCACCCATACGCATACAGACCCAAGCTCGACAACCATCTTCTGGCCTCCAGTTACATTTATAGTTATAAACTAGTAGCAAAAATAACTTAAAGAAAAGAAAAGAAAATTAAAAGGATGAGAAATAAATTGAAAAAAAACAATACACTGTAAACTTGTAACGAATTAAAAAAATAAAACTTTTGCTTTAATTATTTATATTATCTTAATGATTATAGTGCTTATGGTATTAAGACTATAGTGATAATAGCAACAATAACTCATAAAATAATATTAAGACTATCACTAATAACAATTTTTATTATAATTTCAAACAATTATAAAAAATATATTCAAAATGATAATAATACTATTTTTAATTTTTTCCTTTAATTATTTATATTTGTTTTTCATATCAAGTAATATATTTTTTTATGCTAATAATATCTATGCTAATAAAATTCTGCCCATATTTAATATTAGTTAAAATACCATAATATTCTCAACAAAATAAAAAATAACAAAAAAACAACTTGAAAAGACAAGAAAAACCCTTGATTGTTTTTTAAACCTTGAGAGATTTTGAGTAATCTAACTGTGTTTTCAAAAACCAAAAAATCATAACTACCTATACACGCAACCAACATATATATTAGGCTTTTTTTGTATTTTTACAGTTCATAAATAATTTAAAATGAATTATTTTTTTTTTGTTAAAATTAAATACCACCTGACCGTCTTGGTAGCTGCTGCCCATCTTCCCATACACACCATTCACTCTCTTTGTCTCTTTCCCCAAAAAAACCATTCAAATTTCAACGTATACAATTGCATATTGTTCAACTAAATTATACGCAAACACTCTATCTAGTTAATTACTTTTCTCTCCTGAACAATTGGAATTTTAGCACATCAAGCCCTGAAAATTTGATGGTAACGGGCCTGTTTGGGAGTGTGGTTGCGGTAGCTTTTCAAAGTGTTTATCGTGCCAAAATACATCAAAATAATGTTTTCTTAGTTTTTAAAAATCATTTTTGAAATCAGCACATCAAAATGATCTAAAACACACAAAAACATATTCATTTAAAATAAAAATAAAAATTCAAATTTCGGCAAAAAATCGATGGGATCGCAATGCCAAACGGGCACTTAGTGGTTTAAAGGATGGATTATTATTATTATTATTATTATTATCAAATTTTTTATTTTACAATAAGATATTTTAAATTAGTTTGCATTTTATAATTGAAATTAAATCTCTTTTCAAACAATTATAAAAGTACCCTTACACGTACGCATGATACATTAAGAGAATTTTCTTGATACATTGAAGATAAATTGGATTAACTAATCTTTTATTAATTCTTAATTGTTTTGTCGATGGGTCACACACACACACATACAAGTAATGTCCCCGTATTTCGAAACCTCCTCAGATTAACTTCCATGTGGGTCACCATAAACGAAACATATATATTAATTGCAATCGAGTCAATAATAATTAAAAAATTACAGTACAAAAAATATATTACGGGTTAATATGTATTGTAATGCATGATGTTTTTTTATTTAAAAATATATTAAGATATATTATTTTAAAATTATTAACATCTATATATTAAAATCATCTAAAATTATCAAAAAAATATGTTTTTGAAGATAAATTAATTTTTAAAAATAACAGAACCTAAAAGTTATTGCAGTCTGGACGAGCTCTTATATTTATTACCTTTCCAGTTTAATGCTTTTTGGGAATCACTATATTTAATGTTGCCATTAACTATTGAAGGATAAAAAACATAATAAAAATCAAACTAAATAAAAAATAAAAGATAAAAACAAAATCATGGTGAGACTCTTACCAATTTGCTCTTTGTTTGCTTGCTGCTAGTTTATTTCACCTCAGTTTCAAATTTGTCAAAAATGATTTTTTTTATATAAAAAATCTCTTTAAGGCTATAAATTCCAACATGGATATTGTCTAAATCTGAGAAGGGCATACTTTTTTATATAGAAAACGACTTATACCAAATCAAATTGATCATCAAGAGAGGAAAAAAACCCGCCAATTGTTCTTACGAAAGCGTGTGCACACGCCACCTTGGATCAGTTGGTGATGAAGACAAACAAGATCAGAGACATGAGTGGGGAGTAGGCAGTGCAGGTGATCAAAATCAAACAACTTTAGGTTAAAATTGCTGAACTTTGAATTATAAAACACTTTTCGTGCAAGAAATTTGCGTCAGCGAAGGTAGCATCGTCAACCACCAGACCTTGAAGCATGGGGCCGTTGCCCATCTTCCCCTGGCCTGTAAAAGTAATCCAGAAATTATATCCCAAGTTTCTTAATATGGATTCTCTGTCAAACAACACCGTCACTAAAAAGACAACTGATAACAACCTAGCACCAAACAATCTTTCCTCGGCAATTTAAAACCATCGTCTGTTTCCATTCATTGCTCAGACTTGCAGCAGAAAGAGATCAGGAAGCACGAACACAGAAAGATGGTGAACCTGGTGGCAGCGCAGAAACCATTGTTGCATGGCCTGATGAAGATGGCAGGAGTGCAACCCCACATGGTGGAGATCGAGCCAGGGACAGTCATGAACTTTTGGGTCCCAAATGAGACCATCAAGAAACCTAAAAAAGGTGAGAAGAAGAGCGACACCCCAACCTTAACCAAACCAAACAAGCCAGTAGTAGTCCTAGTCCATGGCTTTGCTGCTGAAGGTATTGTCACCTGGCAATTCCAAGTAGGCTCCTTAACCAAAAAGTACTCAGTCTATATCCCTGACCTTCTATTCTTCGGCGGCTCAATCACTGATAAAACAGACCGGTCGCCCACGTTTCAAGCAGAAACATTGGTGCAGGGTCTGAGGAAGATAGGAGTGGAGAAGTGTATACTGGTGGGGTTTAGCTACGGTGGCATGGTGGCGTTTAAGATGGCCGAGCTGTATCCTGACCTGGTTCAGGCCATGGTCATATCTGGCTCAATCTTGGCAATGACCGACTCAATAAGTGAAGCAACACTAAGTGAGCTAGGGTTCAAGTCTTCCTCGGAGCTTTTGCTGCCTAATTCTGTTAACGGTCTTAAAGCACTACTCTCTGTTGCTACTCACAAGAAGCTTTGGTTCCCAAATCGGCTTCACAAAGACTACCTCGAGGTTTGTTAATCTGCATCATAGGTTAAACTTAATTTGTATATCAACACATATTGCTGGTTTCAATTTTGTTTTGGTTGCTTGTTATGACCAAATATTTATTATCTGTCCTCCCACGCGGCGTGACATGATGGCAAAAAACTTGAGATCTAAATAGTAAATCTCGAGTTCAAGTCAGTGCGTACACCTCTTATAAGAATCTGGGATAGCCAGAGTTTTACTCGCTCATCTAGATTCACAAAGTACGGTTTTAGAAGATAGGATTTCCTTAGAATTAAAAAAAATATATTTATTATCCTGGTGTCTCTTTTTTACTGTTTCTTCATAGAGATTTTTGCTAGAGAACGTTTTAATGGTCCCAATCATGTGGTTTTCAAGGTGTTAGAATATCAATATCCAGGATTGACACGAGACGTTAGGTAGAGCTTGCGAATTACATTTACCACAAGGTTTACACACAACGTTACCCAATACCTTCTTTTTCTTTCTTTCTTTCTTACTACTAGTATTACAGTAATGACGAGACGTAAATAATGAGACAAAGAAGAAGTGTTTTTCTTTTTTGCAGAAATTCATTCCAAAATAATCTCGAAAAAACAAATTTATTTTACATCTCTAAAACATTTTTTTTTCTTTTTTTTTATATTTGTCATTTCTATCATTGAAAACTAACCAAACCAGCCTAGTTTATCTCTCTAGTTAAAAACAAAACAACCCACAATAATAGAGTAATATTTAATTTCTCATGATACAACTAAAGATCAAAATTGATGACACAAAATATACATCTCATTGACTAGCAAGTCCACTCCTTTTAGTTAACTCATCCCTCCAAATCCCTTGCTTTTGAGGTGAGAATTCCGTCCGGGACATATGTCTCGGCCTGTGTTTTTCGTTCAACAATACATTCTATCGCGCAAGAATCCACAGAAGGTTGGAAATTCTGGGCTCGCTAGGAATTAGACCTCACATTCAGCATTCCTTGCATGGTTTTGTCCTTGCAACTTGGTGTTCTGATTAAATATTGACCTATCATGCACTGACTAAAGACTAGCAGGTGATGTTCACCAATCGAAAGGAGAGAGCTGAACTTCTAGAGGGATTAGTCATCAACAATAAAGATCCAACCATCCCAAAATTTGTACAGGTGATTTTAAACATTTAATTTCTCAGGTACATTTCTTCTAATATATCTGCATAACATGTTATCATTGCCATATGTGTTGCAGAAAATACATCTCTTATGGGGGGAGAATGATCAAATCTTCAAGCTGGAGCTTGCACAGAACATGAAAGAGTATGTTCTTACAACATCTATGACTACTTTGTAAATATGAATCACAGATCAATGAATCTTATCGAAAATATACGGCAATTAGCGAGTACAGACATGAACATTTCAGGGCATCATATACTAAAATGGCTTGCTTTGTGATTACAGGAAACTAGGTGAGATGGCAACATTTCAGGGCATACAGAAAGCAGGTCACCTGGTTCAACTGGAACGACCTTGTCTCTATAATTCATGTCTCAAGCAATTTCTTACTTCACTGCTTGAAAGTGGGGTGCAGAAGTGACACACAACCGATATCTTTCATTTTGCCATAGTATTTATTGTACTATGTACTACTTATTTCCTTGTTAGTGTGATACTTCTCTAGCATACGATGTCTATTGTAAGGAGAAGAATGCTAAATGAATTTAATGAAATTTTTACTTCCATCACACCTTTGTTTATCTTGTTTTTAACTTTTCACAAAACAAATCAACACTTGTGGAAGGAAAAAAAAAGATGTAAAAAGCACATGTAGAGTCCAATCATTTTCACAAATAAAAAATTTCATGCAAACCGAATCGCATATGCTTGAGCAAACTCTTTCATCTGAACGACGATTGTATTTCTTCTAGAGTTCTTCCTTTGGTTTCTGGGACCCAAAGAGACACAAAAATAACAGTGAAAGCACTGACCACCGTGTAAATTGTAAAGGTCCCTGTTGAAATAACAATGGTTTCACTAGTTAGATAATAAACCTTGTGTGTAGGTGCCGCTCACATGCATCCATAAAATATGCAGGAGAGAGATAGAGGGAGGGAGGAGGAGGGAGACCTGCACTGCTCCAACTCATGAGCAAGTTTGCAGTCATTGTAACAAGCCAGGATGCAAGCCAATTTGCCAATGTTGCAACCGAGCCAGCGACGCCCTTGATGTTCACAGGGAGAATCTGAAATGCGCCATTCAGAAAAACCGGAACTTTAAGAAAGCAATCCATGAATAATTTTTCACCATCACTAAACACGTTAATAAACTTCATAAGGTGACATTCTGACTGTAGTTCTATCACATTCGACAACCAAAATTGAATATCTATCATGTATGGAGGGTTTAAGGACAAAATCATAGCCCTCCTCTTAAGCTGATGGTGGAGAATCATATAATGCACTGGTGCACGTGCATGCTAAAGAATAATCCACCGTCATGAACTTGGATCTGAGTTACTTGTACGAGGCACACGTGATTCTTTGATTAGTATTTCTTGGTTTGACTGTTTTGAAATGCATTCATAAGTGGAAACAGATAAGCATCCAAAATAAAGACACCTTAGTGTTGATAATTGATTCAACGCTTCTATCTAACAAATCTATTTTTCTCACACAAGACTATTTCCTAAGTCTATTATTTTCCTAACTCTTAAAGAAATCACTTTGTCGAGTTGGTGCATGCCCAGCTGACCCAACACAAAGCATTGGAGTCTTGCTGAAAAAGAATTTGAGTTCTGAAGGACAGTGGGTCGGACTGTCCAAAGTTAGACAATAACTAATAAACTCTCCATTTTCCAAATCATATAGTTCAGCATAACAGAACTTATGCCACAGAGAAGCCAAAACTTTGTCAGCATTAATGCTCAATACCTCAGACATTATGATCCATGGAATAGCTCCTAGTCCCACTGAGAAGAAAATAACCACAGCCTGGGTAAAAAGAAAGAGAATCCCTTATTAGGCAGGTCACCGAGAAGTGAGTGGATGCACACATATTCAAAGTACAAAAAACATACCACAAGTCCTCCAAGTGACACAATTCCCATCATGTGATACAAATTTGAATCTTGTGGTAAAATTCCCTGGTGGAAAATAACCAGAGAATAAGAAATCACGATTTGGTCACGGTTAGGTAGATGCTTGATGAACAATAACTTTAAGTACATAGAGCGAAACAAATCATAGGCTTTGTAGGATTACCAACCTGCATATAAAAAGCAACAGCAACCAGAAGCAAGCTAAGAGTAACTCCAATTGTAGATATCTGAGCAAGTGATTCCAATTAGACATCTTTGATACTCTATCCCTTGCCCAAATAAAATAGCATATTTGAAAAAAAAGAGCTCACAATAAGAAGTAATCTGCGCCCAGCTTTATCCATCAACCATGAAGAGATCCCAGTGGCTATGACCTACAAAAGAAACAATATAATCCAGATAAGAATTTCATTCAAACTTTGAATGCCAGAAAAATAAGTCTAAGGGAAAATGGAATCATGGCATAAGTGTACAGCCGAACATCTTACCTGAATAGCTCCAAGTCCAAATGTTGCAAGATTGCTTGAGGAAATTCCTGTCAAGAATATGATAGTTTAGTAAATCATCAATTTAATCTATTAAATTATAGGTCACTAGAATAACAATAAACAGTAAAATTTCGAATCGCCTTAAGAATAATTCTGGATTGTTGATTTATAAGAACTATATTTAGTTGAAACTGATTGGTAGACAAAAGCAGGCTCTTATCCTCTGGCAAAACGAGGTGATATGGTGGGCCTAACAAAAGTTGCATGAAAGATACACGAAAAAGACCATAGAAATCAAAATGACATGTGCAATCAGGCCTTGAAATACTGTCAAAACTTGAGAGTGTAGAAGGACAAAACATGATTTGCAAAAGCCTCAACGAACAGTAAATTGGAGATCAAAGTCAAGGAAGTGTTCAACTAACCAGCATTTGCAAAGATGTTGCTTGAATAGAAAAAGATCCCATTGATACCACTGAGTTGCTGGAGCACAAGCAATCCAATTCCTACCTGCAGCATAACAACTGGATCAATATTGTGGTTCTAAGGTTGCAGAAGCAAGAAAACAGAACTTCAAACAAACCAGTCTACCATCAAAGGAAACCAATATCTTCTTCGCTTAAGATCTGCAAACCGAATTGTTGTTCTTTTGCTTGAAGATGCAACAGCTCTCTGTAGAAAGTACAACGGTGAAATGGCAATTAGTGATGATACTGTGAAAAGGGTCTAAAGACGTACATGAACCATGATTTCTTTTGCAAAGTTGAAGCCCTGTGGCCAAGTTGATGCAAGTTTCCGGAATTGTTTTTTGTCAAAGTCCAGCTCAACACCTTGATTTCATTCACTTCAGCGGTAATGTCAGTTTCATATCCTCTTAAAGCTTGCAAAGAGGCTTCAAAATCTTCCATCATCCCCATTTTGGCCTGCCCCAACCCCATACATAAAAAAAAAGTGAGTATAAAGAGAGAAGTGAGCGAATTCAGAAGATGCCAAAAATAAAACAAGAATGAGTGTATAACCATACCAGCCATCTAGGAGATTCAGGTATGAAAAACAAACCAAGAATTAATAGGGCACAAGGAAAACACCCTGCAAATCAGAGTGTATGTTCCATTAATAAAAAAAATGTATTCATATGCCAAACTACTTAATTACAAGTAACATTAAACATCATAGCAAACTAGCTTAATTGCTCTTTACGAATACACAGAATTACCGCCTCTCAAGAAACAAAAAATTTCATGGACTTCACATATGTTAGTCATTCTTGTTCAATTATATACTCAAAAACTTGTCGATAGCATTCCACATTCTTTCACCAAAGATAATTAGGTTCAATAGAGTTTGGGAAATGACTTACCTAAAACAGCAAGCACTCTCCAATTAACAAAAAGTCCCAGTAGATAACACAACAATATTCCAATTGTCACTGAGAGCTATTCCATTTAAAAAGTAGTTAGATCAATCATTTGCATCATTAAAACATTAATAACATCAAGACTAACAAAAACAGTATGAATAGAATGGTTCGAAAGCACGACCAACCTGATTAACTGATCCAAGACTTCCTCTCATGTCCTGAGGCGCTATTTCAGCTATATATACAGGTACCTGCACAAGAACAATCCCAGCAAAACCAATCATTCTTTTTACATTGTTTCCAACAGATCAATTGAAACAAAATAAAACCAACAAACTTTGAAGTTACCGTGTATGAGATTATACCGACACCGAACCCTTCCAACAACCTTCCCATGAACAAAAATGACGAATCCTACAAAACCAACAACTAAATGAATCATCTACAATCACCTCAAATAACAAACAGCATACTTCACTTAATATAAATCAAAGACTATCATTAATTACTCACAACAGCAAAAGATATGATTAGCCATCCAATTATATTAGGCACTGCAGCGATCATTAAAGACTGCAATGCAACACAGCACACAACAATTCAAAGAATCAATTTACATGTGAAAAATCGAAAAGATTTAGTTCTTTAAGATAACGGATTATAATTAGTAGAATTTCGATATATATAATAGAGAAATTATTACCCCTTTTCGACCAATATATTCTGCAAGTTGGCCACTTATTAAGGCACCAACCATAGCACCCACATTTGATAAGGAACCAAACATCGAAAACTAAACACGGTAAAATAAATCAAATCAAATCAAATCAAATTAATCACAACAAAGTTAAACAAACAAAATTAAATTTAGAAACAGAAATAAAAATAGAGTCAAACCTCTGAAATAGAAAGCTTAAGATCGCTAATGATTTCTGCTTGTGTAGGCGAAGAATAACCACACTAAACAATCACGCACAAAAAAAAGAAGAAAACAACTCCTCAAAATGAATGAAACATAATATAAATTAAGAACACAAAAGAATCGAAAGAGATTAAAATCAATATGGAACTATTACAGTGAAACCAAATTGGATGGGGCCTAAAGCGACAATGAGGACACAAAGGAAAATAGAAGCAGCACCATCACGGAGCATCTGAGCGGAGGAGCTCATCATACTGGATTGTCTTAAGCTCATTTTATACCAACTCCCTGTCTGGAGAAAAGGTTTCCTAAGCTGATCTCTTGCCTCTTCAGCATCGTCCCTCTGACTCATGATTGCTTGATTATCAGCAAAAGATACAAAAAGGGATTCAGTGGAAACAAAAAAAGCAACAAGGGATTTAGTAGACACAAAAAAAGCAAAAAGGGTTGTGAAGATTAATATTTGATTGTTTTAAGGTTTGAAGTTTCGTTGTTTGAAAGAAGAGAAATTGGGCTGGTTTTTTTCCCTTTGCGTTGGAAGGGGAGGTTGGTGGTGGTGATGATTATGCGTTGGATTTTGGCTTTCAAAAATAAATTATGAAAAACGTGTCTGACAGATCACAGGCTGTTATATGTGGCGATGTCAGTTGTTGTTTTTGTTTGTGTTCATTACTTTAAACAGGATGGAGTTAGGATGGAGTGTGTTCAACATGGCAATAAATTGTGGACTTATCCTTATCCCTACTATTTTTGGTAAGCTTGGAAGATGTCTACTTCCAGGAAAAATGGTAATTTTATTTTACCCAGATTCAGTCATAGGACGATTTTACCGAGAGAATAAAGAGGAAGAAGAATCCGACGGTGGGTATTTCATACCGAGGTCTACTTACCCAAAAAACCTAAACTTGGTAAAATTATCGCTATTATGAAAAAATATGTTTTTTTTGCTTTTATTTATTTATTTATTTATTTATTTTTAGTATTTTTATATTATTTTTATATACTAATGTAAAAAATATATTTTTTAAAAATATATTATTTTAATATAGTTCTAAAAAAAATCAATCTCCACCACGCTTTTAAATAAACTCTTATAACGAAATTGCTAATTTTACCAAAATCTAAGATATTCGGAAAAAAAATTCAAAGAAATCTCATCTCCTGAAAAACACACGGATCTAGATGAGTGAGTAAAACCCCGGTTGTCTCAGACTTTTACAAGAAATGCACGTCTTGACTCAAACTCGATATCTGCTGTGCAGATTTTCAAGCTTTTTGTCACCATACCACACCCCTTGATGACTAAAATTTACTAAATCTTAATTAGATACTCAAATTATTACAAAAAAGCACTAGAATTATTTGAACTTGAGAGGTAGGATTCTATTATGTACCTTCTATGTGCCCAACCTTTTGATGCATTTTTTTTTGGTCAAACCAGGGTATCCCAGGCCTTCGGCCCAGACTAATCCCTCGACCGGGGTGGCAAGGTCTCTCCATGAGATTCTTTACTGACGAGGAAGAGGGTAGAACCCCCAACCTCGGCAGTGGCAGGAGCGCGCCTAACCCCCAACCTTTTGATGCATTGAAAGTGATCTTATTCTGATCTATGAAAATCTCAATCTTGATTTGATTTTGGGTCACCTAAGACTAAACCTTGACCTAACCCCTTAAGGCTTTGGACCTTGTTTTGGTCATATCAACGATGTCTCGAATTCAATCCTAATAAACTCTCAAAAAATGTCTCAACCCTAAACCATACAAACTAGCCTATCATGCCCCCCTACCTTTTGAGCTTGGGCCTTGCTCAATCTCGAGCACTTTAGAACTAACTCCAACAAATTCTCGAGTGTTCTATATCCAACTCAAACTTAACCCTCAAACATCCTAGACTTGACCCTAGGTTCCCAAACCTTTGGATATCTTGCACCCCATCTCTAGATGATTTTAAACCTAATCTTAATTTTAAAATATGAAAATAATATATTTCTTTTAATTTTTAAAATATATCTTTTAATATCATTATATCAAAATAATTTTAAAAATAATAATCTAAAACAAAAAATAAAAATAAAAACATGATTTGGCAAAAAAAAAAAACACTATTATAATCTACTCATCTACAATTATTAAAATTAAAAGAGTCCAACAAATTCCATAAAAAAAAATCCAACTAATATCAAATGATAACAACAATTCGTGTTTGAAATTATAATATTTTTAAAAAAATATTTTATGCTTAGAAATATTAAGGTATATTTTTAAAAAATTTATTTTTAATATCATGGTTTTAAAATAAAAAAAAAACATAATAATATTATTTTAAAATTATATGAAAAATCATTTTTATCTTATAAACAGCTTACCACAATCTCAATCGTCATCCTCAAAAACAATTTATAAGGGTTTATTTAGGAATCACTCTAAAAATGTTTTTTTTTAAGATGAATTTCTTTTTTATTTTAAATAATTTTTAAAATATTTTTAAAATATTTTGATGAACTAATATAAAATTAACTTTTAAAAAAAATATTAAAAACACTATCTTAATCCGATTCAAAGTACAGGCATACAACTTGGCCTCCAAGAAGCGAGCAGTGGTCAACGTTCCCATCTCTAAAAGCCTTTGGACACGATCATCCGCCGCCGCCGCCGCCGCCGCCGCCGCTTCCACCACCTCCCCAAAACAACCCCATCAACTCTCAAATGGGCAAACCCATTACCCGATCACACTTTCTACTTCTCCACAAACCCTCTTCTCTTCCACTGTCCACCACCTCCTCCTCCAAAATCTCATTTCAATCTAGAAAAATCAGAAAACTTTCCACCAACAAAACAACCTCCACTACCACAGCTATAACCTCCACTTCCATCCCCCATCTGAAACCCTTATCTCACAAAGGCGAAATAGAACTGGCACTTGATCATTTAAGTAAATCAGATCCTCTTCTTGCACCTCTATTAAATAGCCATGAACCACCAGCACTGAATCCTTGTACCTCACCGTTTCTTTCTTTAACAAAATCCATCCTTTTTCAACAACTAGCAACAAACGCAGCCAAATCAATCTACACACGTTTTCTCACTCTCTGTGATGGAGAATCTCAAGTAAACCCAGATACTGTACTCTCTTTAACTGCCCAAAAACTCAGAGAAATCGGGGTTTCTGGTCGAAAAGCGAGTTATTTACATGACTTAGCAGAGAAATATCAAAATGGGTCTTTATCTGACGCCTCAATTCTTGAAATGGATGATGATATGTTATTGAATAGGTTGACTGAAGTTAAGGGAATTGGGGTTTGGTCTGTGCATATGTTTATGCTATTTTCGTTGCACAGACCGGATGTTTTGCCCGTTGGTGATCTTGGTGTGAGAAAAGGGGTGCAAAGTTTGTATCGGTTGAAGGATTTGCCACAGGCATCGGAGATGGAGCAGATTTGTGAGAAATGGAAGCCTTATAGGTCAGTTGGGTCGTGGTATATGTGGAGGTTAATGGAAGCTAAGGCTTTGGCGAATAAAGCAGCTAAAAAAACATAGGGTGAGTTGGTATTTCGGGGTCTTAGTATTGGGGTTATGAAGATCAGGTATTGCTGTTGTATACTTTAAATTAGACCTGGTTTTTCAGTTTGTGTTGGATGCTCTAGAGTTTGATGTATCATAGCTTCAATTTGGACATTGTAAATCTTTTATGCAATCAGTGGGTTATTTCTCTCTTACTTGGTTGCTTAAAACCATCTAAATTATGTTTAGTTTTTTCGTGATAGGAAAAAAATTACTTGTTATGATAAATATTTACGCTGATTGGAAGAAATTCTGTTTCTATGTTACATTATGGAGACAGCATTTCCTTGTCAGAGATTGTTGTGCCAAATGAAGCAAGAACCTGAAGCTTGAGAGTGAACATTTAAATGTAAACAGAAGCATCGTTTGTGCTTGACGTTCGGTACATGGCGGAGTTTGTCCAGTGCCCATGCAAAATCAAAATTTTGCATGCTTGAAGTCACCCAGATGGTTTTGGACCGGAGGGTTGGCTTGCTTATTGACCCGACTGTGATCCCTTCTTTTCTTCAGACTTCATGTTTGAGTTTTTCTTGGAAGTTTGGGATAGGTCTTTGTGTAATTTGGAGTGAGGAAAAGTACCATTTTCAGAAATATTACATCAATTTACGAGTAGTTAATTGAATAAAACGGATTGAATGTTCTTGGGGATAATCGTTATTAAGCTCTTTGCCTCTTTCTACGATACATCTGTGAATAGTTGCAGAATCTCCTGCAAATACATGCTGTTTATTTGTCGTCAAATGCACTTTATAGTGCAAGGCAGGCTCTGCATTTTTTCTTGGAAGTTTGGGATAGGTCTTTGTGTAATTTGGAGTGAGGAAAAGTACCATTTTCAGAAATATTACATCAATTTACGAGTAGTTAATTGAATAAAACGGATTGAATGTTCTTGGGGATAATCGTTATTAAGCTCTTTGCCTCTTTCTACGATACATCTGTGAATAGTTGCAGAATCTCCTGCAAATACATGCTGTTTATTTGTCGTCAAATGCACTTTATAGTGCAAGGCAGGCTCTGCATCCAAGGTATAGTCTCTTCTCGAACCAAAAAGAAATGCTTATTAGCTTCATCTGATGTGAATTTTCAGACTGCAAAATCAGAAACACATTCTCGCTAAAACAAATGCAGTTTGGCCTTTGCTGTAGAACTATCCCCAAAATTCTCTCCACCAGAGATACGGGGACACTAATAAACTACAGCATCTCCTGGAGATCATAAAAAATAACGGTTGATTTCCTCTCTATCAACATTTTTCTTTCTTCCCTCCTGAAATCACATGTTCTATGCAGTAATTCTATCATCAGAAGTTAGAGCCATAAATCTACACAGGTTTCTTCCTGCTGTTTCTATTATCCAATGGCTGTGACCTTGCCCCCCGACCACATATTCTCTGAATGAAATCCTGTATGTGATGATAAATGCTGCACACCCGCACAACAGAAGAAAAATATGGTAAGATACGCAGAGCTTTGTCAAACAATCCATAGGCTAGAAAACAAAAACAGAAAATCAACAATAACTCCAACACAGCAATTAGAAGGTAATCCATTCCTTGTATAGATGTGGTTGCCTGTATGGTAGTGTGGTTAATTTTGTTTTTTAAAATGATTTTCATTCATAAATGCTTCAAATTGATGTTATTTTATTTTTAAAAAATTATTTTTGACATCAACAAATGAAAATAATCTAAAATCAACAATTTTTTAATTTAAAATAAAAATAAAAAAAATCATTTTTTTACAAAAATACTTTTAAAACGCAGTGTTAAATACTCCATGTATGTTGTATGCTGATATCACGATATTTTTTTCAACTACAAAAATACTTCTCATTACAGTTGATAAACCAATCTCATCCATCAATTCTAAGAACTTGTTTGATAACACTGATGCAAACGTGATGATGCAACCGCATCTACAAACATATAGAGTAGAGCTTGCTTGAGAGTGATTGTTTTATTATATATACAAATAATATATTTTTATTTAGTTTTAAAATTATATTTTTGATATTAGCACATCAAAATAATTCAAAAACACCTAGATCCTAATGCCAAATAAAACCCTAATCTTATTAAACTTGAAGGAGAAGATATATGGTACTTAAAAACAAGACTTGTTAGATTTTTCTGAATACCAAGGTAAAAAACAATTAGAAAAGAAATGGGATAGTGACATTTGAAAGTACTTATATATTTTATATTTGTGTGCTTATATTTTTTTTCTATTTAAAACAATACTATTTATCTATTAAAGTATTTGTATTTTTTTTAATACATGCGTTATTATTTATTTATTTATTTATTAATAAAGGACCTGTACTGAGAAAGAAAGGTGGACGATCAGAAAGCTTTCGACAACTAAAACTGGGTGGAGGCCCTTTCTATGCTGGATTGAAGCCCATGTTGTCCATAAACACTGAAACATTTTTTTATGACCCAAATACAAGGCCCACGTTAGACGTTACTCCAGCCCATCTACCCCCACATCCATAATTTTCGGATCAAACTATAATTTTTCTCTGCTGATCTACGACAAAGGAAACCAGTCAAGACTAAGGAGCCGTTTGGAAAAAAATAATTTTTAAAAATTAAAAAAATATATATTTTAATATATTTTCCAATAAAAAATACTTGAAAATCAATTGCTATCACACTGTCAAACAAGTTTTGTTTTATATATAATTAAAAGCATCGCAATATGCGATATTCATATCTTCTACGGATGAATGTCTTGTTCACTTTCAGGCAATTTTGCTTCCTCTTCCTTTGCTTTCAAGACTCATAAACAAATGAAGTATTTTTTCTGTCTCATTAAAAAAAAAAGAATAATAATTAATAAAAAAACATACGTGTGAGCGTGTGTTGCTTGATGGATGTAACAGCATGCAGATTTTCAGTCACAGAAGAATGCATGCTTACAATTTGAAGACTGTTTTAAATGCTGAATGACTTGTTCATTAGGGCTCTTCAATTTTGTCTTGCATTCTTCACATCAATATATATATATATATATATATATATATTTCTCACTTTCAGCGCCATGGTAGAATAATATGTTCACACGCTCATCAGTTTCATTTTCTTCCTTCACTAACACACACAGTAGCGCTTATTACAAAAAGAAGAAGAAAAGAATCCAGACTTTGACTTGATCAGCAGTGATAAGTTGATTTGATTCATTCCGAACGAGATCAAAAGGAAGTTTTTAGTTTTTACACTTTCCGGCCATCAAATCACTCCAAAAGTCCACCAAAACATTTCTCAGAACTCCTTCCCTCAATCTCCTCTCTTCCGTCCCCCCCTCTTCCTCCACCGGGGATGCCACGTTTTATATAACACCAACTCATTTTTATAACTGATTGACAGAATGATAGATTGAAAACTCAATTATTTTACTGGTTAATTATATTATTGTCCACACGAAAATACACATGACCTAATCAATCATATTCAAGACAGCATATCGAGGAGACCATCTGTTCATATCTGTCTTGAATGGTGGAGTTTGCCGGACATCATATGACTTTTGACATAACTTTAGATCAGCTTTCAGAATCTGTAATGCGATAAGAAAACAGAAGAGACGTCAGTGGTGATAAGGTGCACTCCTAATTAAATTCGCGTTTTGATTTGATTGTTCAGCTACCGGAAAGAATGGATACGTACTTCCGCCATCGAAAGATGGTCGAAACGGATGAGAACCTCGGGGCCTACTGGTGTTCGCTGGAGGAGGGACGGCCATCGAGCACGGCTGGGCTGATAGTACAATCGAAACAGTTATTACGAGCAAAATAAAAGAGCTTATATTGATTTTATTTGGGATAGGCCTTGATAATTTATGTTTAATACACTTGATATGAGGTTCTCGCTGAGTCCAGTAGAGTTTTGTTGGTGTGTTGTTGCTTAATTTTATGAACAAATATTTATATTTTGTGCTTGAATAATTAAAAATAAAGGGATAACAATTGACACCAAGGTTGTCAATTATGTTCTGTTCTGACTGGAATAGCTAATACATTTCGTTCTAAATCAGAAAAATAAACAAACCAGAACAAGTTTTATCTTGCTCGGAATCTTGGCCCGTTCCAGAAATTCTGCCAAAATTCCGCCCTGAATGTTCTGGTTCTGTTCTGTAATAGATTATCAATCATATCTCTTAATCCGACCGTTAGATTGCTCTAAAATTTTACGAGAAGTCTATCTGTATATATTATGTTAAAATTTTAGTGCAATCTGAGAATGTAACAATCTTGCGAGATTGATGATGACATTCTCATAATATTATCCAGATCCATAATTTTGTTCAGAAAAATCATTTTATTATGTCTTTTTTTTAGATTAATTTTTCTCAATTTCATTATTCAACAACTAGTTTATTACAAATTAAACTTTATAATTTGTTTTATTTAAGGTTATCATGGTCTTATAATGCATGTCACATATTTGTCAGGTTAACCTAGGTTGACTTGAGTTGATCCAATATATCGTTATTTCAATATTTCATATCGTTATTTCAATATTTTTTGTAAGATATCAACTTGATTTGTTTTTAGTTAAACTATATTTTTATCCATTTTTCATGTTATCTTTGAATTCATCAAGTCGATCGAGTTATATCAACTCAATTCTTATTTTCTTACTTATATTTCAAAATTAAATTACACAATTCTAAATAATTTTCTTTTTGGATTTGAATTAATTTTTTTTTGTTGAATCAATATATTTAATTATATATATAAATATAAACAGTACAACCATACCAATAAAAGCTGTCATTGAAGCTTAGAGGAAGCTGCACTTGCCTTTTCAATATGGTGACCTCTCACACACTGGCATGTAAGCATGCCATACTCTTTTTCTTCCTTTTACACGAGCTCTTAATTCTTTGATAGCTTTTTTATTTTTGCCTTGAATTTCATCCCCCTCGAAGCCGTCTTTTTTTTTTTTTTTTTTCAATTAACTTCTCTTTCTCCATTAACTCTTCAATTTAATCTCGAAGAAAAGAAAAGGACAAATGGCAAGAATAAGTTAACTTGTGGTTGTGTTTGTGTTTGTTTTTAACTGAGGTGTACATTTTACACATTAACTTGAGTTCATTAAAATTGATATAATATATTATTATTATTTTAATATTAAAAAAATAATATCTTTACAATATTTTTTTAAATAAAAATTAAACTATATTTTTAACGGTTATTCAAGTTATTTTAGTTTGGATTTTTAAAATTAATTGGATTATGTTGTGGAGACTCTTACATTGATTAATTTAAAACTCATGCTAAACAAGAAATTAAGTGGATAAAATTTGAAATTGACCTGTCAAGTTTAGTTAAATGAAATTATGAAGCATCATATTATGGTGTTTTTATTGGGATAGGGCTCGAACGGATGAGCTTGATACGATATGAGTTTAAGCCTATTGTTCTTATATATATATAAAGCTTACAATAACATTGATGACACCTTGAATTCGTACCTGCAGAATATTTATTAGCCATGCCGATTGACATCACTTTTATGATATTGTTTTAGTTAGAGGGGGTCATTTATTATATTAAAATCTTTATTCAATGATAAATGATATTATTGAATTAGTCCTTGCATCAACCGAAAACTGATTTTTGTAAAAAAATAAAATTATGGGCATACTTCACATATTTAATAAATTCATTATTTTTTTTAAACCTTGAAACTCTAAGTGAGGAAATTGGAATAATTAAAGCATATCTTGAAAAAACTCTCGAGGTTGCCCATTACGCTAGTGTTTGTCATTATATTTAAAAAAAAATGAAAAAAATTGAATTTTTTTATTTTTTATATTAAATTAATTTTTTTGATGTTTTTAAATTATTTTCATGTGCTAATATCAAAAATAATATATATTTTTTTTAAAATAACTCATTTTGATACATTTTTGATTGAAAAATATTTTTAAAAACAACATATATATATATATATATATATATATATATATATATATATATATATATATATATATATATATATATATTATGTATCAAGTCACTAATATCTATATATAAGAAAGTTTTCCGATCAACAAAGCCTTAATTTGAGAATTTATTCCTATCTGAAATTCTTGACCAATATTCTTGTTTGACCCCAACTTTCTTTAAAGCTAATTTAAGCATCATAGATCGTCGGCAAAAGGATCTCGTTTTTAAATATTTGCAATGCTTTCTTCTTACAGAAGCCATGAGATACTATATAAAAAATAAAAATTCTTCTTACAGAAAACATCTAATTTATATTTTCTAATTTGTTTCAATTTACATGGTAGATGTGAAATATCATAATATATTAGGAGGTTAAATGCAATATCAATCTCATCAGATAAAATTTCAGGTTACTATGAAGAAAATTCGACCATACAAGGATGAAATTTAACAAAACAAAACAAAGCCCTTTTTTGACGGCAATGTTTAGAAGATATGGGAAAAAATTGAAGTGGTCCCTTATTCTTAGTTTTTCAAATTCAATCCCTATTCTTCTAGGTTTTTATATCTCAATTCTGAATTTTATTTTACTTATGTTTCAGCTCATGATAGTTGAGACTGAAGAGAGAGTTTTATAAAATCAAAGATGAGGGCGAAAAAAATAGATATTTTTTATTTGATAGATTTTTTTATTTATAAACCATTAAATGGTATTTTGAGATTGAAAACTAGTTTATTTTTAGAGTAGTTGTGGTGCGGTGACAAAGAGTTTGAGATGTACATTACATGTCTAGAGTACAAGTCAGGATATATTTACCTTGTAAGAATCTGGGATAATTAAGATTTTATCTATTTAACCCAGAATCATAAAAAATGACAAAAGAGAATGTTGTTTTCTAAAATTGAAAAAAATAATCGTGAAAAACAAGTTGAAAATTAAACTTCTAATATTCAAAAGCAAAATAAAAGTGATTAAGAACACAATGAAAGTGACCATAAAAAATAACGACACATTATCTATCGAAGTGGATGAGTATTGTCCAATCAATTTTAAAAAATAAAATAAATAGACACGCTTGGACCTTTTACTTTTAGGCTGGATGGGCTGGACGGTTTCCCTTTAGGCCTGAAAAAACCCTAAAATGTTGTTTTTTAATTTTTCATTCATTTTGTTTTCTTAATTTGATTTTTAATTAATATATTTTATCTCATTTACTTAAAA
This sequence comes from Salix purpurea, assembly GCA_027405865.1. Taxonomy (NCBI): domain Eukaryota; kingdom Viridiplantae; phylum Streptophyta; class Magnoliopsida; order Malpighiales; family Salicaceae; genus Salix; species Salix purpurea. Next base: position 3,777,961 of record JAOWLH010000013.1, on the reverse strand, counting down.
TATTTTTGATTATTTCTATAATTTCATAACACCTTCAATAAATTATTTTTATTGCAATTCTTTTCTCTTAAATTTGAGATAGATTAACTTATTTACAATATTGTAAATAAAGAGAAAAACCATGTGTAATTAGAAACCATGGTAAATCTCTAAAATAAATAAATTAAAAATAACAAGTCAAATAAATAGATTTTGATACAATATTAAAAAAATATAATTCCTAAAAATTAAAATTTAAATAAAATGTTTTCTTTAATAATAATCTTCTAGCCTGATAGTGCCCCCAATAATATTTTACAATTGAGTGGTCAGTTGACTGGCTTGTAGCCATTGATTATTTGTCGTCGAGCCACTCATTGTAGCTAGCTAGTTTACGAAACTGCCCTCGAAGAAAATGTGAAAAAAAGTTGAAGGCAAGCAGTATATGGCTCTATCAATCATCTCACAATCTAGTCCCTCGCGAGGAGGACTCTCCTATCATCCTATGAGCTTTGACGGGTAAACAGGCTTGTCAGAAATATAAAGGACGGAGGGGCCCCCTAGTCATTTGCCATGCACATGATTAACCATCACTGTGTGTTTATATATATAAATATATAAAGACCTTGATTAGACTGCCTATTCTAATCACCTTGCACAACATTTCCTGGCGTTATTTGAAAAAAAAAAACATGTTTGATCTCGAGGAGTGTTTGTTTTTTTGCGTTAAAAATATATTAAATTGATTTTTTATATTATCTTGATGTGATAATATTAAAAATAAATAAATAATTAGAATATATTTTTCAATTGAGAAATATTTTAAAAAAATATTATGTATCACAATATCAAATACACTTCTAAATATATTAAATTATTTTTTATGTGTTTTTATATTTTTTTATGTACTAATATTAACAATAAAAAATAATTTTAATATATTTTAATTAAAAAATATTCTTTTAAAACAACATGTATTATAAATATATTCACAAATAATTTGTTCATTAATTAAAAACAAAGATATATGTATTTGTTTGAGAGTGTGACTAAAATTACTTTTGAAAATATTTTTTGTTCACAAAAATATTAAAATTATATTTTTATATTTTTTTTAAAATCATTTTTGATATCAGCACATAAAAATAATATAAAAACATCAATTTTTTTTACTTTAAAATAAAAAATAAAAATTATTTAAAAAAAAACTCTTTTAAAATACAATGTCAATCAGAAACATATTCCATTGCGGTAGAGGACAAATAAATCTATGAATGGATGATATTGAGGGTAAAATAACTTTTTTTTCTTGGGAGAAAAAGAAATATGAAGATTAACGTCGTCATGCATCTACTTGTTGGCTGTGCTGCCCTGTTTTCTCAGTAGTTTAATTTACTACATCGGTATTTACTAAACTTTTAATAAAATTATGATTATATTATATAAAACAAAAATATTCTTGGTTAAAAAAATCAGAGACAATGCAAATAAAATAAACTGGTTTCTAAAATAATTTTAGAATAATTTTTTTATATTTTAAAAATAAAAAGTTACAGGGAAACACATCTTCTATACTTTCACTATTCATGTCTCCGTTGTTTTACGACAGCAAGCATGCACTGTCTTGTAATTTAAAATTTACAGCCACAGCCCATGTATATATAAAAAAATAATTCTTTTCATTTCTTAAAATAATAACCAATCACCACTTTATAATTTAAAAATCCTAGCTATGAACAATATGAAAAGGGGTGTCTAAGAGCTTGGGGATTTGTTTTCCCATCAAATAGATATTTTACATTTTTTTTTAAAATTAAATATTTCTTATTCTTAAAACTATTTGCAAGTCTCATTTAATTTAGAAACAATTTAACTATATATTATTAAACATTATTAATTACAACCATAACTATAATAACCATGTACATCCTTATAACCAAAACTCCTCGGAATTCCATGTCCATTTTGGATTATATATATCATAGATATATATAAAATGCGTAGATGTTTCACTTGGATTTTAATGGTCAAAATTAACATAAAAATGAGGCTGGTTCAAAATATTATTAGTTTTTTTTTTTATCTAACAGTGAAATATCATCTGTGTCCTCGGGTTGGACGTAGGGCAAGGGTTGGAGGCGAGTGTACTTGTGTTTTCTACATATTTGTGTATCACAAAACTATTTAAATATCCTCAGAAAAAACAAAAATAAAGATATATTGCTGGACCTGGTGATGCTTTCATGTCCAATTTTTTCATGGTTATCGTTGGGTTCAAAGTTGTTTAGGTAATTCTGTATTTTGAATTTTTTTTTTGAATTTATTGTGCGCGCATTGTATGAACACGCCATTAGTTTTTATGCGCGTGTGCTTGTTAGGCGGCGCGTGCGGTGTCTATAGGTGGTGGACAATGTCCGATCACTGTATCACTAAATACAATGAATTAATCTTAATATAACAAATTCGATAATTCAGGTATCTGAATCTTCTTGTTTTTTTAATGGTGATGATAATTTTATACTGGTAATTTTATTGAAACCAACTAAACAGATAAATTTATATCAATTTAAAACTCCTATACTTTATAACAAACTTGCACTTCACAAGAATTCTATACAAATTTACTATTTTATCTAAATTTATATTAAAATAATAAAATCTCATATAATTAGTATTTTTTTATACTGAAAAAAAAACGATTATGAACATAACAAAAAACATAGCTGGCTTATATATATATATATATAAACACAGGAACAGACACAAAGACATATAATCCAAAATGGAGATGAAATTAGATGAAATTTTGGTGGTGCATTCCATTTCCAAGGGTCACTACAAGAACTTTTTGTTGGATTCCAGCAGTGCTGCAAATGACACATGCTGCATTCAACAAGCGTGCAGGTTGTGATGTGACTTGAAGGAGGAGCCCATAAAAATCCCTAGTTAGATTCGCTTGTCTTCACTGTTGTTAGGAAGTAGTCACCCTCTCCCTGTCCTACCTCTCTCTCTCTCTCTCTCTGTTGAGGTGGAGGGATTCCATTTTAATGGAACTCGTTACGTGTTCGGTTCTTTTCAAATCTCTAATTATGGCTGATGTATAAAATGTGCATGGAATTTGATCTGCCAACCTCTCATCTCTTATTATCCTCCACATAGTTCATAATTATTGAGACGTATGGTCTTCTGATTGTAGATATATTTTTGTTTCCCGCTAAAAAAAACTATTTACCTCTTATTTTGACAAAAAATATATTTTTTTAATGAATTGAAGAATCTTGTGGGCCGACAAGCGAGTAAAAACCAATGATATTTTTGAAAAAGACTTTATGGTGGCAGAACATCTTTTTTATACAAATAGGTCCAGTGAGCTTTTCAATAATATAATAACAAGAAAACTTTTATGACGCTTTTGCACTTTTAGTAATTTGTTGGTCCCAAATATATATTTTCTAAAAGCTCTGGCCTATTTAATAATAATGTAAAAATCCAAAAATTATTTTTTATATATAAAAATATCATTTTAATATTTTTTATATATATTTTCATAAAAAATAACTCTTTTTTTTTTTGAGTCCGTGAGTACTGATCACCTAAAGAAATCATTATAGCCGCTTGGCTGGGCTTTTGCCACGTTCGAAACAAAGCCAAGTATACGTGAGTGCATGAATTGAAGAGAAGACAAGTTCTTCAATTACTTTAAATTAATCAACCATCTTTAATTTAATACTTAATTACTCAGAGATTGTTGACTAGCCGTCCACCCATCAAGTTGCTTACCCATATAATTTTTTAAAAAATATATAAAGATTAAGAAGCTCACGTTGTCTTCAATCCAGCCAGTGGTCATCACTTTTTACAATTAAAATATACTTCCTTTTCTAATATAAAATACATGGTGACATGCATGAAAGACGTTGTGTTTCCTAATTTGGCAAACAAGATAGAGATGCAATTCAGGCATTGTGATGGGGGAGAGAGCACAAATTCCCAAATTAAAAAAAAATCCAATCGCGAATATTTTTATCCTGTAACCACGTCAGTGATTTATTTTATATATTTTTATTTGGGGGTGTTTACAACAAAATGATGATTATTTTTTACAGTGTTTTATAATAAAAAATAAATTACAATAAATTTTATTTTATCATTAAAATTACTTTTAATACCAGCATGTTAAAATATTTTTTCTCCCTCTCATACATATATAATTTTAAGTAAAAAACAAAAAACAAAAAAAAATTTGGCCAACGTCCGTTTGGACCACAATACAAAGACATGAATCTAAGATATTTTAGTCAAATAAATAAAATTAAAATGTTACACGTACTTCTGATCTAAAAAATGTATGCCTGGTTTTCATTAAATTAGTTCAATAACCTAGAATATAATGCATTATGAAGGTTTTAAAACTCCAAACCAATCATATAGTCTTGATAATTATGGATTTGGATTATGTAATAATGTTAAAACCCTAAAACCCCCTATTTTAATTTCCAATAATCTGCAACCTGATCAATCCTCCCGTCCTCTCCGTGATTTTCCAATATTAGGGTTTCCTTTTCTTTCTAGCTTGTCATTATCTATTTCTCTCCCTCTGTCGGTGCACAAATATTTCAAAATTCATGATTAAAACCTTCAAACACCATCAAGAATGTCTGAGGCAATAATTCAATTTGGGTGGTTTTAATTAAATGTTTCAGCTACTGTCTGACTTTTGGTACGTACATCCTTAACTTATAGGGAAGTTAAATGTGCGACCTAGGATCTTAATGGTAAGGCCATGGAAGTGATTGCTTAAAGGGTTCAATCTACTTTTGGTAGAAAAATTAACAAAAAATTCAGACATCGATCCTAAGTTGTAGGGCAATGGTGGAACTGAACTTAGCTAGAGATAGAAATCATAAGGTGTAGACCATGGGAGAACAGAATGATAACTCGAGAAGAACAGAGGAAAGAGTCAAACGATACAGTAGCCTAAAATATTGGAGTGGCGAGGGTTCTCTCTCAAATCATATTCGTTTTTTTTTTTTTTTTTTTTTTTTTTATCTAAATATAAACTCTTAAAACAAAGAATTGTTTAATCGATTTTGCCTCAAAATAATAGAACCAATCCTGTTTCTTCTGGGAGTGTGATTAAATTACGAATCTTCTATGAAGAGTTGATAACCCTAGCTACCAGGTGCAGCAGCCTGCTGTTCATAATACCATTTCCGCCAATTAAGGATAGAAACACCTCGATGGCGACGATGAGAGAAACTACCAGTCCTCTCCACGATGCCACTATCGGAGCTGATTTTCACAGAGAGACTTAGGGTTTTTATTTCTAATACCAATGGAAGGTTTTGGTTTGTTCTTGAGCCAGCAAGTCGGCCTCTAGGTTTTATTAATTTCTAATGTGATCGCAAGATTCCTGGATGTTGGTGTTGTCACTCTTATCTACATGTTTTTATTTTGGTTTTGAGCAATTCAAGATATATATATATATATATATATATATATACACACTACACACACACACACACACATAACTAGGAGATACTCATAATAATAATAAAAAAAATTGATCTCAAAATAAATTCTAACATGTTTTTATTATTCACTTCGATTAATTCCACGAGCTCTGAAGTTAACGATTATGTAATTCTCCAGTGACCATCATATTAGTAACCATAAAATCCGAGCTTGAAATCACAAAAAAATATACTTTTTAGTTATAAACTCTTACCACTAAGCCATCTATTAGAAGATTATTCCAACATGTTTAGTTTTTTTTTTTTTATAACCGGGATGTTCAGGTCAGCTTGCGCGTACTATAACTAATCCTGAAATCCACTGAACGTCCTGCAAGCCCAATAAACATGTAAAATACAATGAGGATTACAAACATGCATGGCAGAACTCGAACCCAAATATCTAGCAGGAACAATCGTTGCACTTTCCACGAGTCCATGACCCTGCTTGCACATGTTTAGTTTTAGGGCTATTGGTGCTGGTGTCTATAAAATCAAGCTCACTTCCTGGTCCCAACCGGTTCAAATTGGGAGGAGTGTTGTATTCTTCAAGATTTCTCAAGTGGAGAGATGGAGATGAAGATATTGGATTTACACCCTCAATCAGGATGACATTTCCAGCCCACCAACAATTTGTCATGTTTGATTCTTGATATAACCAGAAAAATCCTAAACTTTTGAAAAAAAAAACAGAGAAAACCAATAATTTAAATGAAGTTTTTTGTAATTATTATATAAAAAAACAAAGTTTTATTGCTCCTTACTCTAGCGCTTTTTTCAGCGCCCGTTTTAGTTCACATTGAATGATATTTTTAAGAAAAACATTAAATTCTGAGCACTAAAAATGCACTTTGTTTTCTAAAATTTCCAACACTTTTATTTATTTAGACCCTATAATTTTGGATATCTACGTTTCAATTCTTAACTTTATTTTTTTATATTTTAGTCTACGTAAATTTAAAATAGAAGTTCACTGGAAAAGAAGAGAAGATAGAAGATTTTGGATCGTTCACAAAGGAAAAAAAAAACAGATTCAGCATCATTTGATTCATATTAGTCAGATAAATAGATTAATGGAGATAAATTCATGTAAAAAAAACACTCTTTTTTTTTTTTTTTAAAAAAAAATAATTGTACAGCTAAATGTGAGACCTCAAGTTTGAAGGCTGTGGAAATTATTGCTTCAATGGTCCAGTCAACTTTGAATAAAAAACAATCACCAAAAATTCAGACTTCACTCTTAAGTTGTAGGGTAAATCACGTCGCGTGATAGGGTTACAAAAGGATCCAAGATTTGATTTACAGATTTTGAATTCAAATTATTTATTTTATAAAAACCTGAAAAAACTAAAATTTTATAAACTTAACCCGACTTATAAATATCGCCGAAAGAGAATTCAAATCTAAAAAAAGAGTAATGGTGGAACTAAAGTTAGCTAGAGATAGATCATGAGAGAACAGAACAACACCTATGGCAGAATGGAGGAATGAGTCAACTCATACAGTAACCTAAAATATTGAAGTGCTGAGGCTCTTCATTTGTATGGCGTGGGAGAGAGAGAGAGAGAGAGAGAGAGAGCAGAAGATGATGGCGATAAACTAAAACAAATATATGTTTTATTGTTCTTTACTGTGCATGTCGCCTCTCTTCTTTCAATTTGGGGGGCACTGTTGATAAAAACTGTGCAATTTTTGGTGCTGAAAAATATGTTTTGATGTTTTTTTCTTGAAAAAATCTTAATTATTTAGCTTTTATAGTTTAAGGGTATTTATGTTTTTGTTATGGAAATTATTTTATTATTTTTTAATCATTTTAAATTAATTTTAGGTCAATAAATTTGTTTTGAAGAGAAGTTTTATAGACGTTGTTTAATCTTTCATCTTGTCATAAAAATTAGATTATCATCTAAAAAGATTGTTATTTTTGTTGGATTAGGATTTTTAAAACTAATTAAATATGTTTTAATATTTATTTTGTTTTTTTTTTATTTTCTCATATTATTTTTTTCCAGTTACTAAATGATGATGTTGTTTTATTGAAATATGCTTCTTCTTTTTACCTTGATATGTTTTTCTATTAAAACAATACTTTCAATAAAAAAAATAAACAAAGAAAAATATCTTTTTGTTTAAAAGAGATTTTTTTCTCAATTTAAATACTGAAAATTATTATAAATATTTATTTTAATCTCTATTAAAAAAACCAAACTACAGGCATGTTTTTGTTAAAATAAAAAACTAAGTGAGTTTTTCGTTTTTACAATAAAACAGTTTATTTTTAAATTTTAAATTATTTTATATATTAAGAGTTTCACCGACGAGGAGCATTTATTGTAAGAAAAGATTTGAGATAAATGCAAAGTCACTGGTTAGAAAAGGAAGAGAGAGTGGAGGTTGCAGAAATGGCAGAAATCGCAGGCGCATAACTCACAAACAACAAGAGAGAGACTCTGACACATTCAAAAGAAGAAGAAACTGTGTTGTGGACCAGGATCCTCACAAACACGCTTTAATTCTCTCTTTTTTCTTTTAAAAAAAGTTATGGCTCTGTGTTCTTCTCTCTCACTGATTATCTTAGGTTAAACCCTTTTTTAAGATCTTCGTTAATCATGTTTTACTCAATCTGATACCCGAAAAACCCGAACCCCTCTCCCCCCCCTGGCCTGCAGGAAGATTCCAGGCCAAGACAGCACCTTTTTTCTTCTCTCTTTCTTGCTGTTTTACACAAACAAATATTCATTTGGGGTGGTTTAGGGTTTTGCAGAGAATATAATGGTGGTGCAGAGAGAGAGAGAGAGAGAGAGAGATTAACAAGAAATTAGGAAAACAGAAGGGGGAGGAGAGGCAATAATTAGGAGATGGACCAGTGTGCAGGCTGTGAGAGAGGACTAACATGAACTTGTCGGCTGTTTAGCAAGAATCCCACTCTCTCGATCTCTGCTTTCAGACCCTAATTGTCATGACTGTTTTTTTAGTACAAAACCCACAAACCAACCGAACCTGTTCCTCCGATTGATGGATTTCATGGGACTGGATAGGGTGTTAGGAAACACAACTCTCCAAGGCATCTTTGTTTCTCTTTTCGCATAAAAAATTAAAATTTAACCTTTTGTTTTTATCCCTCTCTCTTATATTTATATACAGTGTTAGCTTCTGGTGGTGCAATTACAGCTCTCTTACTTCAAGTTTACAGTTTCTAATCGATCAAGATATGTCTTGGTTTGTAGGGCCCCATGGTACTCTAATAGATAGATAGTGATCTCGCTGTTTTATCCTTTTCTTATATATATATATATATATATATATATATATATATATATATATATATATATCCTGTTTGAGTTTCAAAATCTCTTAACTTTGTTCTCTTGTGCTTGTATTAATCTCTTCTTAAGTCATCTAATCACAAGTATATCTACTGATCAATCACTTGCTTACGTCCTTAGGAGCAAGATCAGTTGACATTAGTGAAATGGGTTGGTGAGTTTTGCACCCATTAACGTCAAAATCAGAAGAAGAGAGGAGGGGTGATAATCTTACTCAAGTGTTACCTGGTGATTAGCTCTTTTATCAAGCTTGTTTCGTTGGATTAGATGGGCTAGCTGAATTAGGGTTGAAAAGGATCATAGGAAGATCCATGGTTTTGAGAGAGATCAGCTGGGAAGCTTAATATATATCTGTTCTTCAAGAAGATATACTGAGATCAAGATTTAAATCAAGGGTTTAGAAAGCAATTAAGTTTCATGGAAGTGAGAGGCCAAGATAAGGGAATAGTGATGCCAAGGTCCTTGATCTACAATCCAACAGATAATAGAGATTCCTCCTCGAAAGTTCCTAATTCTGCCCCTCCAAGAAAAGTTCATCCTCATACTGCTACAGTTTCAGTACCATCTCTAACCCCTGAGCACCACTCTCTTTATGATCAGCAGCAGCAGGAGCAAGCTCAGAAACCCACAAGAGATCTTGACCTGACTCCAGATCCAGTTCAAGCTGCCACCCCTATTGCAACTACAGGTGCAATAAACACATCACAAACTCCAAGCAGATCGATTTCAAGATCGCCACCAGCAAAATCAGCATCTTCGGCATCAACAAGATACACAGAATGTTTGAAGAATCATGCGGCGAGCATGGGAGGGCATGTTTTGGACGGATGTGGAGAATTCATGCCCGGCGGTGAGGAGGGTACCCTAGAAGCCTTCAAATGCGCAGCTTGTGAATGTCACAGGAACTTCCACAAAAGAGAGATTGATGGAGAGCCGCCGCAATGTGTAGCCAACAGTACCCTCTACAAAATCAGCAATGGCCACAGAGATATACTACCACAGCCTCCACATCTTGTTACTTCATGTGCTCCACGACAACCTAATTACCTTCATCAGCATCACAGGTACCATCATGGCACATTGAGTGCTTACACCGCTCCAATTGCGCCAATGATAATGAGCTTCCGCGGCGGCGATGGAGGTGGGGCTGCGGCGGAATCATCAAGTGAAGATCTCAATATGTATCAGTCAGATTTGCAAGGGCAAGCATCAGTGCAGCCATCGATGTCGAGGAAGAGGTTCAGGACAAAGTTCAGCCAAGATCAGAAGGACAAGATGACGGAATTCGCCGAGAAGTTGGGATGGAGGATCCAGAAGCAAGATGACCAAGAGTTGCAGCAGTTTTGCTCCCAAGTGGGTGTAAAGAGAAAAGTTTTCAAGGTTTGGATGCACAACAATAAACAAGCCATGAAGAAGAAGCAAATGTAAGAGAAATCAAAACCCTTGAAAATCAATACTATTATTGTTATCAATTAGGAGATGAAGGTAAACCCTGCTCGTCAATAATTGGATCAGTTTGAATAACAAAATAGAGAGGAGAAGATAGCTTAGCACTCGATCACTCTTATTTTTTCTCCACTTCTAAGTTATACTCAACTTGTGTTCTTCTTCATCCAGACAATCTCATCAGTACTGGTCTCCAATACTTTCTTTTTTTCTTTTTCTTTCTCGGGGTGCTTAAAATTGTAACTATGTATGTGCTTCCAACTATTCAATATGGCCCCTCAAAATTAGATTCCCTGAACCTTCCCACAAAATGATAAGTTAGCATTCTAAAGCAGGAGCAGGCGGGAAACCAATGATTTTAGGGCACGAACATGAAGTGACTAGCTGGCCATTCTAATCCCCAGGCTTTGGTTTTTTTTTGTTTTTGTTTTTTTTTATCATTCTCATCTGCAATTTTCACATCCCACATTTATTTTTGCTTGATATACGTGCCTGTGTCTAGATTTTGTCTTTAATGCGTTAATACCATGGATTGACTCGTCAAACAATATATACACAGCATACATTGATGAATTGAAGACGACGTCGACCCTTTATTAATGGACTCAAGAAGATGATCACTCTAAAGTAGCAGCCGTACCAATCCAGCATTATGTTTTAATCAATGACCTAATGAGAGAAACAAATGCAAGCCAAGTTAGAATAATTTTATGCATTCGGAGTCGGCGTCACGGTTCAATATTGTAAATCAAGGTGGAATTACACCTCGTCAAAAGAGTTCTTGCACAGCTAAAAAGAAGAAAGCCAGGAGTTAAAAGATTGCTTAGGGTTGGGTGCAAATCAAACGGTGTGTGCCCATGAGAGAAATCCATCTGATGTTTGAATAAATTCTCATGTATTCACAAGTAGTGCCAGCATGAAATACGAAAAAACAAACACAAGATCTCCCTGATCCAAGATAAAGCAATGGCTGGCATTGAAATTCGAAAAACAAATGTGAAGGAAATGATCAGACTGCGAAAACAATGGAAGTATTCCTAACAGGAGGTGAATTCTAGGGAATCATGGGGTTAAAAGTAAACAAAATTAGCCTCCAAGAATGGAAGGTAATTAGTTCTAGGGATCATGAGGTAAACAATATTTTCTCCAAATTAAGTAAACTGTAAGGACATGATCATGGCATTGCTATATAGTTAGCAATATGAATATTGATCGAGGGCTTAGTACATCCAGTCCTGACTGTGTTAATTTATCCTGAACCTCATAATTGGTATGCATAAACTGAAATCAGCATTGTACAGCAGCCATGAATTGAAAAATATCATGCATCAGATTAATATTTTTTATGCTTTTTAATGATTTTGATATGTTGAATCTGAAAAAGAAATACTTTAATGTATTTTCAAGCAAAGAATATTTTTAAAAATCACCAGCACCATTATAATCATCATTAGCTCGGGTGAGAAGAGTTCTGAGAAATTAAACTCAAGCTGTTGTTTTATTGTGAATTTTAGATTGTGAGGAGAGCCTAATAAGAAAACTTTTTTTTGGATCCAATGAAACCCTACCTCTCGAAAGTATATTTTATGGGTCCAGGTAAGCAAGTAAAATTCCGGCTATTCTAGATTTTTATAAATTGTACACATCCTGACTTGAACTCGAGATTTACTATGCAAATCTCAAAGTTATTTGGCATCACGCTACGCCCCTTAACCCTAATAAGAAAATGCATAAAATTTATTGGATACTATCTCGTAAAAATGGTCAAGAGAACATGTTATGACAAAAAAGAAAAGAAAAAACTAACTAAAGAGTTATGGGATTGACTCACACAGACGAAGATACTGTGCCGAAACTGGTGAAGTCCTATCAAAGATCAGCAGTCTCCTTTGACAGCTTCATAGAAGCCCTAGGCCTCATCAGTCATGGTGTCTTTGGCTGACACGTATGCCTCCTCAACCTTGTGTCTAGTTTCATCGAAAGCATCTCTCTCACCATCTCCTCCATACCCCCCATTGCTCCTGCCGCTGGCTGCTTCCTCGGCCTTGCTAGCCTTCTCTGAGACTATGTTTGAAGTTCTGTAAATCTCCTCCTTAAGCTACGGTGGCTTTCCCTTGTCCATACCACATCGCTTCCGATTTCGAGTCCTTCGCATCACCTGAACTCGTTGAAGCCATATTTTGGTCCTCTTTCGCATACTTCTTCGCCTCATCATAAGCATCCGCAACTCAGTCTCTTCCATGTTGCATTGCTCCTGATACAGCCTCTTTGGCCTCACCAGCCTAATCCGAGGCAATATTTGAAGCCTTGTTATAGGCATCAGCTGGTCTATTTCTTCCATAATTCACTGATTCCCTCATTCTTTCTTTAGCATCACCATAAGCATTAGCTAATTTATCTTTTCATATCCTAATGCTCCACCCATGGTGTGTCCTCGATATTGTTTGCTCCATCCAAAACCTTGTCTTTAACAATGTTCCACTTCTGATTAACTTCATCACAGGCACCCTCAATCTTACCTCTTCCATATTCCATTGGTCCAGCCAATGCTTCCTTGGAATCACTAGCTTTAATATTTGCAGCCATTTGATCTGCTTTCTCTGAAGCAAGGTCCCTCATGTCTCGCGCCTTCCCATGGGCCATACCTGCTGCCTTGCCAGCCTTTTGAGAGGCATATATACCTTGAAGTTTCTGAAAAACAGATCGAAGAGGAATCAGCAAGAGGCAAAAAAAATATTCTTGTTTGAGGATTAATCAAGTTTGGATTTCATACAAGAGCAAGGACAATAAATAGTTTGAGCTCACTCTCTTGCATTTTCTTGATTGAATCCAAATCCACTGTTAATACCATTAGAAGATTAGTGTGGGAAATTAACTAATTAATTAATGATTCTATAACATTCAAATAAGCCATGTTCTTTAATCTTCTACTGAATTGGGGTTGCCAGGCACAAGAGGAATAAAAAAAGGAGAGGACAATGAGCTAAAATTATATTTAGCAAAACAATGCTTGCCAAGAGTTGACAAAATTTCAATAACTTGAAACCTTTTTAGTGGACCTTTTTTCTTTTAAATTTTATTTATTTATTCTTACATTTGAGAGATAAATAGATGATAAACTATGAAATCAAATCACTAATGTTTGTTAATTAAATTGTTGGCATATATAGAATCATTGATGATTTCCTTTAATTTATCATGCCAATAACTGTTTATAGTTTTAGATGGAAAATGAAGATGGATTAGCCATCAATGCATGAGAAATCACAAAAAATACCAAGGATAAAGATAGATATACTTGATTTTCTTACTAAATAGTGTGAGATTAATATGTGATTGGTGTTTTATTAATCACTCAAAATCATAATTATAATAATCTCATTAAATACAATAATTATATATATTTCATGATTTGTAAAATAAATCTAGTGCCCCTAGCATTAACCAGACAAAAATTGTCAAAATAAAAGTAAAATGTCATAATTCATATATCTAAATTTCAATGCAATGCAAGAAATCTCCTTTCAAATTGTTTTTAATACAATTTTAATTATACTTCTAGGACACTAAGTGTATTGTATAAATTAAGGCATTTTTATTCCATTTCCAATTGCATCTCATTTAAAATTGGCATGGCATTACCTTAATTTGTATGCTCAAACATATACATTGACCATTTAAAAATAAATGCCATCAACTTTCACCAATTGATTAATACTAAATCCAACATCATTTGAACAAATAAATTAATTTCATTGAGAAAAAGAAGAAGCAAATGCTAGAAATATAGTTAGAAAAGGTAGGATATTGGAAATGGATACAGTATAGTATAAGCATATGGATAAGGAGGAAGAACTGAAGTGAAAAGCAGATTGATTACTCTGTGAACTTCTGATACGCCCAATCGGTCCGAACCTTTCCTTTCTCCTCAGCGTCTTCTGCTGCTAAATTGATCACTATTTCGTTCGTTTTCTTCACCAAATCCTCAGTAGTGCTGCTACTACTCCAGCAGAAAGACACCGCCATCCATAGCACCACCACCATGACAATCATCACAACTCTCTTCTCCATACCCACTCCTCTTTTTATTTCCAAAACAGAAGTGTTTCTCAACTTTGTCTGTCACAAACTACCAAAACCCAAGCTGGAATTCAAGCAAAAAAGATTCAAGGTCGTACAATGAAACAATGCTGGCGGCCATTCCTTATATGAATTATGGAAGTCTAATTAAAGTCAGATGGCCGTACTGACAGAGAAACTGCTGGTGTCGAAACGTGGCAGCAAAGGGAGTGAGCGTGCGAGTAGGGGACGATTCTTCATGCTATATGATGCCATGTGTTCTTTAAGACAGTTGATTGTTGACACCATTTATGCAGCCTGGTTTTTATTTATTTATTTTTATCTATTTTTTCTTAGCCTTTTTGCATGCAATTTTTGTAGGGGGTTGGACCATAGGTGTGGTGTGGGTACAAGCTACAAGATGATTTTTCAACGAGTTGCTCCTCGAAAAAAGTAGAGGGGGTCCTCGCTGCCCGGAAGATTGGGGACAACGAACTCTCAGTAGATATGTTGCCATGCTAGAAACACTCTTAAAAGACTGGGGACGGTGGCTGTTTCTCGAGTTAGCTCCATGTGTAATTAGAACCATCAGCCTTGGCTTCTATTTGTTGTACCTTCAATACTGATTTCGACTGTGAAGTACTTGTGATGGTAATGAAGATAGGTACCATCATTTTTTATTTATTATCGTATATATTCGAGTTTAACTTATCCTATAAATCCTGAATTTAACAACCATATAAATATTTAATAATTATTATATTAACAACGACAGAACTCAAACCCTAGATTACAAAGAAAACGAAACCCTTCATCCTAAATTCTTAACTAGTAAACCACCTACTATGTAACTTAGCAAAAGTACTATCAATTTTTCTTCTTTATGATCTTCAGCCACCAATCATCGTAAGAGGAGGACCAGCCTGAAACATCTTTCTAATGTGTGATGAGACTGGAGAGCCAGCCAATCGAGCGAGTATTGGTCGCTTTGAGTATCTAACATCTTTCAAATGTGTGATTCTTAACACCTCAAAAATCAACACTAAACAACACCATTATCAAGGTAAGGTTAATTTGAGATGAATTGGACAAT
The DNA here is from genome assembly GCA_027405865.1 of Salix purpurea. Lineage (NCBI taxonomy): Eukaryota > Viridiplantae > Streptophyta > Magnoliopsida > Malpighiales > Salicaceae > Salix > Salix purpurea. The sequence continues at coordinate 3,762,545 of JAOWLH010000013.1, read as the reverse complement.
TTAAACCATTTCACAGACTTGGTTTTTCTACATGGCAAACAATCACCAGTATTGTTTTGAATCTCCTCAAAGAATTCTGATATATCTACCAAGGGAAATGATATAAATAATATCCGGGGTATTAAAAGATTTAGACGAACAAAATTCCCATTAAATATCTGGGATAAATAAGGTTAAATAAATTCTGAAGAATGTATTCCCCAGCTAAACTGGGTGGCCTCCTTCTGCGGCCAGTTTTAACCGCTGGTGATGCTCCACAACCTTGTAATCCACAACCTCCCTAAATAGTTGTGAATCCAACACGCAATCAGGGCGTCCATAGACAGCTGCTTGGACACTGGCCATGAGTTTGGCTATCTCACGTCCAGAGAACCCTTCTGTTTTCTTAGCAGCCTCTCGGATCACATCTCCAGAGATATCTTTTATAGTTATTTTTTGTGTTTTCTTCTTGAACAAAGATCCTTTACCGGACCCACTGTCCCCTTCGTTGGAAAGGTAATTGCTCAAATAGAGGTTGAGCAATTTAAAACGCTCCTCCTCTCCAGGTAGTGGGAACTCAATCACTTCATCGATTCGATCAGTAACAGCACTGTCAAGATCACCTGGCCTGTTTGTGGCAAGGACAAGAACTGTGTCCCTTGATTGATCCCCAGTTCGGAAGAGCAATGCATTTAGAGCACTTCGCTGAGCTTCACTCATATGAGTACTGTTACGCCTGAGTTAGATCAATAATAGCATTATCAGCCTGATTACCAATAATTAACTTGAAACCAAAAGGGCAAGCCAAAAATCTAGATTCTGCATCCCACGCAACAAGAACATTGTTCTGAACTATTTCAGCAAATTCAACATGCTTTAGAAAACCAAATATTATTTTGGTATTTGTTTCAAAAGGGTGAAATGATTGCAAATGTAAGTCAAACTCAGTGCCATAAAACCCTTGTCATGCATCATATTTTATCTGTACATGCAAGATTACACACAATCTATAAGCAAGAGTATCACTTTATTTCAACAAATAATCTTCAATATGCAAATATACCTATAACTTAATGCACCAGGATGAGGTTGACTTACTCGCTTAGGAAAGCATCTGCCTCATCAATGAAAAGCAGTAAGCCTTTATTTGACTTCTTAGCCCAATCAAATATCTCATGGATTTTAGTAACAGCTTGTGTCCCCAGAGGTGCAACATCTCCTCCTGTCATCATGGCATAATCCAAACCCTATGCAAGAAGATCAGAGATCAAAATGTGTGACGAGAAAATTTGGAAACAGAAGTTTGCCAAAAAAACTAAGAGATATAAAGAGAAACAATGAACAGAAAAAAAAAACAAAAAAAAAACAGAGGTGGTGCTTCAAAGCCTATAGACCTGCTCCCTGAAAATATAAACCTGAAACTAGTTCCAAGAGTGATAAGATCCTAGCAAAGCATGTCTAATGGTTTATTTTTTATTTAAGAAGCCCAATGATCAAGTAGATATGAGCCAAGCATCCTATTCACAACATGCATGTTTTTATATCCTTTTCCTGTTTCAATCTGTAAAATGAATGAAGAAATCACCCAATTCAGCATCTGAACACATGTTAGTATGAGTAATATGGTTTCTGCACATAAATGGTTCCTCAACAATCCAAAGTATTCCAGAGAGATTACACATCCACCAAAAGGTTGAGGGACAGATACCAACAGATCACTTATAAAAAGTAAATAACAAATTGTAGGTTATAAAAGCAAATGGAAGAAAGCAATGAGTTAAAGCCATACCGATTTTCTAGCTATCTCCCTTGCAACCATAGTTTTACCAGTGCCAGGAGGTCCATAAAACATCATGTTGCGAAAGGGTGCCTGGTGAGTTTTGGTGTTTGCCGTTGCTCTAGCAAGGTGCTCTATTCTCTTTTGCAATGATGGATGGAGGATAATGTTTGTGAAACCATTCTTACTTTCTGAAGGAGTTGCTGACCCAGCTGCTGTGCTGTATTTCTTAGCATTGTTTTTTGCTTGAGATATTACCCTAGAAAAAGGCAATCTAGACATTGACGATTCTCGGATAAGAGAGGGTTGCCCCAATATCCTGTTGATATAACCCCATAAAACTCTAGAACCTTCTCTGTAGAAAAAAATACAGACAACCAAAACATTGTTAGATGGAGCATCTGACAGCATTGACCTATCAATTCAGCCATGTCCTTAACAGAATTATGTCGGTAAGAATGTATAGAAGACCCCAATAAATAAATTCAGGTTTAGAGAAACATTTCAAGAAGTGCCTGCAACAAAGTGGAAAATGATTATGGCAAGTTGCAGGGTGGTAGTGGTGAGGGTGACATTGAGATGAACTTGGAGAGGAGAGTGATCGAGTGGTGGTAGGAAGTGCTATTCTTGTGATCATTTTTATATATCCTATTCCTATCTACTTTCCAACATGCCTTGAGTTTAATTAGCATCATCCAAAGAAACCCAAATAGCACTCTTGTGTCAAATGAAGCTCTTAGCTTCAGACACAAAGTATCATGCCTTTTTAAGAAGAGACACGGCAATAAACTTCCAAGAGTAAATTCTTCCTATCAAAGAGAATGAAAACAGAGCGATTGCAGTGAAAGGGGCATTATACAAACCTAGTGGTGTAAATTCCTGCAGCCAATGCAGTAGCTCCTCCAATAGTCATAGTCAACTTATTTCGATCAGTTAATAGAGTCCTTACACCACCTGTAGAAGCAATTTATATCCAGGAACTAAATACCATCCAATAAACATGCCAAGATTTTTAAGTTACACGAATGCATAAAGTAAAGCAAGAGGCAAGAGCCATATCACAATATAACATCCATTTCAGTTTTTGTAAAGAAAACACAGTTATTCATCTTAGGTTTTGTAATCTTTTGAACAAGTATCTAATTCCACACATGACCAAACATTTTTCATCCAGTGTGTGTACTAATTTTCATCAGATCCCTGTAACTGAGACAACCATAATTTGAGAAACATGCTAACCAGCAGTTTACCTTCAATGTGGCTGAAGGTTGTATTAATTGCAGCAAGCCATTTTTCTCTTTCGCCATTTATCCGTTCAACTAGCATTCGTCTGTTATGTTCCTCAGTCAATTTCGCCTCATGAGCCCGACCTTCAGCCTCAGCCATGGCTTTAACTCGAATTGTTTCCCGTTCTATTTCGGCTCTCTCTTTCTCAGTCTGACGTTGTTGAGCCTGGATCTGCTCCTCAGTAGTCCGTCTTGCTTGTTCTTTTCTTATGGAAGACTCCTCTTGCATCTTAACCAATTCAACATTATGTCGCTTCTGAGCTTCATGGTCTGTCTGCAAACATGACAACAAGCAAATAGTAAATGTCAATGTCAGTTGCTTTGCAAGTAATAAGTTAGCTAACTACTTCAAACTGACTGAAATCGATGAATTTAAGTAAACAGTTAATTTCAGTTAGTTCAAGAAAATATAAAAGAATTTTAAACAAGTGAGCAAAGCTATCTAAACTTGCTTGTGTCCTTATTCCCAAACAAGAACATACAAGTCCAATCCGCAAATCTGAGTGTTTAGCATTTTTATAGATTATAAATATACTTGTTAACCTATGTCATGGCAATTCGGTGACATTAACTTCACAGGCGAGGAGTTTTTTCATATAGCAACTGAAAATGCAAGAAACTTTAAATGAAATCCCAAAACTTTCTTTAAAATAAGAACAAGGTTGGGATAACCTGCATTCTTTTTCTCGCCAATTCATCCTCATAACGCAACATTTGCGCCTTTGCCTGTGCTTGTTGCTGAATTAGATTTCTTTGTTCTTCATGCAATTTTCGCTGCCTGTCCTGCCAGTACATAAACTCATAGCATAAACCAAAACTGGCAACCAATTTCCACATTATAGTACAACCTTTTGGTAACAAAACAATAACCCTCGCTAGCAATTAACACCAAAGACGTATTAAGATCTTAGAAAAAAACAACAGAGAAAAACATAAAACCCTTTTAACACATGAATCCATCCCCACATACATTGCAACAAAGACACATAAAAAAGGAACCCATGTGTGCAAGTTAATTTATCACTCACAATATCAATTTGAGCTTGAATTACTTCATAATGAGTTTTCTCCGCTGCCACTTCCGCCAATCGTGACTGCTCTTGCTTCCTCATAACATCAAACACCTAAAGAAGCACAAACATCATAAAAACCCAACTCAGCAATTCAAGAATCACTAAAACATACACATTTCAAGGTTTCTTAATTTCAATTTAACAAATTAATTAACTCAAAAACTTAAAAATCACTTCATTTCCCCAAAATTTAAAAACAATGAATAGAAATTTGAAATTGAATAAACATCAAAACCTGTTTAGCGTGTGGAGAGCTATTGATCTCACGAAGAGCTTTAGCTCCTCTTTCCAAAGCCTCCGGGTCAAAACCCGCCCCTTTCGGTTCTTCAGGTTCGGGTTTTGCATCGGATTTCTGGTTCGCAGTTTGATCCACTTCTTGTTGCTGTTTCTGTTTCTGTGAGGGAGAGGAAGAGAAAGGATTGAAGCGAAATGAGGAATCGGCATACGCACGGTTTTGACACGTCGAGACCGCCACCGCCGCGGCGGCAACAGCCGCGACAGATAATCTGGAAGCGGACATTAGTAAAAGGGATAAGTTTGATTAGGGATTGATTTGATGGATTGGATGAGAGTTCATGTGGATTCTTTTGGGGTTTTAAGGTTTGCTAGGGTTTAAACGGAACACGTATAGTTGTTTGCTGCTAGAAAAAGGAGGGTTTAAGGAATGCCTGCGTGGAGAGGAATCTAGTGATTGCGGTGCCAAAACGATGAAAGGGAGGGTCGTATCTTGCTTTAAAATTAGAAATTGATTTAAAATTAAGATTTTATCATATTTTTTTTTATAAGGGCATGTTTAAGATTACTTATCAAAAATAAATTTTAATTTCGAGTCATAATTTAAAAGTTATTTTTTATATGAAAAAAATTGTACGAAAAATATACTAAAATAATTCCTATTATAAGTATATTTGATAAAAATAACTCAAAATATATTTTTAAATGTATATAAGTTAGGATTCATAAATCAAAACTTTAATAAAAATAATTTTTTTGACTTTATTTTACAGCAAATCTAGTTAAGAAAGCAACTTAAATCAATTTGCAGAGGCTATATTAAACATAAAAAAAGTTATAAAAAATTGCTTTTATAACAAGACTCTTGTATACAAAGACTCTTGTATACAATAAGCACAACAAGAAGATAAAATCAATCCTTTAGGTCTATTAGACACAACATACCTTTTTACTTTTTTAATAATATGTTTAGCTAGCCATATGGAAAAATGTTATCTATACCATGATTTCTATAGCATTATTTACAACTATACAAGTCAAATTCAATTGAGTTAAATGGATTTCAAATATTTTGATCTGCGCACTTGACTTGTAATATTTATTTATTAGATTTTTTTAATAACTAGGGTGTCCGGGCCAGCTTGCGCACACCACAACTAATCTCTGGGTCCACTGAACATCCAATGAACATGTAAGACACCGCGGGGGTGATAGACGTGTTGAACCTGGAGTGAGAGGAAGGGAGAAGTCCTTCTTGACTACCAGCCAAGACACTGCTGGCAATATCCATATTAATCAATTTTAAAAGGTTGAGTCGGTTGAATAATATAAATTCAATTATACTCTAGATTTTTTTTTATAAAAAATAAACCTCCTATAAGTGTACAAACATAATCTAAATCTTTTGTGTTAGCCTTGTGCATGCAAATCTATTACAAAGACAAAGAAACCTTGTATCTCCGTAACACATCCGTGACAAACAAAACTCTTTTTTTTTTACAAGAATAGGAGCTCTTCAAAATTTTAAGTTAACAAAAGAAAGAAAAAAGTTCAAAACTTTCAAAAGGTTCCTGTTACTCCACGAACCAGGAAGAAAGATCACGTTAATGGATATTCAATTTGGTTGCTTTTCTTTCCTTCTTCATTACCAGTTTCTCATGTACTTTTGCTGAACTCACTGTGTTCGACGATGTGATCTTACATATGATGTCCAGTTGCGTTACTACACAGCAGTGTTATGAAATTAGCAATTAACTTGTTCGTCCATTATATTTACATGCTGTGATAGTTTGATTTGAAGCCATTGATGATTGGATTTTTGAGCTAAATCCATTATGAAGTTTCGATAGGACAAGATAATGGTAGTTCTTGCAGGGTTTCTTCAGAATAATGAGGGTTCTCTGCTCTTTCCTGCACTTTTTCTGATGAACTCTGCTTTTATTGGAAATTCATCACACTGATTTAATTCTACAAGGAGGGTTACAGCATATAGGATAAACTAATAACAAGAAGATATTGACTTGGCGGACGCACGATTTGTCTTTTCCAACACTTTTTCGCAAAAAGTAGTGGTGGACAGGTGGTGTTTTCATTTACTGAAACTAGTTTCTGAGCAGCTTCTTGTAATTTGCTGTAGCTTTGGAACCTGCAAGGAAGACCGTAGAAGGTGAGAAATTTTAGACCGCGGAAGAGTCAAAATACAAGCCATGGGCTTAGTTATATATAATAGTTCAGGTAAAGAAGCAGCTAGAAGAAGTTCCAGGTAGGCTGGAAAAGCACTGATGAACATGGATAACGACAATGTGATGCCTAATAAGGAATTGAAAAGATCTGAATAAGCTATTGGTTTTGCTTGGCAAGAGAATCCCTTACGAAAATAAAAAATGAAAGGCTAATGGATTTGTTTGAACCAGAAAGGACATTGCATGTTATCGAAACAGAGTAGGATTGGATCTCATGTTGGCTATCTTTGGATTAGAGCCAGGATAAGAAGTTGAACAGATGGTGGCTAGGCATAGCCTTTTCAATTATATATATATTATACTAGATCCTAGGCCGCAACTTATAAGGATTTACTATCTTGTCATTGTACGTCGCTAAGCAGGTTATAAGGATTTACCATCTTGTCATTGTACATCGCTAAGCAGGTTTTATACTTTTCAGTAGCGTTCACCTATTCACTCATAGTCTCATCTCTATTCTACCCAGATCCCAATAGGCTCTGATACCAAAAAAAGGTAAGAGAGTGCATGAGATGAATGAATATATATATCTATCTTTATATATATATATATATATATATATATATATATATATATATATATATATATATGAACTGGATGTTGGCCTAATGATCAGTTGGAAAAGTTGATGGACCACATAAATCTGCACTTTATGAGTTTTCCATCCTCACTTTCTTGGATTATTCCATGGTCCCGAATTGCCAAGAATTTACATTGATGGTTAGGCGAATGACGGTGGAGAATCTGATTAAGCATTCCCATGGAATTTGTCCTGAAAGGTCAGAAATCTACATTCCCTGTATCCTGTCTTAAATGATGCCCACTTTGACAGAAAAGCAATATTACAATGATGCTTGAAACAAGGATTGCAAGCTGCTGATGAGAGAGCATTACCTCGTACCTGGTCACCGAGGCCTTAGTTGCCGTTTCCACTAGACCTGTAATTAGGGAATGGAACTCGGCCGGACTCGATTTCCCTGACATCCTTGATGAGAATCTCGTAGTGCCGCTTCACTTCCTCCGCAGATTTCCCACCCACGGCTCTGGCAACATTATGCCAGCGATCTGGGGTGTCCTTGTCGTATAAAGCCAGGGCCTTTTCGAACAGTTTGTTCTGCTTAGGTGTCCAAGAGGTGAGAGAATTGGAAGACATCGGTAAAAAACTGTGCGCAGTCCTGGAACTGCTGAAGGTAGAGGATGTTGACAGGAAAAAAGTGATCAGGAACTAGTTCAGAACCCTTGATTTCCACAAAAGAGAAAGAAAAAGGAAAAGATGGTTTGCTGAGTGGAGGAAGATGACTCGGAAGTAAAGGGATGGTATGGGGAAGGGATCACTGAGCTGAGCTCCTTATAAGCAGCAGCGAGTAGTGGGGCAACACAGTGGGGGAATATTTCTTCCAAAAGAGCAGAATATAGCGTGACTCGTCCACTTAGGAACCACAAGATGGAGCGGGACAAGCGATGGGAAGAATCAGTATCAAAGGACCGGCCCTTTGTTTTCTTAGCCGAACATTGTTCTTGATTTTTTTATCATTAGCAAGTGGTGTTTTCCTTTTTTAGTTGCTGGTCGGTGGATGATACGATCAGATGTACCCTGTAGCTGCAGTGATTTTACAACTTCTTGTCTTCTTCCAATGTTTTCATCACACTTCTGTTTTGTTCTGCAGTTAATACATTTTACTGTCAATCGTCAAATAGAAGCTTGAGCAACTTGGTCTGGAATTTCCGACATAAAGTAGCAGAATAGCTAGTTCTTTCCAATATCAATTGCTTATCAGTTGAATTTTTTATTGGATGCGATGAAACTTCACTTTCCAGAAAGTATATTTTGTGGGCTCAGGTGAAAAAGTAGAACCCCAGCTATCTTAGACCCTTGCAAGAGGTACATGTGCAGATTGTGAGACGTACTGTGCAGATTGTGAGTCCTCTACCGTCACGCCTCCCGGAGACAAATGAACAAAGTTGAATCCCTATGTCTGCGAATGATTTTTTTTCCCAGTCTTTGCTAGCTGCAACTATCATAATATTTCTAGTTGGCTTGTCGAAAAGAACATAGGATTGAATACAGTTCAGTTTGCAAAATCAGCAGAGTTCAGTGCTGCAGTCTCTTAGCAACCAGTGCTCAATGCCCTAACATGGGTACGTGGTGATTGTAGTTACAATAAACATAGGATTGACTGTCTCATCTTGAAGTCAAAAGGCCTCTTCCTTTTTTTACTTGATTCTCAGACAACTATATCAGCATTTGTTGCAACTAAACCTCCATTCAGATGAATATTTTCAATATCACAAGCCCTCAGAGTTATGCATGTGAATTTTTCCTAGTAAAAATCATTGTTGTGGTGTGTATGTGTCGAATGACGTTTGAGATTAATTATAAAATTATGATTTTGAAAAAATCGCTATTATGGTCACTAGAAGACTTATTAGTCTGCAAAAGTCCAGGTAAGAAAACTAATTGTGAAAAAAGACTAATGCATCTTATTTATGATAAGTTGCACGATAATTTGATTGTTATTATAAATCATGTTTTTATTTCAAAATCGACCATTCTTCAAGAGAAAGTCTCTATCTTATCGGCTTAAATCATAATTATTCAAGAGTCTAAGTTTTAGCATCGTATTTATTTCTATTTTGTATTTTTAATACTTGAGGATACATTTTACAGTGTTATTTTCAAAGACCAACGAAGAACACGGATATTCACTGCAATCACAACTCCTAATATATTCTCAATTGATCTTTAAACTTCTAATATATTCAATTTAGTCCATATTTCAACTGAATTGGATCCCTGAATTCGCATGTTTTTTGGCAAAAAAGTCTTGTCTTGAAGACGCTGGGCCAGGGCAATGGAGGTAAGTTGTCGATGTAGGAAACGAGGGATTTATAGAGGAGAAAGAAAAGCTAGGGAAGAAGATGATGAGTTGAGGAAGAGAAGATAAAAGGGAGGAGAAGTCTGCAACTCTGCAATTTTTTTTAATTTTATCATCAACTCTTACAATCCTAGAAAAACTACATATAAATAATAAAACGGCAACAACTAATATCATAGAAAAGTAAGCCCTAATAAAAAAAATTAAACAAAGAATCTGTGACGCAGATCTAATGTCTCCACTCTTTGTTAAAAGCATGGTGTCTCTTTGTGTCGTGAGAGTCTGAGACAACTGGAGTTTTATTCGTTTATCTAGTCTCACAAAATATATTTTCGGGAGTAAGATTTCCTCGCATGAAAAAATAAATTTATCAGGAAAACAAGAATATTTGAGCGGAGGTCAAGAGTTGTGAAGAGCGTTTTGATTGTTTATCTTCATTCCAATGTTGGATCTGTGGTAACAAACAGGGTAAAGTTCGATTTCACTATCTTCTAATTATTGCCTGTCTGTTTGCTCCTATTCTGCAGCCACATCTCCGGACAATGGTGGCCGGAAGTACTGCCCTTTCTCTGTGGCTGCTAACTTTCTTCATAATCAAGCTGTTAGGTGAGTTCTTGTTAGGCTGGCATGGAAGCCATTCAAGATGGTTTCTTCGTCGATGTTCATTTCACTGGACCACTTCAATATCTAAGAAGATCTTCTTCATTTCTTCCATTTTCTTACTGCGGCACACATTTTATGACTCGATGCTTCCACTTGCCTTATATTCTCAGCAAGATTAAACGAATTTCGAGATTGAAAGTGGAAAGTAAAAAAATAACTCATTGTGATGCGAGGTATATGCTCAGCTTGATATAATATCTAGCAGATACTGACGAACCTCATCTGCCTACCGAGCAAGTTGCTTTCCACGGACTGATCTCTTGCAAGTGGAACTGTCCTGTCTTGTTTCACTGCTAGAATCTAGAAATTTTTTTATGGACCAGAGGGCACGGAATTTAGATTTCTAGCTGCTTCCCCACGATTTGTTTTACTATGATATCTTAAAGCATGGCGTATCATTTCGGTTGATGGCCTGATGTAATATTATGCAGTATGTTTTTTAAAGTTTAGCGGTAAGCTAATATCTGTGAAGGATCAATTCTTCCATATCGTTTTAAAGGTACAGAATTTGCGTTCAATTCCATTCCTTTCAGGCACCGAAGAAGGCACTTTCTGTGAAGAAAATATGGAAAGTCCAGCAGGTTTTGTTCTTTGTTTAAGCTTGCCACTAGCTAGTTCTATTGCAGCTGTCTTTTTATGCCGATAACATTTCACAGAGCAAACACTTCATGTAGGCCAGCTATGGTTAGACAAGAGAGCTTGAAAAGGGAAAGAAACTTCAAACTAGCTATGGTGATTGTTGAATGGCTTGTTCAGTTTCTGGACTGAAAAAAAAGAGGACGGGGGAGGTGGAGGCAAATCATTAGATGAGAGAGACCTTTGACAATGTCAGGGGAATCTCTATCATGTATAGTGGTCCGTATAGGACGTTATCTTTTCTGATATTTGGAATCCTTATCACCTCAAATAATCGACCTCCATGAAAGTAAATCGCACAGCTTTTCTGTTTTGATGTGAGAAAACCCCATCTTCTGGAAGTTCAGATGAGTGGGTAAAACTCTGGCTGTTCCAGATTCTTATAAAGAGTACACGCCCTGACTCGAACTCGAGACTAGCTTTGCAAATCACAAGCCCTTGTCATCGCACCATACCACTAAACCCCACAGCTTATTTATCCTTTTTTCTTATCCTGTGGAGTATATTTTAGTTCCAAATTCGCACCTCACTTTTGAAAGGGTGGTAATAGGGTGTTGATAAAGGTAAAACGTCTGCATAATCACACAGAACATTTACAGAATATGTGATTGCTTATGCTGCAGTATCTCTCTTGTTTATGGGTCAAAAATCATAAGAATTTGAACCTGCCGGGATTGGAAAATTCCTTCCTATCACCTGGTCCTGATTGCATGTGGTAGCATAAGCATGCAGAGTGCAAACCACTTTTTTCCTGGGATTCTTTGAAAGATAGAGCAAGTGGCCAAAAAATATTATTGAGACCTGAATCTGCTTCTGGCAAACAGGAGGATCTTTGGTGTCTGGTTGTCCAGCTATATACGTAAAGAGTTAAGAGGCATAGATACTTGTCCCAAGAGACGTAGCGTGACGGACAAGGGTTTGCGATCTGCACAGAAGATCTCGAGTTTGAGTCAGGACGTGCAGTTTTTGTAAGAGTCTGGACAGCCGGGGTTTTACTCGTTCACCTAGACTCATAAAATATGTTTTCCGAGAAGTGAGATTTCCCCGCATAAAAAAAAGAAGAAGGTATAGTTACCTGTATAGGGTACCCTTTACAGTGTATTGTACTATATTGGTTGAAATAATTGCGTGGAAAAGTTTGTAAACCACAAGCTCCAAGGAGATAAAACATCTGTGGCTTTGATTATCCGGATAAGATATGGTGCACCATTATTACAAGGGAGTTGAAAGCTATGACTCGCATTGCCATGAAGATCAAGATAAAGTAGAAGCAGGACCGAGTTTTCAACCACTGATTCCACTTTGATATTAACCATTGCTTCCAGGACTCCTGTTCTGAATGTTTGGTCTTGCACTCAAATCTCTGGCCTGATTTCTGTCTTGTAGCCTGCGGTGAAATACCAGGTGGGGCAGGAAATTTTTTGTTGCTGTTCGCGGCAAATAGAAACATACAGTTGTAAGGTTTATGCTGTTAGTTGCGGTTTCAGAATATGATTTATATTGTTCTCTAACACATCTTTTAAAGTGAAAATTCTTTGGGTTTGAAACTTGCACAGACTCACATTACTTTGTGCTTGATTTTTATCAATTAGAATGAAGATGGTAAGATTCGAGCTCGTAACTGCTAGATCAACAAGATTCTGATATCATGTTAAAGAATTATTTTATCTACAACATAAATTATTAAATAATATCATAGAATATGATTTATATTATTATGTAACAATAATATAAATCCCCAGTAGCTTCAGTGACATTGTTGGCTTTTAAGGTGTTATTGGAAATTACCAATACCTCTAGTACGGTTTAGGGTCTAATTTAAATATATATTATGTAACTATAAATTGATATACAGTGGAGAAAAAAGCTCTTCCGTATTGTATACACATTGTTAAATTCTGTGATTTTTCTTGTTTTCTCCTCGCAATATAAATCGATGATTGTTGCTGGTTGCTCAGCATTTTTGCAGCTAAATCAACGGGCCCATGTCGGGTGTCAAGTTGTTTATTATTTGTTTGATATTGTTTTTTAAAAATATTTTTTAAAAAATAAATTTTATTTTTTATTATTATTTTAAATTAAAAAAATAGTGTTTTTATATCATTTTTATGTGCTAATATTGAAAATAATTTTTAAAAAATAAATAAAAAATATAATTTTGATATATTTTTTAACACAAAATATTTTCAAAAGCAACTGCAACCACAAACCGTCGATAATTTATATTTGACAGTTAGCTAAAGAGAGTAGGCATGGTTATTATTAAATGGACGATCATTACAAGCCAATTCTGAATCAAAAAGAATACGAGGCAATGAGCAGCTTGGTCAAATTGATAATGTTACGGACTGAAGGAGCTCTCTGCCTTCATCCCATGTTGATTGTGTTAGGGCATTTCCCTTAAACATTTATTTGGGTTTAACAGTTCTTTTTTATTATTCATTATTTTTTTGTGTTAGCTAGGTTATAAAAAAATAAAAAACTTTCTTGAATAGAACAAGAAAATAAAATAAAAAATGGTTAGTTTAGCCACTTTTTGGTTACTATATATATATATATATATATGAGTTTTTACATTGTTTTGATGTGAAGAATGAATTTTAAAACAAAAAATATTACTATTATGATATCATAATATCATATAGACTTTTAGTCACTGTTTGACACTGGGTTTCAAAAATGTTTTTTAAAAAAATTAAAAAATATTTTTTTTTCTTTTTTCTTTTAAATTTTTTGGTGTTTTTAGATTATTTTGACATGCTGATATCAAATATGTGTAGGGTCACTTAGGCCCACGTGGTCCAATATGTGTGTTTTTATTATTATTTAAAATTGAGTTTTTTTTTTAATGTTTTTTAACTTTATATTTGTATTTCGTTTTTGTTGAGCTTTCATATTTATTTTGTTATAAAATAATGTTTTAATTAAAGGTAGTGGAATGTATAATTCCCTTGAAGCATGTCTTGTAAGCCCTCCTGAGCTTGAAGCCCATTTTGGTGGCTTCTTGTCCCGGCTCCTATTTAGGCTTTTTAAGTGGCTGGGATTCCAGCCTTAGTTGCCGGCTTGAATCATTATCAGATCAATTGGATGTCCAAAATGAAATCATTTTCTTTCCTTTTTTGCTTCTATTTTCATAAATACATCATAATAATAATATTTTTTTTATTTTTCAAAAATTATTTTTAAAATTATCACATCAAAATAATTTAAAAACATTAAAATATTTTAATTTAACATAAAAAGTAAAAATCCAAATTTTTAAAAAATACTTTTAAAACGCAATATCAAATATCTGCCGAGTTTTCTTGGTCCTACTTTGTTGGTTGGAGAAAAAACTTGACAAATATAAGTTGATTCATGGCATCTATCTAATTGATATACTCAAGATTTGCTTACATCATACTCCATATATGAAAGGAGTCAATAGGAAAAAAACTATTTCTTCCAAGAGCTCGGGATAAGAAAATTATATTTATGAGACTCGAAATGGTCACTCGTCGATCCAGAGCAATAAGAAAAGTATTTTTGTTTTTTTATAAAAAAAATGAATTTTCAACCTCCACAATAAATGATTTATATATAGAAAGATATTATATTTTTTAAAAAAATATATTTTTTTTTTAAGAAGTCGCGTAATATGTTGAAGTATATGACCATATGGGCCGCCCGGCCTTTTCTGTATGTGCAAGCTCATTGACAGGTCATGCCGTGCCAGCCAGTGTACAGTGAAAGCTATGGTGCAGGTGATAGACCCATTCTCTGTTTCAAGCGATTTCTATTTTTGTTTTTAGTTATATTTTAAAAGTATTTTTTATTTATTTGATTCATAATTTTGATCAGAAAATATAAAAAATATAAAGGGATTATTTATATATTTTCAAAAAAAAATATTTTGAGAAATACTTCGTATTATAATTTCAAATATGGTCTAAGATTCAAATTATTTTTTACTTGAAAAAATATTAAGTTAATAAAAAAAACTACAGCTTTAATGTTCTAATATAATTTTAATTAAAAAAATATTTTTAAAAAGACTATGATTACTAAGCATACACTTGAAACAGAGAAACCCTTCTCATAAAATAATAAAAAATTAAAGTGATATACCATTTCATCATCAATGTATATATAAACATTAATATATCAATAAAAATGTTGTAGATATACATAATATTATTAAAAAAACAACAATATGTATGAAATTGTATATTAGGATATATAATTTATAAAAACAAGTCAACTCAGAACATATTAGTGCATGTAGTTCAACTTCAAAAATGTTTTAATCTATATAATATTACTAAAAATACATTTTAATACAGTAATTATACATATTACATCGTATAAAATTGTGTTACAAAATGTTAACTAACCCAATTAGGAAAAATCATGGGGCCCATCATGCTAATGTCTGGCCCCTGGTCCCAATTCTAAAGTTTGCAAAAAAATTGTATTTTTTTTATATTTTATTTTTATAGCTTCAAGAGAATACCTATAATAAAAAGCAAAAATAATATCTCCAAGTTGAAGAATTATTCTTAAATGTAGGTCCAAAAAAGCTGAAAAAATATTTAATATATTTTCATGCAAAATAAAAGGTTTTCATTAGAATTATATTAATTAAGTATTATTAATAATAGTTTTATTAGTATGGTTGATTTGATAATCAAAAAGATAATTCTAAAAAAAAAAAAAAACAGGAGAAGGTTGCCTGAACATGTAGCAAATGACTCTATTGTCTTGGATCATAATGCCTTGTCCGAACTGAAAACTGGCCGGAAAATTATTTAATGCCACAAAACTCGATCTTCTCTTGTTCTGTAAACACACCCTGGATCTGTCACCGGCGACGAGAATGTTAAAAATCAGTACACGACAGCGTTTTGATATTTCCTTTTCCTGTGTACATGATAATCATTTCCTTGGAAAAAGTCATTACTGGAAGAGTCCATGGCGTGTAAGGTCATCGCTAGTTCTAGCCTCCAGGGTCCCTGGTACGTGTTTAGAGCGCGTCAGCTTTTGAATACTTTTTTTAAAATATGTTTACATTGGAAAAAATCAGATTGATAATAGTAAAAAATTGTATAATTTTGATGTGTGTGTATAAGAAATAAAAATATATAAGAAATTAACAGTAAATTTTAAAAAATATGTGTTTTATTTTTATGGTAATAAAACATGCATGTCGACTCCAAGGAGTTAGCCCAACGGTGGAGGCTTGGGACTTGCGTGGGGTATTCCTCCCAGGTCCTGGGTTCGAAACCTGAAGGCGAAGCTTCTTCTGTGAGTCACCGTCCCTTAGTAAGAGCCTGGACAGCCGGAGGTTTACGCATGCTCTGGGCCCACAAAGTGCGCTTTCCGGGTCATGTGGTTCCCCCGTTCCGCAAGGATATCCAAAAAAAAGTAATAAAACATGTACAGAGCTATTCGGGGAATTTGGTATATTGCACTTTTTTATACTTTTTAAAGTTTTTCTATATTAACTTATGTCAAACATGATTAGCTCGGTAATAGTTGCGACAAGTTGATTTGAGGTTTTTTTTTTAAAAAAATAAAAAAATTGGTAATTATTTTGTAAAAAATAATCATCCTTGTAACACTAAGTTGATTGAAAATTATGTTATCTCGATCTCAACTCAAGTTATTGCGAGTTAATATAGTTGACTCAAATTTTGTTTTGTCTCTTTCAACTAATTTTTTTTTTGTTTCATCTTTTAAAATTGAATGAATCATGAATTTGTCTTCTTGATTAGTTTGGTTTGCGTTTTACAAGGTTATTTAAGTTTTATGACTTAGTCACATGTTTTTGCAAGTTACTCGGGTAGACTTATATCGTTTTATGTTACAGAATAATATAAATTATATTATAGTATCAGAGCCTTGTTGACCCAGCGGTCACGAGTTCGACTCTCACCACCCCCATTCTATTTGATAAAAATCAAGCACATGGCAGTGTAGATTTGTGTGGAAGTTTCAATCCATAAGGGCTTTCACTTGAGGATATATTTTAAAGAATGATATAAATCATATTCTGGAACCTCATCTAACATCTTAAACTTTTAGATAAGATGGTTCCTTAATATTTTATTGGGGTCTATTTCTATATTGATTTTTATTTTATCAATTTCATCCTTTTTCAATGGGTTTATTGAATTTTAGCTTCGTAAGCTATTTTAATTTGTTATTAATGGAATTATTATAGTTTCATAAGCTTGACTGTGGGTTTGACAAATTAGTTTAAGTTGACTTAAACTATTACTATTTATTTATTTATTGAGATTATCTCAATCTAATAACATAGGTCACGAATTTGATAAATTAACTCATCCTATTTTTTTAATGTATTTTAAAATATATTTAACTTGAAAAAAATATTAAATTCATGTTGTTTCAATGTTTTTTTGTGATTTTAATATTCTTTTTAAAAATATCTTGAAATAATGGGAAGTAACCATTGGAATTATATTTTATTACAAAATTAATAACACTATACTTCTGTGTGTTTTTGCGTTTTGACCAATCATCGTACTCGAACATTCAATTTTCAAGAGTCTGCGCGCTGAACCTGAAACTCGATCCCTTTAATTTCCTCGCACTGTCACAGCCATCACAAACCCCATTTAATCATCAAAGGGCACAGGTGGGGGCCATCGTACAGATATCATCATCACAATCAGACGGCCAGAAACCATCACAGACCTGCGTCGAAGCTGCAGCGTGCTTAATTTTGTTAGCGTGGTTTTGTCACATACAGTTCTAGAAAGAGACAGGCTAAAGTTACCACACCTCTCGATGTTTCCTCCACTTTCTTCCTTATCTTCTGCTTTATTGGAACCCATCTGGTCCCTCTAATATAAATTTTATATTATTTTGGTCTCTTTACTCTTATTCATCCTATTATCATTAATAAACAAATATGTTTTTAACACGGTTTTGACTGCATTTTTGTCGTTCTAGAACATAAAGTGAAGAGAAGACAAGTCCCTTTTGACTCGAAACAATGATCAAATGCAAGAGAATAATTCCATGTTGCGTTGTTCATTTCAAATAGCCACAAAATAAACAGTAAATATTATAATAAATAGAGTTAAAAGGGATAAAAATAAAAAATAAAATGCACCTTTGGATCTTTTTGTTTCACGTTAAATATTTTACATATAAAATATATTTAAATGTTTGACTTAAAAAAATGATGATGGTGAGATAATGGTGGTGGTTATAAATGACATTGGTAGTGTTGAGAAGGTGATATTGCAAGACAAGGTGGTAGTGATGAGATGAAGATAGTGATTGGAATAATTAAATGATATTATAAATAAATTATCATTTATAAAATAGCTGAAAGTTTTTTTTTATATAAATGAATCAAATGTGAAAATTGACTACAAAATATATTATATTGATTAGTTTTGTACACGAAACAAATACAAGAAACTATTTTTAAAAAATAAACATAGGAAAATGTAGAATTTTTTTTTTGCGAAATAAACAGATTTATATTTTAAATAGTTATAAAATAAACAGTTGGAGATCAATGTTTTGATATATAAAATCAGAGGTCAAGAATAGGGGATCAAATGTGTTGTTTACCTTTTGAATTACCTTCACCGAAAGAAAACTTGATGCTACGAGTACGAGACGTGTTCTTGTAGCAGCTGTAGTAAATTTCCCTGTAAATATTGCTGAATTGACATGTCTCACGCTCTCTATAAGTGGCATTAATGAAAACTTCCTAAGTCTTTATCTCGTGGCAAAAATTGGGTTGCCCCGAGAATCTAACTATTTATATCCCCTTACTGTTCAAAAGCTTTCTTCTTCTTCTTCTTCTTCTTCTTCTTCTTTTCACCGGTAATATTATTGTCTTTCTTTGTGGGGTTCTCTTTGTACCATCTTGTTGTTTTGAATCTAAAGTTTAAAACTTTTGAACAGAATTGTTATCTCCTTTGCTTCTTGAAGGGAACTCAATTCTGAGTTATGTTGTTGTTTTTGATGGATTGAACGAGGAAACATCGTGGGGTTGAATTTTTTTAAGTTACTAGTAGTTATCAAAGAAGTGGGTTTTGATGAAAAAGAAGATTAGTATTCTCGATGAGTGCTGCTTTTAAACCATAGCTTTCCTTTTACTTTGCTTATCTACGCCAGGGCATCAAGGAGCTTACTTTGGCTACTTGAATTCTGCTTCCAATTTGAGTTGTTCTAATTGTGTAAGTTGTTAAGACAAGTTGATTGGAGGGGAGTTTTGCGTTTTAGTAGATTTGGGTTTTGGCCATTTTACTTATTGGGAATCTCTGGTTGTTCAATTGGGTCCTTTTCAGCAACAGCAGGAACTTCTTATCTCTGTTGTGGATTCCACAGCACTAGGTGAGTCTCGCTCTTTGCTTATTGTTATTGTGGTGCAAAGATGATGGATTAAACATGATCTTCCATTTTCTTCAAAGTTGTATGCCTAGGAGAACAACAGCGCATGATTCAACTATAATTCTGATGATGAAATTTTTGCCATGGACAGGCATACTATCTGGTTAATGAATGCTTGCTGGTTGGAAAAGTGTGTGTCTCATAGCCTCATAACTAAACCAAAACCTATTGAGATAGAGTCTTGCTCACCCAAGATATAAAAATGACTCTTAAGACATGGTTTATGAAGAGCAATATGATTTATTTGGGGTGGGGGTTTGTGTGATTGAAACTCTCAGAAATTCTGGAAGAAAGGGGGAGTCTAGAAGAGGATAGACATGTTACAATTCCAGTTATGAGACTGTTCAGATAGTATATTTACTAAATTTGACACTTGAAGCTTTGGGGTGGAGATCGAAATCTAGACACTAGACATCACATAACTCATATGTGATGTGAGAAATTTATGGTGCCAAGAGAGTAATCTGTGACATCCTATTATTTACTTCCCGGAACCCACATTAAAATAGAGATAGATATAAGTAGAGGAAAGAACTCCTAGGTAGAGATTTTCTTATCATTTTTGGTTGATCATGGATTTTATTCTCTCCTCTCCTTTTAGTGTCTTTTTCTTACAAAGTGTATCCTAGGGAGTAACTACTAGATGCCATATATCCTGTAGACCATAAAATTTTCCGTCTTAACTCTTCACTATAAAATTTAGATGAATAATCTAGTGCAGCTCTGTCAGAGCCCACAGATTTCCAGTAATTCAAATTTTTTTCCATCTCCTTTATCGTGGTTGTTTTTTTATGAACAAGTAGATATATGCTGTTGTAAATCATAACTAAGCTTTGTTATAAACTTTGGTGAAGTGCATGTTTGTTTGTGCGGTCCATCGCACAAACAAATGAAGCCAAACTCTGCATGTTGTGTTTCTGCAAGTAGTTGCCCTTCACGCTTGCTTTTAAATTGGGGCATTCAGGTTTCGGATAAATGCTGAATCCTTGTTCATAAATGCTAGATTTATGCTGTTGATATTTGTTGTTTATAGTTTGGCTGATTACATGCTGTTGCTTGATATTGTAAATATCATTTTTTTTGGTTATTCTTATAGAATTTATTCGTAAGCTTTCATGCATCGTAGAATTGATCCTTAAACTCAGATGGTGCTTCGTGTAGATCCAGCATACTCCCTTTGCATGGGGACTGATGCTGCTGAAGCAGTGGAGACTCTGCCGTATCCTTATGCCTTCAAGGTACTTATGAGCCCAGGCCTTATTTTCTGCTACCGTTGGGATCTTTTGCTTCAATTACACAGTTGAATTGTATTGAATATCCCATATACAACTTCGCTACTGCCTTTTCAAATATTTAGCATGTAATTATGTACTGACAAACAAATTAGTATGCAAAACATGGGCCGTGGTCCATTGCATATGTGAGGCCATGTATACAGCCAGTTCACTTCCACCATCTCTGTGGTGAAAGTACACTATTGCTTTTTCATTGTGAGTTGAGAGGGTAAATTTCATTTTCAGTTGAGAGGTATATGAAAATAGCCTTTGTGATTATTAAGAGAATAATCAATACTGGTTGGTAAAATCCTAATGTTTAGCAAAGAAGTCCTTGTTGTGTTGATGTTGTCTTTCTACATTTTAAGCTTTTATTTTTCCACTATTCAACTCCATCATTTTCAAGATAACTCAATGTGTTTTATGTTAACAGGTGCATCACTCAATGTGTACAGAGTTGCTGAAGTTGGTTTATAAAGTTTCTAAAATATTTCCAGAAATTGAAGCAGCTCGACCTCGCTGCGCATCGGGAATACAGGCACTAAGCTTGTTAAACGAAACACTTGAGAAAGCCAAGCGTCATCTTCGGTGCTGTTGCGAGTCCAGCAAACTATATTTGGTTTGTATCCTTTATCGGTTTCAAATCAAGAAAGTGGATGTAATAAGATATCATCAACGATTATGCACACATACACTTCCACACATACTGTTTGGTCTAGGATCCTTTGTATCTGGTGATTGGTCGTCTCAGTATCCTTGTGAGCTTTAATCTTTGTATAAAAGGCATGAATCATATGTTTTTTTTTATAAAAAATCTTACATGAATTATCCATGTTATGAAAATGTTACTGTTGATGAGCTCTTAAAAGATCGTTTGCATTATGGAAGAACATTTAATCTTTCTGGAGAAATTGATGAAATTTACAATTTCGTTTTCTAGGCGATGAAATTATCAATCTTTTTATCTTCTGTTCTGTTAAGTTAACAATACATTTAGAGACAGACCTAAAAAAACAATCCATTTAGAATTTATTTTTGGCTTGCATTACTTTCAGGTAATAACAGGGGATGTGATTGTCTCAAGATATCAAAGATCAAGGAACTTGTTTGAACAGTGTTTAGGCAAGATTCAAACAATGGTTCCAGTAATATTGGCTGCTGAGGTTTGTCACATTACAGGCTCTAGAGCCTTCCTTCTCTTTTTCCCTTTTTGCTGCTGTCTCCAATAGATGGTGATGTGGATGATGAACACATGATCCATGAGAAAATTATAAAACTTCTGAAATTCTCTAGCTATACTGGCTTTAATATGTAATTATTCTTGTTCCCCTGATGCTGTTATCGCCCTTCTTTCGCTGTTGTGTTTGTCTCTCATGTTCAATAGTAATGCCACGTCAATAACCAATTTGGTCACTTGATTATATGGTATTAGTGGCTCTCCGGAAACATGGATGCTATTTTTCCTTAAGACAGTGGCTTGGCATGATCTGACTGGTGATTGCTCAAATCTCAAGATGCAAGTGCTTGAAGAAGAATTCAATAATTTATTTCCAAGTCACCTGCTTTCATCTAGTTATTAATTATCAAATAGTCTGGTGAACATTTGTGAATCCTGGTCATTTCATGTTGCATTTTCAGAATTTGCTTGTTACCAGTTCTCCTATGATTCTACCAGTATCTTGTTTAAAACAGCAATTAATATTTAAAACTGCTGAGGGCCTAAATCTGTTTTTGGCCACCTTTGTTCGTTTCTGTCATTTTCTATTTTCATCATTATATATTAATCTTGTTCTTTCTCGTCTTTTAGTTCTTCTTTGGGGTTGATAAGTGGTTGCCAATTGCAGATATCTCAACTTATTGATGATCTTAGGGCGGCAATGTTTATGCTGGAATCCTCTGAAGAAGAGGCTGGTAAAGCCATGCGTGAATTGATTCAGCAGAGCAGCAAATCAGATTCGGTGGTAAATTCTGAAATCAAAGCTATTCAACTTGCAGCTTCGAGACTGCATATTACATCCCGAAAGGCCATACTGATAGAAAGAAGATCTATTAAGAATCAGCTAGATAAAGTTGGTGGCAACGACCCTAGAAAAAGGAGCATCTTAAATTACCTTTTGCTTCTTTTGAAGAAGCACGAAGACTTAATCATAGAAGAGCAAGGAGAGACTCCCAAATCTCAGCATGAAGGATTCTTTTCACTTAAGAACCCTAATAATACTTCTCTTCATCAACAAAACAATCAAGTAGAGTCTTCTATAGGGTGCGGGCAGTCTGAGACTCGAACTGAACTATTTAGTAGAGCTACACCCCCTGAAGAATTTAAGTGTCCTATATCTATGAGAATCATGTATGATCCTGTTGTCATTGCTTCTGGACAGACATTTGAAAGGATGTGGATACAAAAGTGGTTTGACGAGGGTAATGATACATGCCCAAAAAACAAAGTGAAACTGGCTCATTGTGCATTGACTCCAAACATATCCATGAAAGACCTGATATCAAAGTGGTGTGTGATGTATGGAATTACTGTTCCTGATCCATGCATTCAAGCATCGAAGTTATTGGACATTTCTGTTAATTCCATTGCAAGCTTAGGCAGTTACATGAATGATCTAAACCTTCCATCGGATATTAGTGATATGTCACTGCGGTCTATAGATGCTAGTTACAGTTCAGAGTCTGCACAATCTAAGTCAAATTTGATGCCGACACAGAATAAAGATGATTCCTATAGACGCCATTCTTATATAAATATGAATCAGCAAGACTTGAAGTTTCTGTCTGGACTTGCTGAGCTTCCCTGGGAATCTCAATGCAGGATGGTTGAAGATGTCAAGAGTTGTTTGCAGTGTAACGATCAACTTTTTCATTCTTTATCATCTGAGAATTTTGTTGAACCTCTATTTAGATTCTTGAGGGATGCACATGACCAACAAGATAGAGGAGCTCAGAGATTTGGATATCAATTGTTGCTTTCATTTGCCAGCAAAAACAGGTAATATGTTTTCGCTTGGTGGTATTGGCTATAGGAATACTTCAATTGCTTACAGTGTTTTGCCTATTTATGTGATATCAGCCTTTACACTGTGTAAGTGGTGCTCCATAATGTCCCAAGCCTTAGCTGAGGGATGGCAGGACAATCGCTGAGAACGATCATTTCTTAGTCTATTTTATCCTGTGTTTCTGCTGAATTTACAAATATCTGCTATAGGGTGCATTTGAAAACTTCATTTTACCTTGGGCTATTTGCTCATGCTCATATGGTTAATAGTTGTTTCCACCAAAGCATTGCAGGACATTTGACAAGCTAAATCCTATGACGGTTCCTTTTACTTCTGCTAGTTGATAAAAGTCTAGTTCATGTTTCTCTTATATGTGCATGGATGGCTGGCAGTTTCATTTCTAGGTGTTGTTTATTGCAGAAGTGGAATATCATACTTACATGAAGATGTTTTTGATCTGTTGTCATCGTTCCTCGATTCTGAAGTAATTGAAGAGGTTCTTGCCATATTTGAAGTGCTGTCTGGCCACCCATATTGCCAATCTAAAATCACTGCATCTGGTGCTCTTGTTTCTATCCGAAACATCCTTGACTCCCACAGTACAGAATTCCAGAAACAAGCCATTAAAATTCTGCTTAATTTGTCCTCAAACGATGATATTTGTTCCCAAATTGTATCGATGGAGTGCGTCCCAAAATTGGTTCCTTTGATTAAGAATGACAATCTTTCAAGCTATTCTGTAGCTCTACTAAGAAATTTGTGTTATATTGAAGAGGCTAGGGTTTCTGTTGCTGAAACAAATGGATGCATTGCCTCCATTGCTGAGCTACTTGACAGTGGCGGTCGTGAGGAACAAGAACACGCAGCGTCAATTCTGCTTTCCTTGTGCTCTCAGCGTCTTCATTATTGTCAGCTGGTCATGGAAGAAGGTGTTATCCCTTCCCTTGTTGATATGTCTATCAACGGAACTGACAAGGGGAGAGCGATTGCTTTGGAATTGCTTCGGCAGTTAAGAGGCATGATTGAATATGATAATGAGCATGAAGGTTTTGTTTCTGATATTGATGCTGATAGAGATTCCAGCCACCAAACACCAGAAAAGAAATCTGATGCTGATGCTGATGCTGATAGAGTTGCCAGCAACCGAACAATAAAAAAGATTTTCAAGAATTTATCAGTGTTCCCTAAACGCAGTGCTATTGCATCAAAAAAGAAGAGATGACACTTCAACCTGCTCTCTTTTTCGACCTTTGGTGACTCGGAAACTTTTCCTTGTAAAAAATATAAAATCAGGTTGGCAGTTATCTGAAATAGGGCAGTAATATCATCAAACTATAGCTAAATATTGTTTAATTGGTAAGGGTTTTGTTTCTCTCTAATACTAATCCCCAACATGCAATTTCTTAGGTTTGGTTTCTTATGATGTATCAGCTACCATGTTTGACCTGTATATTTTATAATAACAGTGTATAGTTCTGCTTGATATGTTGTTAGGACATCGATTTTGATTGTGTGGAATTTAGGCTGCATTTATCCATGTATTGTAATGCTTATTCTTTAGTCTTGATTGATATGTTGTTTGGAAGTTGATTTTGATTGTCTGAAAGTTAAGCTGAATTTATCCATGTACGATAATGGTTATTCTTGCATGCGGTATATATGCTTTTCTTTCTACTCTACAATTTCACGAAGTCATCTTAATTTCAGTCCAACATGACCGCATCCCGATAATTATCAGTAGACTGCATTTCATTCATGTATTTTTTTTCTCCTTGTTCATCATTCGCATTATCTTGTGCAAACAAATAGCTGTAAAAATCAACAGGAACTGGTGTTTTTATTTAGAGCATCTTCAAATCGGAAGATTTTTTTTATTAGTTTCTTGATTGAATTAGAAATATCTGTTGATCATTACAATAGCTGTTAACTCCATGCTTACACATTTCTATTAACATGATTGTTAGTGCTGCACAATTAATTTGGTCTCTGGCTCTAATGCTAACATGTCATTCAATGCCCTGAAGCTGCAAATTCCAACAGAATGTGTACAGTTTCATGCCTCTCAGTGCATGCATGCTTTGCATTACAGCCACTACCTTTGTATGTCCGACAAGTTGTGTTAAGCCGCTGCTTCTTGTTATTGTCCGTGCAACTGATTTGCTTTCTCTTTGGTCAGGGGCTTCTTGCTGCAATTTACAACAAACTGGTTTATTATTCAACAATTGTTGGTCTGAATTTGTATTTTTTCCATTTCTAATGAATGCATTATGTTTTGCTTTCCCAGTTTTCCTCTTGACTGTGCAGATATTGTTGTAAATTCACTTCATGAATCTTTGTTCCTGTCGTATCGAGTCCTTTAGCTACCCTCATTTCTATGCTTTCAGCATTGACAGAATCTGAATGGAGTTCATTGGTAGGTCTGTTGCTGTCTTTTTTTGAAGGCGATCGACCTATGATGGAATTATTAGGAGTGACAGAAAGCTGAAGTCATTTGAGATTTGGGATCTGAATTGCATATATTATTTTCCATTTGCATCCTGCATTGATAAGATTAATGAGTTTGCGGTGGTGTCTAGCTGATGGTAGTGCATCAGTGATAATAATCTCTCACACTTGCTTTTAAATCGAGAGATTAAGCAGGGAAATGGAAATGGACAACAATTTGGAGTACTGTTCTAAATCTTAAATTTGAACCTGGGATTCGAGCCAGACATGAATTTGATTTGAACATTTGGAAAATGAGCAGCTTTGATAGCCGACGCCATTGGAGACACAAGCATATGAAGCTGGGCGGGGCTCCTCAAATGATGTAACGCTTTGCCAACCCTTGGTCTCCCAACCCCCTGTCACGTATCTCGATACCCATCATTTTAAAGATGCCTCAAGTTATATTTATCGCAATAACATGAATTACATACTGGGGCCTTACATCTCAATGCTATATCTTTCTTCATCAAGGTAATGTGATCTTGTCTTGTTAGATATATTTTCATGACTTTGTTTATCACCAACTTGGTTTAAACTATTTCCTCTTGGCCAACAGGAAAGCAGCATGACAATGGCTTACTGTCATCTTCCACATGCAACTAATGCGGTCTTCTTTAGTCATCGTCTACTTTATTTTTTCCTATCATTTGAATTCTAGATGCACTAGAGGTCATGGTCTAGTGGGGGAATTGACTTGTTTTTTTTTTTCTTCTGCATCCGGGATCCTCTTTATGCATGCCTGTCACCCTGCACCCCGCCCACTAGGCTTACAGGGTGTCAGTGGGTCCGGGGATTAGTTGTGTGTGCAAGCTAACCCGAACATCCTGGTTATAAAAAAATATATTTGAATTCTAGATAACAGGAACCAGGAAGAAACTCCTGCCAACTAGGCCAAACCCTCAAGATTCTCTCTTTCTTTAACCACCTGTTATATAGATTCGAGCTGGGTTTAGCTCCTAGTCTTTTCATATGATGTCAAATGGCTTGAATAACTAACCTGATTGCACCTGCCTGCATATTCTAGCTCGGTGCTCTCCTTGTGACTGTTACCTGCTCGTCCATGTTTGGCATGGATTAGTCTGCAAGAAATTTGTAAGCCTTTTGTGTTTGTACTTACAAGTAACATTATCTTGAAGCCAAGCTGTCATCTCTGGACAGGGTGGCTTGAGTTAACAGGGATGGGTAACAAAGGTTTGGTGTCATTTGTTTTGTGTTGGCCTAGTTTGGAACATATTGTCGGTGGGTCAACCTATAATTTTCTCCTAATCTTATCCATGGAAGTATCTTTTATCATGGAAAACAAATATCCTTTCTGATTCATGTCTCTCCTTAGTCCTTATCCTCCACGATGTTCAATGCCTGTGTTATGTTTTGGTGATCAAGATGCATTTTCATATGATGGGTAGTTAACATAGTTATTAAATCCTGACCTAGGATTGGATATGGAGTCACTAGCTACTAGGTTAATCTATTTTTTTTCAAAACAATTTTATTTTTAAATTATTTTTTAAGAAAAAACTCCGATGAGTTTTGGATCGAATCAATTAGATCATGAATCAGTCCTAGAATTTTGATGCCCCTGGTTGCTATGAAATTCGTTGGAGATCTTTTTTTTATTAACATGGTTGTCTGGGTTAGCTTGTGCGTATCTCGACTAATCTCCACGGACTCTGAAGTTAATGACTATGTAAACCTCTAATGATCATCATATTAGCAACCACAAAGTTCAAACATGAGATCACAAAAGGAGAAAACTTTTTAATCTCAAGATTTCATCACTAAACACCTGATTATAATATAATTAATTCATTGGAGATCTTCATTTACTAGTCAAGTGTAATGGTTTGTTCCTCCCCAAAGAGCAACTCTTTTTCTCTTTTTAATTGTTTTTCTTAGTGTTTCATTACCATAAACATACATTAAACAAAGTTATTAAATAACTAATTATTTATATAATGCATGACAATGAGATTAAACTAAATGTTTTTTCAATTGGGCTTGATTGACTCTCCTGTCTCCACATAATTTATTTCTTTCAGTCAGCTTAGCTGACAATAATGAAAGAACCTTAGATCTACAGCATTTTTAATGAACATTACAGAATCATCATCAAATTAGCTTAATGGACTGTTCCTCCCCAAGGAGCAAATCTTTTTCTCTTTCTAATTGTTTTTCTTAGTGTTTCATTACCATTAACACACATTGAACAAAGTCATTAAATAACTAATTATTTATATAATGCATGGAAATGAGATTAAACTAAATGGTTTTTCAATTTGGCCTGATTGATTCTCCTGTCTCCACATAATTTATTTCTTTCAGTGAACTTAGCTGACAATAATGAAAGAATCTTAGATCTACAACATTTTTAATGAACATTAAAGAATCATCATCAAATCAGTTTATGTTTGTGGTCAATACCAAAGTTGTAAATATCATTTCCAGAGCCATTCTGAAATTTCAATTGGTATGAATGTAAGAACACACTGTAAAATTAATAGGATATATAATTATTATTTTTTTGTTATGATTGAAGCAGTTGTGCAGAAATTTTTGTGCTGTCAAAAATAAAAAGTCTTTCAGATGGAAGAAAGACACAGGATTTTTTATTCATTTTTTTTACTAAATTAAGGACCCTTTATATATAAATAAATTCTTGCATCTTTATCCATTATAGATGTGCCTGGTTCATTACTAAGTCCAATGGATCTTAAGTTATAACTGTTATTTAATTTAAAATTTACAGAATATTTTTCTAACAATGGAGATTTTTACAGATATTTATTGATTTACATTCCTTAAAAAGTAGAACTTCAATGAGTTTGCTCATCACACTATCATATTGTATTTCAGAAAAAAAGCATCCCATGAATCTGTCAATTTTGGTGCAGCAAAGATCCACAGGAGAAGAATTTAATCTCAATGCATGAAGTCGAATCCAAAGATATCCTGAAAATGCTCCTGGTATCAAACGAGAATTGAAAGGCCTATAGAATTTTCTTTTTTTATCAACTGCAGCACCTAACAGAGATCCCCTCACCAAGAATCGAAAGGCCAAGATCTCAACAAAAACCCCGTTCAAGCATCCCCGTTTCCTGTTCAACGGACACCCCCACATGGTGGTTATATGTCACCAGGGGACCGTAGCCCACTGCCCTTGTTTATGGTGTATATTCCTCTGAGAGATATCTCTCTTTTATCTCAACTTCGATTCTCTTATCTTTCCATTCCCTATATATATAGATTCTGTCATGTCTTCACATTTATTTTTGATTGAGACTTAACATTTCATCTTCCTTTTAAGCTGATTAGCCAATTCCATTACAAATACCAAAATATTCCCACCATTGTTGTGCTAGCTTGTATTCTTTAAGGCTAGTAACATGGGGCAGTAGTTGAGATTTTTCGTGCCAAGGTTTCTCAGCTTGTAGGAGCTGGGACATCATTTGATAGTATCACCTTAAGCTGTGCTGTCTCAAAAACACATGTTTTGCATGGATATGACTGTGTTAGAAAGACAGCAAGCTAGGTTCAAATGGCTGCTGCAGCAGCAGCAGGAGAACAACCATGTAAGCCAATACGATCCCCTTGAATCGTGCTCAGTGCCTACTGATCTGTTTCATGGTTTCTTTGATCATGAGTCAATGAATGGAGATAGGATTGATTGGAAGAAGCAGCCTGAAATCTATCTGGGGAACAATGATTTGCCAAATTATGGTGGTTTTTCATTGAATGGCACAGAGTTCGTAGCTAGTAATAAGATGGATTTTGGAGAATCAGAGGTAACGGCACGGCCTCTCGAGTTTGATCATTGTCTTTCAAGGACTTCTAGTTGCCAAACTGGGGTGGTGGAGGCTGCAAAAATAGAGAGGGTGGCATCAGTAAATGTGGCAGGTGAAGATGTGACCTTGATGGAGAATAAGGAATCCAACCTTGGTAGGAGAGACAATTCAAATAAGAGGAAAGCAGAGGTATGTTTCCTTACCTTCACTCCAAATTCATTGAATTCAATTCTCAAATTTGGTGCATGACTTCACACATTCCATAAAAAAAATTAAGCACTGCAATAAAAAAAAAGAAGTGGAAATGGAATTGGCTAATATTACATGGAAGTGGGATTTTTCTCAGGAATATTTTATGATCATGACTTCATAAGAAATATTTTTTTCTCAGAAAATACTATCTGAACTTGTTAGTATACTAACAGGAGTACAAAATGAATCTTCAATTATTGTAATTCAAGAGAGAATAAGCTTTCCTTCTTGTTCTTCTGCGAAAAACAAGTCAATCCTGTATTTGAAGGCCTTTGTGTAATCAGAGTGGTTTATCTTTTAAACAAAATCTTTACTTTGTCATGATCATTGACAAGTTTCAACTTTTCTGCATTTTTGTCTGTTTGTTCAGTTTATTGCAGCAGAAGAATGTGACGATAAGATTCAAGAAGTAGTAGAAGATGAGTCCAAGGCTAAAGAGAAAGGAAGTACAGAAATTTCAGCAGATTCTTCAATGGAAAATCAGAAACCTCCAGCCTTACCTAATACAGACTACATTCATGTGCGGGCACGTCGTGGCCAGGCTACAGACAGTCACAGCTTATCAGAAAGAGTAAGCAGGAAATATTTCATCATACAAGTTATATTTAGTTATACATCAAAATTAATATTGTAACCTCCACTGAGTTTTGTTGCATATCCTTGATATATATTAGGCCAGGAGGGAAAAGATTAGTAAGAAAATGAAATGTTTGCAAGATCTAGTCCCTGGATGCAACAAGATAGCAGGCAGGGCCGGGATGCTTGACGAAATCATAAATTATGTCCAATCTCTTCAAAGCCAAGTAGAGGTAACCATCCTAGTTAATATGTTCTATCAGAGATTTCTTTGTAACATTCAAATAATCAAGTTTTAATTTACTTACAGTTCTTATCCATGAAAATTGCTGCTGTAAATCGAACGCCAGATAACGACAACTTTTCTGGGGAAGAGGTAAGGTTTCAGAAAATTCTTGTAATGTTATAAATGGGATTTAAGATTGTTAGATTTCTTCTAGAACTGACTTGTTCTTTTAAATAATTTTGCGATGAAGGTACCTTCTTACATCGCAAGTTTTCCAGCAGCCACTATGTCATCGACAATTGCCAATTTTCCAGCAGCCTTGACAGATACTTTTCAGCTCGTGCCTGAAAAAGTTACAAGCTCCTCAGCATTCATCCATGGCGTAAGCCTTAATCATTCACTAGATGTAATTGCTTCTATTCTTGGTGGTTTCAACAATTTTCTACTTTCTTTGCAATTATATCATGCCATTGATCCTAACATGCAAGAACTGAATTGCAGCATGTTCGACCTTTTTGGGATGCTGACTCACAAAACCTTCAAAATCTGGGATTCCATTAAAGCTGATCCACTTTTCTTTTCTTCTTCGATATTTGAAGGTAGATCAATATGCTTCTCCCTATATTTATTTCATCACCATTTCCCAAGTACTTCATTCATGGTTTTGGCAGGCAATTCATATCCTCCGGGAAATCTACTTTTCTCAGATCAGAGATACAATTTAGGGAATTAATCATCATCCCGAGAATCCACATTTAATAATCCAGCAATTCTAATAATTTCTAGCACTGTAAATACCTGCTTCCACATGTATAGATGGAAGTTGCGAAAACCACCACTAATTCTTACCATTCAAATTTCTTGCATTGCAAGACTAAAGACATCCTTCATGTCTGTTCTTACGCAGATGGTGATGTCTGCAGATATGCTTTTACTGCCTTTGGACGTCGAGAGAAAAATAGGACCCCATGATTGGTACTAAAAGAAAAGCTGATAGGAATTGAAAATGATAGAGAAGGACCCCCATGGATGGGTAATTGAGGCCAGGTGGGGGCAAGGAAAGGTGAAAGAAAAGGGAAGGAGCTTGGTGGTTGAATGGATGAGCTAGCCTGCATGGCAGAAGAAAGCAAAACGAAGCCATTTCATTACAGGACCACAAACCACTGGCTTGAGAATGTTTCTCTACGTAGCTGAGATTCTTGATGATCATTTGGTAGATTGCTGTTGTAATTCTGTCTGGCAAAACATCACCATCGTACCTTAGATTCTTTTGTTTACACTGCTGGTACTGTCAAATTACAGTGATGGTCCTCCATGATTTCCACATCAAAAATCTGAAAATCGTTTTTTGATGGGTTGAGGCCAATAATATATCTCTATCACTTGAGATCAATAGCAAGACATGATTAATCGAAGTAAATGCCAAGTTTTGGATTTTGCATGCATGAAGATTAGAGAATTGTTTAAGAACTTCAATGAACTGTTCTATGCTTAAAACCTTTTTTCATTTTCTTGATTTTTTAAATTTAAACTTATCATTCATCAGTTTTCAAAATAAACTTAGGATATTTTTGGAAGTATGGTAAATATTTTTTTCTTTTAAAGTGTTTTTATTTAAAAATACATTTAAATGATATATTTTTTATTTTTAGAAATTCATTTTTAACAGAACATTAAAACAATTTGAATATAAAAAAATTAATTTTAAAACTAAAAATAAAAAAATTCAGAATTTTAAACAAACCGCAATGCTAAAAGAGCATATTCTATATTATTGATGTACAAGTTAATTTAAGATACTTCAAATAGAAAATAATAAAATAAACTCATAGACAAGTTGATACAATCACATGTTGAAAACGACAAGTCATCTAAGAATTGCAACGGCAAGTAGTTTAGCAATGTCAAGATACTTGACAACGAATATCGTCTATTAAATACACGACACGTCGTCTAATAAGTTTCAATCATCACCCAAAGCAAGTTTTCAAATTCTGGTTTGACATAAAGCTTACATTTCCTGCATATTACAGAATAAATTCACTCAATATTAGGGTTGTTGTGTGGTCAAAATGGAACCAAGTTACTGACCTTTAAGCTACATACTTGTACACAAAAATGGCGACAGAATCATCAGAAGGAGAAGAAGAAGGGAAGATAACAGGAGGAAACAAGCACCTGGTTATAGAAGATGATCTTAGAGAAATGGGAAAAAAAGCTGCTTGGAGTGTTAGTTCTTGCAAACCTGGAAATGGGGTCTCTTCTCTTAGAGATGACAATCTTGACACATATTGGCAGTTAGCAAACATACCCTTTCCTCTCACTCTGTTTATCTGTTGAAGATTGAATATTTTTTTGAAAAAAGGAAAGAAAGCTTGAATTTTATTTTTCTCATTGATTGGAATATGTAGTTTGAATCATTTTCATTTGTATGTTGTTTTAGGTCAGATGGAGCACAGCCCCATTTGGTTAATATTCAATTTCAGAAGAAAGTGAAGCTGCAAGTATGTAACTTCTGTTGAATTCTTTTATTTTTAATTTAATTGTTCGTGTGCTGGGATTAATTTGTGGGGGTTTTGTGTTTTTGAAGTTAGTTGTTCTTTATGTGGATTTTAAGCTTGATGAGAGCTATACACCTAGTAAGATTTCGATTCGTGCTGGTGACGGGTTTCATAATTTGAAGGTATTTTGCTGAATTCTGTTTACTTTGTTTTGTTTTTGTAATTGACAATCCTTTTGATGGTGACTCATTTTGGTTTGGTCAAAATTGTGTTTTAGGAGATCAAGACTATGGAACTTGTGAAGCCAACTGGGTGGGTATATCTTTCCTTATCTGGAAATGATCCCAGGTAAGTACTGCTATTATATTTCTGCCTATGTGATGATTGTGCTTATTCTCTTTTCGTAATTGTGCATAAAAGGCATTATCTGAATCCATCATCATTTCATTGTGTTCCTGTTCAGATCTAATACTTGTAAAGATGATAAACTTAGATTGTTACTACACAATTGTGGTTCTATCATCGTGAAATTCATAGCTCATAGCCTGTTGTACCTGATGTGTTGACCATGATCATTGATATATGTTAGTAATTATTAGCACTAGAAATCAAGAATCAAAGATGGAGTCTCTTCTTTCCTCATAGGAGTTGAAAGGCAGAGCATAGAATATTTGTCTTACTACTGTTTTCTTTCTACTTTTATTTACTGGTTTATCTTCTGGATGTCAAGGCATCAAGTGTTATGAGGAATGTTGAAGTGCAACTGAGTTGGAAAGGTTTTCCAGTTTTGTCCAACTGAGATTATGGGTTCTATTCTAATAGACCTTAATTGATAGTGTTGGGTCGTTGGAACAGTCTTCCTATCATACTATTTTGAGAACTTTATGCAACATTGCAATGATTGAATGATCCTATGTCTAATTTGGAAATAGCAGATAGTCCTCAATCTTATGTTTTGTTCTCATGTTTTCTAAACATTGAGGTAATATTCAGCTAGAGGAGACTGAATTGATGTGCTGGTCTTGTCTGATATTGTATGAAACTACCAGTTTGATTTCCAAATATTTTTTTGAACAACATTTGATTTCCTAATTTTGGAACCGTTATCTTTTGCAGGGAAACATTTGTCAACACATTTATGTTGCAAATTGCTGTGCTGTCAAATCACCTTAATGGAAGGGATACTCATGTACGCCAGATCAAAGTTTATGGACCTCGGCAGTGCGTCTTCTACCTCAACCCTTTGCATTATCTTTTATTCATCATTCTCCAATTACAAGTATTCTGATTGAAGCTTTTCTTTTTCTTTTTTTGCCTTCCCTGTAAATGATCAATTCAGGAACCCTTTTCCAAATCAGCCCTTTCAATTTACTTCAAGGGAGTTCATTACATACTCTTCTGTGAGATGAGAAACATGGCCACCAAAAAAAGAGGAATTTTGATACCATCTCAAGCAGAGGGGTCAAGCATGTAGCTGAAAGTAGCCAGATCAACAAAGAACATGAAGAGCTTTTTTCCAGTTATCCATTCTGTTAACTATGGTGTTCATATATCAACAGTCGTTGAAGAAAGTAGATACATAGGTATTAAGATCATGTCACTAATTGGTTTTCTAGTGATGAGAAGCATCCAGTTTCATATTGTCTTGGGACTTGCTGATCCGAGGCAGCTAGAAATAGGGGACCCATATCTTAGATTATGTTCTGTAAGCCTAATGAGGATTTTGACATTTTGGGGATATCATGGGTACAAAATGTAGTTACTCTGCTTTCCTTGAAAATCCAGGTAACCTCTTCCTTGGAAATGTTGCATTATAATCATTTTCAGGAACAGAAGAGCAGGTGGAAACAAAGCTAGAAACTGCACCAAACATATATCATTAGAGTCACCAATATTGGGGAATAAACTGAATTTTAGCTGCCTAAAGTAATATTGGTAACTCTAATGATATATTTCCCCAAATTCAGCTAAAATTAATGATATAAGAGCATCTCCAAGTGAGCTAAATTAGTAATATGGTTTTTTGAATAGTATAAATATAATATTTTTTATATTTGCACTCCAATAGAAAAAAAGTTATTTAGAAAAGTTAATTCTATTTTAATATATATAATATTGATATCACTATTTATTAATAATAACTAATTGATATAAATATAATTAAAACTATTTTTTTTACATAGTAATATATTAAATAATTTTTGTTTTTTTTAATGAATATGTAGGAATTGCTATCTCCAAGAGAAAAAACTATTTAGAAGAAGCCAAATTAATAATTTGGTTTATTGAATAGTGTAAATATAATGTTTTTTATATTTGTACTCCAATGAAAATA
Organism: Salix purpurea; assembly: GCA_027405865.1. Classification (NCBI taxonomy): domain Eukaryota; kingdom Viridiplantae; phylum Streptophyta; class Magnoliopsida; order Malpighiales; family Salicaceae; genus Salix; species Salix purpurea. The sequence continues at coordinate 3,726,925 of JAOWLH010000013.1, read as the reverse complement.
AATTATTTAGAGAAGTCAATTCTATTTTAATATATATAATATTGATATAACTATTTATTAATAATAAATAACTAATACAAGTACAATCAAAATCACTTTTTTACATAGAAATATATTAAATAATTTTTGGCTCTTTTGATCAAACATATAAGAATAACTCTTCAACTTAAAAATGTTATTTTATCTCTTTAATATATCTTTTCCTTTGAAGCTATGAAAATAAAGAACAAAAACTATAATTTTTTGTATTTTCCTTTTAGCTTTTCATTTAGCTCTCTCATTAAAATTACTATTAAAATACTATTTTAGCTCTTCAGTTTTAGCTTTTCATTTAGCTCTCTCATTAAAATTACTATTAAAATTATTATTTTAGCTCTTCAATATAGCTATTTTTTAAAAAATAAAAAATATATATATTTTTTTTAACGTAGTTGCTATAAGATGCCCCACCTAAAAAGTGGGCTGGAATCGCATTGCTTTTCTAAAAGCACTTTATGCCGCCTAAAGTAAATGCCTAGCATATTTCTTTCTTGCAAATAAAAATCCAATCTTTTAGTTGATGCTGCATCCTGTATTTAAATTAGATTGTGGGACCCGAAACTTTCTGAGAATGATTTCAGATATCAAGAGTAGTTTATACTATAAAGTAACCGTATCTTCTACGCTCACAGTTCACTGTATCCTTGTAGTCTTTTGGTGGTCAGGGCGTCAATCTTCTTCACTATAATCAAACACAAACCTGAACGCAGCAATCTATAGGGCTGCCGAAACTGGGAGCACCGAACTTACAAGAACTGGTAAAAAGACCTCAGGCAAGCGATGAAAGAATCAGTTTCAAATTGCACGTCAAGAAATACAGCTAGTTCAACGACATGCATAGACAACAGGTAAACCTGTTATCCGGCCACAAAATGCAGTTCAGGGAGACCGTGAGACATAATGTAAAATCCCAAAGGCAAACTGCAGTTCAACCATGGAATTTGCTGGACCAGATATTGATATCAAGCATATAAGCCTAAAGTTCACATCAGATGGCAATTTTAACAGCTTAACAAGTGGTTCTAACAATTAGAATTTAAACGCCATTACACAATTGTTCAGGGAATACTGCAGAGCTGTTTGGATACAATGCACTGAATTTCTCATACTTCTGTGGTGTCGGGATGATAAAACAAGAAATGAGTCGAATTCCATGATCACAAAAAGGCACTGATTGCACCACCAAGATCAGCTGTGATGGCCTTGCTTAATGAGCTCGGTATGCAACGAAGATACGCTTCCAAATTTAGGGAAACATTTTAGATTACACAGTAACCATCTCCAAGCACCATGGTTGTCATTCACAAGCTGGTTTGGTATCAAAGCTGCTCAGGCAGATTGCAAAAGCTTGGAAGGCTGAAAGTGGATAGCGATAATCCATGGTGAAGATGTCTTTTCCAATTTTCCCAAATTGTAAAATTACCCTTTCTTGATCTGCAGTAGACACATTGTGAAACGATTCAACAGCGGCGACAAGTTGGAAGTTCTTAACAGAAGCAACAGTGACACGACCTCTGAAATTTAAGCACCAGCACTGTAGCTGCTCATGCCATCTAGGGGCCTTGTTTTTAAGAACCAGGGGCTCTTCTGAACCTTGGGCTAGTACTGGTGATTGAGCGGGGCTTGGGGAACTAATATCTGAGACTGATTCCTTCCCTTTTGAAGTTGACAGTTGAGGACACTGGCCACCAAATGTCTCTGATAATGAAGTTAGTGTTGGGACAGTGCCCCCCTCCTCAATGGAAGACATTGGAATAGAGTGCATTATGCAATGCATTCTCCTTGGTCCTCTTGAGCGAAGAACATTGAGCTCGTAGGTGACAGCGCCTATACTATAGTTACATGCAGGTAATCTAGGAGACACCTGCCTAGAATGGAATCTGCGACTCATCCGGTTAGCATGTTGTGTTTGCATTGGCACTTCAAATGTAGGTTCACTATCATAAATAGTGAACTTGGTTCCCAAAAAGTTGGACCTGGTATTAAATTGTTCAATGAGTTGTGAGGAACAAGAACAGAAAACAATTTAGGCAAAATTAAATAGAGACTGCTCACATCCAAGACTTGCCTCAATTTACCAACATATGTATTGCTGGCCCGAGAAAAATCATCTGAAACCAAAGATACTATGAAGTCTGTGCATGTTGCCCTTCTGATCTTTCTGGCCGCTAAGAGCAACTTGTCATTCTCACCCTCAGCTGTCAATTGATAGTTGTGTAAATTAAAAAAAACAAAAGTTGTAACTAACAACATTTCAAGTCAATAAGCCCTCCATGGAGCTCTCCAAGCTGAGATTTCTACAGGCCAGTAGCATATAATCCAATCAGCTAGTTGCTTACAATTATATCATTGGAAAGTTCAGTACTGTACTTCCTATTAAAAGCAATGCTACATTATGCTCCCAAATTTCCAACCATTGCAACGTTGTTCTTACTATGATCAATGAAGAGGTGCTGGGGGTTTCTGACTTAGTCCAGATGCAATGAGAAATAATTACTGAAGATTTCCTTGATCATTTCATCCCAACCCACAAAGGTAAATGTCTTATTTTTTTTTTAAGAGCAAGAGAAGAAAACGACTTACAAGGCACCAGACCATAGTACAGCAGAAATGTAGAGGTTGCAGTATCCCTTTTTATAAAGCACTGTATGGGCGACTCTCGATGACCCGGCTATTTTCAGGCAAGAAAGACGAGTAAACAAGAGGCGTCCTGGATAAAAAACTAGACCAAAAGGCACTTCGAGAAGAAGGAAAATACCAATACCTGCTTCAATGATATGGGAAATGTCAGCCGCCCACATTGCTCAGGAGTTTTTACAATCTCCTTTGTAATTTCTCTCCATGACCTACAAACTGAAGCACAATGAACAACAACTGCCCGAGCAGGCCATGAGGTTTCACTCTCTTCTACCCTCCTGACGATATCCAAAAGCAATTCTTGCGGTAGATTCGCCCACCGACCCTGTTCAATCTGATCAGTTTCTGCTGGTGTTTCATCTGGTGCAATATGTGACCTTGCCCTGCCACGCCAATGTTTCCCTTCAAGTCCTCGCCTTGATATGTTTCCAATCCCATCTTTCATCTCTTTCAACTCACGCACGATGCTTTTGATGGACATCTTAACTTACAGAAAGCTCACCAACCCGTTCATTCAATATTCAACTATAACAACATAAAAACAAGGAAAAATCAATACAATCAAAACATAATTCCTTCATTTCAAATAAACAACTGCGAAACAAAACAAAAGAACCCAACTTGTTTAATGGGTATGCAAATATGAGACTGCAGTTCCAGTTGTTACCTGTTATTAGTGGTCTTTTATCCCTGGTCTAAGAACCATAATGCTTAAAAGGAATCCGAATCAAATATACACAAACCCATCTGAAACTCCAAATCAAGGAAGATTAACAAGCCATAGCAACACAAAGGATCCAAATACACAGAAAAAACATAACTTTATTGATTAGCATCAAACATTCATCCAAGACCTCACTTTTTACCAAAACATCCACATCACCACGTCTAGTAAGAGAATCCAGCAACAAATGAAAGCAAAATGGCAATTTTGAGATCCAAAAAGACATCAAAAACACATTTTCTATACCAAAAGACAAAACCAACAAACCTTAAAACAGGTAATCCAGAAACGGGTTCAAATGAACCAACCTCAAATTTCATAAAAATCAAAACTTTGAACTTTCAAAATCCAAGATCAGCAACTAAGCCCATGTTTTGATTACTTTGCCATGTGCAGTAACACCGTCACCGTTGAAGAAGGGAGCCACCGGCACAACCACCACCGCCTCCAGGAAGAGCGGCTTGGTGGTTTAGAGCAAACTTTCAAAATAGAGCACCGAAATTTGCTCCCTTGACACGGATCCAGCTAGCTAGCTCATCTTTTTGTTTTCACATTTTTGCTTGGTTTAATAATAAAGAAAGGAGAAACAAATAGACATAATTATTATCCGTTAAAAAAAACTAGGAATATAAAAGTATTATATGGATTATATACTGTCTGGCGTCTGCTTACTCGTAAACTGCCCATGCTTTATCTTTGCACACGTGTCATGGATGATAGACTTTTTTTCAGCAAGTTTTTTATTTATTATTATGTAATAATTTTAACAAAAACTAATTTACGTGGCAAAAAATCCCGAGGACAACAGAGAAAAAATTGTTCATTAAAATATGTTTGACTAAATTGACCTTATCATGAAACTCATTTGCCTGGTGTCGAAGTTGAACACATGGATGATTCATTTATCATGATAAAAATAATTTATTTATTTATATAGTAAATTATATTATTGTCCTTAAAAAAAAATCAAATAACTAACAAGAGTATTTTTGAATTTTTATTTTTATATAATATTAAATCAACCTTAAAAATAAAATTTCTTTAACTACATGCTAGAGATTTATTTCTAATTTTATCATGTTTTTTTTTTGCTTAAACAAGTAGAAAAAATGTCAAATTAGTAATTTAAAACATATAAAAATAAAATAAAAGTTGGTGGTACATGTGTAAAATGCATCAACAAGTAAGTCACATTGCAATGTTTGAGTGATGACTTGCAACAATTTTTCTTAATGTTTCTCTAATTTTTTAATCTGATTTTTTTTTTATAATTTCACCCTTCAATATTGAACTGAGCTGCTTGATTAAACCTGAGTTTACAATTTAATATGTTGCAAATTTTGGATATCAACCTTGATTAAGAAGATTTTTTTTCCAGTTTTATCCTTTAAAAATAATTTAATTAGATATTGAGCTCTTTTTATTTATTTAATTTCCTTCTTATAATATTTTTCACTAATTTTAAAAATAGTCCGGGTTATCCCAGGGTTTTTTCTTTTGCCTTTTTATTCTGTGTCGAATTTAGCTTTTTTAAAAAATGGTTTTGAATTAAATTAAATCAATTGCTTAACTATAAATGCTCATTTCATGGTATTTTTGTTTTTTTTTTAATATATATATATATATATATATATATATATATAATTGAATGTTTGATTGATTAGAATTAGACTCTCTATTTTGTTTTGATTTGAGTTTCATGTGGTTACCAAGGTATCATGCCTCATATTGCAGGTTTTGCGAGTTAACCATGGTTAGCCTAGCTCAAGCCAATGTGTCATTGTCTCAATATTTGTTTTTAAATATATCACACAATATGTGCTCGTCTTAATACTTCAATTTTTTTTATATATAGTATGCATCAAATTTCTTTCCTCTTAATGTCTTTACAAAAAAAAAAAAAAAAAATTACCTTTAGTAAAAAATAATCAGACCTGCGATGTAGTGAGTTTTACTAGCGTACATAAAGTTCCTCTCAATTTCGCTTTAGATGGACATTTAGTTTCATGCTTATGCTTAGTTGTGAGTTTATCAATATTGGGAAAGAGCCTTGTTAGTTATTTACAAAGAAAATGGAAAAAAGTACATATATATGAATTATCTATATGAGTAACAAATTCTAAAAAAACTCAAGTGCAACTCATAACAATTTTACATGTTTTAGTAAAATAAATAGTTTATATTACCAATCATCACTTAATGAGTAGAGATCTATAAGACCGACATAGTCTAATAAAATCACTTTGATCAATTACATGGTTCATAATTTGTTCAATGTATCAGGTCAAATTTCAAAGATATATATTGGTTTACTATATTTGGTTGATGACTTGTTCAACTTATCAAGTTAAAATTCAAATATACAAATACATATACATGCTTGTAAATATACAAATACTATTCACCTACCCATTTTCTCTCTTTTCTTTTACCGCTAACAAATTCAAAAAACAAAATCCTAATAGAAAGTAAAAGAAAATCTTTTCTTTTTTAGCTAATACTAGATTATTAGATTGCATTACACCATAAGTTAGATCATTTTTCTTACATCATAAAATAAAGTTTAAAAATGTTAGAAAGTGAAAAAAACTTAGGCAAATTGGACAAAATACTTTTAAAATATTGAGATGATGACATATTAGATAATAGATTGTTTTTTAAAAAAATATTGAAACGACGACATGTTAACTTGACTGAGGCTAACTATAATTATACCGTGTTCCAGGGTATAATATCATGATACCTTATGGAACCCAAATCAAAACAAAATTAAAAGCTAAATTCTAATAAACCAATTATTGAAGGCCAAAAATAAAATAAAAAAGAAACATTTAATTGAAAAAAGACCCAAATAAGTTGTATTTAAGAAAGCAAAAATATCATAAAGTGAACGTATTGTGCTTATATTTAAGCAATTCATTTAGTTTAATTAAAAACGAAATTTATTTTTTAAAAGCTAAATATAACAAAGAAATTCAGATAAAAAGATCCGAAATAACCCAGCTATTTGCAAAATAGTGAAAATACTATAAAAGAAAAATGAAAAAATAACAGAGCTCAATCTTCAATTAAATCAAATGCTGAAGATTTTTGGTGTCTCAAGATTTTATAGTTTTGAAAAAGTCTCATCTCCCCCAATTCCAGCCAAAACAATCATTATATTTTCTATTATTGCTTTTTTTTTCTTCAAATAATTATATTTTCAAATAATTATTTAACCGGTTCATCCTTCTGAACGACAAAATCGCTTCAACGAGCACCGAAAAAGAGTTGAAAAAAATCGATCTGGTGAGCTGGAACACCCCCCTAAAAAAACACATTCGATTTCATGTATATGTATATATATATATATAGCTTTCTTATGTTTTTGTCGGTCGTCAAACACACAGTTTTCCCTATTTCATATCCATGGGCGTATGCTAAATACGAAAACCAAAGAAGGCTGGCATCTCTCATCCAATCCTGTCTACTTTTCGATAGGAGCGACCATAGAATACAGTTTTGTGGTGGAAGAGTTCATCTTCAAACCTATCTCAGATGGGTCCCTGCTGTGCGAGCCTCCATCTCTATCTACAGTTCTACACCACTCTCCTCGACTGCTGGCATGAGTGGTGGGAGCAGATGTCTGTATCGTGTTTCAAATTATTTTTAGAAGTTTTTTCTTAAAAAAATGTATTAGAATATTTTAAAAAAAAATTAATTTTGATATTAATAATCTAATAACATTGGTACATGAAAATGATTTAAAAAAACTAGTATATAAAATCACCAATACTTTGGAAACACAGTCCAAACACCGTATTAGGGTTTCTGGACGCATGCCAGCCACCTAGACACGACCTCGATCTATCCTCAGTTTATCTCAGCTGGACCAGAGTTGCGCACATAGTTTCATGATGTCTTCTCCATATATGTCCAGCCAAGAGAATTACTATGTTTATACTACTTGTCAAGATCTGCTCCTACGTTTTCTGTCATAAATATCATAATAGTTATAAGATCCCAACTGGGTTCTCAACAGGCGAATTCAATATATATATATATATATATATAAACAATATAGTTTTAATATATAAAAAAAAAACCCAACTTGTTTCAGCTGTCCAAAGCTGGAATCATTATATATATCGGTGTTTCTAGGCCGGCCTTGTAGCTAAGATAAATAGTAATTACTATATTTATTAAGTTGTTCTCTATTTCTCTCGAAAGATGATGTGGTATTTTGAGTGGATCTGATATTTTGTTATGTAGATATTAAAAGAAGTCCTTAAACATGGTATTACACAAAGATAGATGTGGAGTTTTCATTTGATTTTTTTAAATTATTCAATAAGATTTGAAGGATAATGTGGTTGGTATATAAAATAGCTCTAAAACAAAATGATTCTTGCATATTTAAATAACTTATAAATTATTTTTGATAAATATGTACAAATTCAACAATCATATTAATTTCTAAATCCGAAAGCTTATAAGCTATTGAATCTTAGGTATAACCAACAAAAACACTCTTGATCATATCTTTGAGCTCTAATTTTTTTTTTATTTGAGGATCAAAAAAGCTTTTTTATAAAAAGCTTCAAACCTCTGCACTTTATAACAGCTCAAATGTGGTTTTCCACCATTATATACTTCATAAGAAAAAAACATTTAATTTCTTAAATGATACTCTATTATAAATATGACAGTACCCTATTTCAGTGCCTATTTCCTATACAATTCTCAAATTTATTCTAAAACTAAATCATCAGAAGAAATGGGAAAATAAAAGTGAAATGAAATGCGCGTTGTTCAACCTTTGCTATACAACCTAATGAGCCATTTTCAGTCCAAGAAATCGTGCTAGCTCAAGGGATTGCTCCTCATGCTCGCCAGCTCAAGTGATTGCACTTGACCGCTCTCCAACCCTAGCAATTGCTCCGAGCTGGACCTCATCCCAGACCTTGAAACAAAATCTCTCGTGCAACTTTCCAGGAAGCTTATTAACTAAAACACATCATAATGCAGACTTACTATTTCAAAGAATTGACAGTACCATCCTTTCTCGTCAATAATTATCTCTCATCAACCTGTTTAGTACTAAATGGACGCCAACATTTCTCGTCAATCACTCGTGAGCGCTAATCTCATCATCCTTATTCTATATGATAAAAAAATCAAGTACAAGATAGTGTGAGTCTGTACAAGTTTCAAGGCTCACATGCTTTCATTTGAATGAGTGCGTTAAAGAATAATATAAATAATATTTTGGAGCCTCACCTAACAGCCTAAATTTTTAGATGAGATAGTTATTCTCTCATTATTTTATTTTCAATGAAGTAGTTTCATGTAATCAAGATGTATAAATACTTTAAACAATACAGGAAAAAATAACTTCACAGAAAAAAAACTATACGCTCTTCACTCTCATTCCTTTTCCTATACATTATTTCTCTCTTCTCTCTTATACTCCTACCAATTTTAGAATACAGGATCCTTTCTTATGATAGAGAACTTGTCTTGTAGGGAATACCAATATGAAGTTGGAGCCGAAATTAAATGTATGAACTTATAAAGATAGCAGGACTAAACAGACCTCAAATGGACCACTAAAAGAATCAATAAAGGGGAGATAATAAATGAAGATGTGAGAATAACGCTGCCATAATTAAAAGAAAAGAAGAACGAGGATGAAAATCATGGGATTAATTGTAAAATCTGTTCTGTCGACTAAAGCCCTTAAGATCTCATCGGAAAACAGATCGAATAGTTTAAACAGTGAAATCCACAACTCGGTCCCATGGTGGATATGATAGCTCATAATGCTCCATGGCTTGCGAGCTGTGATATAAAATGGAGCTGCTAGTAATGAAAAGCAGAATTTTAGGGTACCTCCCCCCGACCCGTTGATGTTAGGTGATATCTCCCACTCGTTCGAGTACACTAATAATTTGAAGTGAACGCGAAGCTAAGGCAATAATACTCTTTCCTATGTTTGCTAAGTTCAGGCAATTGTGGGACAGAAAAATAAAAAAGAGCTGTCAATATGCCATGCCATTCACTTTGAGAGTGAAGTGACTGTTTGAGAGTGTAGTTATGTATCAAAATTATATTTTTTTTATATTTTAAAAATTATTTTTGATATTAACATATGAAAATGATATAAAAACACCAAAAATTTTGAATTTAAAATAAAAAAATAAAATAAAATTTTATTTTGTTTTAAGAATATTTGTAAAACACAGTGTCAAACACCTCGAAATATTAGTGATAATCAACGATTTTGGTTCGCTGCATGTTAAGGAATCATTAGCTTCCACGCTTGTTTGCCTACTTGCTCGGCTGATTGTGGAACCCATCACTACATTTTGTGTTCTTATTCTGTTCAAGTTTCTTCTAGACTTGCATGAGTTGGAGGATGGGGACAACTCGAGGCTTCTCCGTTCTCATTATGTGTGCAAAACATTTGGCTGGCATTATTGATAAGATCGGGCAAGCCATTCAATCTTTTTGCCCACTTGGTTAATGGCTGAATCCTTTCTTAGATAGTAGGGTAATTAGTTTTCCAATCTATTTTATATTTTTGATTGAGCATTAAATATATTTTAAGTTTGTAATTTATCTTCCGAGCAAGATTTTAAGTTCAATCATCAATATTAGTCACTTGCACGTAAAAACCTTTTATTTATCCAGCCTACATGATAATTCTATAAATAAAAAAGTAATCATTTACAACTTATATGACTAAATTCGATAGTTTACCCTGAAAATCTTGTTATATTCAATTTTAAAGTAGACTATATTATACATTTACAACATATTAGAAAATTACCTTATTTCAAGCCATTAACCCTAAAATTTAGTCAATAATAACTCATCTCTCAAAAGAAAAACAAATGAATTCATTTTATATTTGAAAATAGGCTATAGCCATCCTAATTGTGTGTTTAACAAGACTAATCATTTATATATATATTTCATGTTGAAAAGAAATATATATAGATTAATATAATTATTAAGAGAGTGTATTTTTTTTATTATAGAATTAAAACTTTAAGTTATAAAATTAGAACTTGTGTGTATTTTTTCCAAGTAGTTTGTATATCTAGTTCAATGCACTGGATCTTATGAGAATTCTGATGCTAAACATACTTGAGTTTGAGCATTACTACGATATATGATCTTCTGAGAATCACTGTGCACTTAACCTATAAATAAATGGGCAATTGCAGTAAGGATCTCGTGTCGGTAGTCTCTATCATGATTATTTGACTCTTGAGAATGATTATAGTCTTGTGAATGACATACAAAATATATATTCCTTTATGTTTTTTTATTATCAAAATTAAAGCTTTAAGTTACATAATTGAGAACTAAGGTTTTTTTAATGATTTTTTTAACCTATCATCATGAATGATCTAATACATAACATCAACCATAATAAAGAATTTCATATAATTTTAATGCACGAAAGATAATATCTTTTTAATTTGGACTAAAAAGAAGAAGAGAGAGTTGGGATTAGATAATAAAGCTAACTACTCCTGCTTTATGAAAGTATAATGAACCGTCAGCTCATTGTTTATGCCTCGAGCTCAGCTACTTTACAGGCTTGTTCATCTCTGATTGATTAATTCCATGAGAATTCCTGATTCAATCTACTCAGAAAGTCAGCACACCGCCTCTTTTGGTGGCAACTACTCATAGACTAATTATTGAAACTTTTGAAAAAATCAATGGCTTTTCAGGATGGACTGGTTCTGATTTTGTTTTCCTACCTACTCAGCAGCTGCAGCATTTAGGGTTGGAAAATGGCATATCAAAAGCCAACTTGCAGCAAACCAGAATGGTATCTTCGTGTACAGCAAAAACTTTAGCCCTAAATCATTGTACTTTTGGACCGAGTGATTGAACACGAAGCAAAACACTTTCTTCTTCTTTTTCCAGCTAATTTAGTTAGGTTTTGTTCGCATTTTCTTGTTTTTTTCCGTGCTGGTTCTTATGTTTTCTTTCATGTTCCTCGCAACTGTGACATCGGTGGACTCGGTAGGTGCATTGTTTTTGTTCGTTTGACGAGGTCGATGCCACTCAGAGTCGTTCATCAGAGGTTATGATTGATTTTGGCAGGTTACATTATAGACCCAACTCGAAAGCTGACTTCCTCCAATACGTGGATTAAGGGCCAGTTTAACGATTAATCTATGAATTAATTGCAGGAGATAATAATATGGAACTTGTCACTGGAAAGCGTGACATGTGCCTTACAGGTCTCGGGTTCGAGTCAGAACATTCTCACCTTATAAAAACTCAGGACAACCAGGATTTTACTCGTTTAACCTGAGTCCATAAAGAGTGTCTAAAGAGAAATAAAGTTTTCTTGAATTCACAATAAATAAATAAATAAATAATAATATGGAACTCCCATGCCATTTTTTTAGTTCCAAATATTTATGGAGTTCTAGAAATTATTATAGAACTCTATTGGAATTTCGAAATTTTTTTAAACTTCTTGGAAAAACTTTGACATGATAGATTACAAATTCATCATCTCCACACAACAATGAGGGTTCAATCTAATGATACTCCCCACTACAATGCATTGAGAAAAAATATCTTTGAGTTGTGGATAATTATAATTCTTCTCTCTCAAGATAAGAAAATATCAAGAAAATATCTTCTTTTTTTATACTCACCGCTACAAAAATATCTTTTTGTTTATGGCCATTCTCTTGATGAACCTTTAATTAAATCCTAGATTATTATTATTATTATTATTAAAAAATAAAACATCAAGAATCTATCGAATAAATTAAAGTATCCTAAAGAAAAAAACAGAAATCTTTTCCAGGCTCCTTATTCTGTGGCAACAAAAAAAGCAAGATAAGATACTATTGGGCCAAGCCTCAATTGGCCTGGGCCTTCAAGTCTTTAATTTGCACCTCTGCCATGGTGAGGGCCTCAGCTGCTTCCATAGCCACTTTCAATCTCTTTAATTAAGGCATGGAAAATCAAATGAAGAAAAAGTACGTTAACCGACATCCATCAGCTTCTATTTATGATTAATTGAATTGCATTTTCTTGAAGAAATATCCCCAAAAAATATCATTTTAATATATTTTTAAATAAAAATATTTTAAAAAATAATATTAATCAGATTTCCAAACAGACATTAAATATCTTGAATGTTAGTTTGCAGCCATGAAAAAAATGAATTGCATTTTCTTGAAGAAAAATCCTCAAAAAATATCAATTCTAATGTATTTCTGACATCATTTTAAGAGAAACCAGTAACAAATGAAAATTAATAATTATAATACATAAAAAATCAGTTCCAAGCAATTACTCATGGGACAAGATATTTTCAAAAACAATCTTAACAAAAGTTCAAACAGTCTTTAAGTATCTTAAATGTTAGTTTGTAGCCATGTAAAGAGTGGTAAACCTATGATCGAGGAGAAAAAAATAAATATGAATTAGGGTTCGTGTATATGATAATCTTTAACAATTCCAATTAACTTTTTTTTTTTTTTTTTTTTTGTAGAAACTGACAGCGTTAGGGACCAAAAGACTAGGTTATACACCAAGCTTGATGCATGCCTTTATTTCCTTACTTTAAGATTGATATACCGTTAAAAATTTGATCTCAGTTAGGGTTGTCTTCAAAGCAAAAGGAAGTTTCTTTACTAAGCATCTAATTTTGGCAGTCCAAAAAAATAATCCCAGCCTGGACGTGACCACAGAAGCTTTGAAGACATCTCTCTTCTCAAATTGGCAAAATTGTATTAATTGTTAGCTTGTAATTTGTTTTACATGTATTTTACTATATTCGTTATATTCTTTATATATATTCGTGATATATATATATATTTATATTAGGCTGGTTATTTTGTGATTCAATTTTTTTTAAAAAAAAACTTATTTTGGAATACTAGAAATTAAAATGAAAATATTATATTGAGTTTAGTTTTAATTTGAATACTCTTGAGTAATTTTATCTGCAGGTGAATGAATTGAAAATTGATAAATGGCATTATTAACAAATCAATAACCATTAAACAAGTGTTGTAAGCCAAAGAAAATAAAACGGGGTAAAAAATAATAGTTATTATGCATCTCACTCTAAATCAAAAAGAAATTCTAAGTATAATATGTTTGATAAAAAAATAATTACAAGAAAAGAAAACGAGATAGAAATTGTAGTTATTGTGCAATTCACCAAAAACCCAAAATAAATTTTGATTATAAGATACTTTAGAATCACAGAAATTATAAGAAAGAAACGTTGCAAAAAATACTGTTTTTATGTAATTCACTTTAAATTAGGGAGGAAAATAAGCTTTATATATTTCATCCTAAATCCGAAAGGATTTTTGATGACAAGGTGCTTGAATTTCTTTTCTAAATAAGGCTAGCGTTCTTTAATTTCACATCACTAAGAAATTTAAGTTTTTAGGCTAAAGGGTTTTGAGTTTGAATTGAGAGTTAGTTTATTATTTTTCAGGGATTAAGGTTTAGAGTTTATATTTTAGGTTAATGTTTGATATTTGATGTTTGGATTATAGTTCAAATTAGTTAGAGTTATTTTTTTAGTCATGGGTTTTAGATTAGGATTGGTTTCGTGGTTAAAAGTCAGGGCTAGGGCTTGTAATTTGAATTTGAATTAGGTTAAGTGTTTAGGTTAGAGTTTAGTGTTTGGATTAATGTTAGTTTTTAATGGTTATGTTACTTGCATGTTAGGGGTGGAATTAGGGTTAGAGCTTGAGGTTTGAGTTATAATGGATTGGGGCTAGGTTGTTTGTGAAGAGAGAGAAGAAAGAAATAAAGGATAAGACATGATTTTACAGACACACCGAAACTATGATTACGACTTCATCAATACAATTGAAAAGATTTCAACGAAACAAATCAAATGACACCAAGACATGTCATCTATGTTTAAGTTAGGATTAATACTTGGATTAATATAAGTTTTTAATGGTTATGTAACTTGAATGTTAGGAGTGGAATTAGAGTTAGAGTTTGAGGCTTGGATTACTCTGGATTGGGGTTAGATTATTTGTGAAGAGAGAGGAGAGAGAAAAAAAAATTCTCATAGACTCTGATTATGGCACTACTAATATAATTGAAAAGACTTTGACAAGATGAACTCAATGATAACAAGGCAAATCACCAGAGTTGAATGATGTAAGCCACACTTGATGAATCACCTTCCACTTTTAGATAGAAATGTGGCACACTTAGATCACTATCAATTGTCTTTCTTAATATCATTGGATTCGTCTCATCAATATCTTTTTGATGTTACTTATGGTGTTGTAGTCGAAGCTTCAGTGTGTCTCTAATAATTTTTTTCTTTATGTTCCCATCTTTTCTCTTCTCTTTCCTCATGTGTAGCCTATTTTATAATTTGTTTTTGAAATGTCATTTTTTTGAATATCAACAAGCTTGAACAACACATTTTTTTAATCATGATATGTATAAACTATGTTGTTTTAAAAAAAATTTAATTGTGTTATTGTTTTAATATTTAAAAATTAAGAGAAAATTATTTGAAGGACCAAAATTAACAATTTAAGAATTAATTTTCAATGAAAAAAACATTCTATTTATTATTAGTCTCTATATAATATAAAATGCTTGGAAATATCTATCTCTCATTTGAGCTTAGCAAAAAATAAAAAGAATGAGATAATGGCATATATAAAAAATAATAATAAACACATAATTCTACATAATAGTCATTATACACAAACTTTAGTTTTAAAATTTTGTATTCAATATTTTCTCTTCAAGTATTATGTTTCTTAAAAATATATTTACTCTTTAAATAAACCTAAAATCATCCTAAATAAATTTTAACATAAAAGTACTAAATTAAGTATAAAATAATAAGAAAAAATTACAAAACTATCTTAAACATCATCTATTTATAGAATTGGATGTAAAACCTCTATACAATAATATTTTAAGCATGATACAATTATTGTATTGAATGTTATGTACCCTTTTCGTTAGGTTAATTATTGAATTGACTTAACCCTAGATACTCCATTGATCCATATTTAGATAGTGTGGCAATGTGCTATCCACATAGCATATGATTGAGTCGAACCACCAACATCAGAGAATGATATCTAACCTACTTGCATAACTAAATTGTAATAATGGAGCCTTTCCATAGAAAAAAATGACCTTGTAATTAAATCATTGAATGCTAGAAGGAATTCCTGGCAAAATTATCACCAAGAAAGCTATTCCTTTCCCTTAACTCTAAAGCATGAGCTCATTTTGGGACTCGGTTGGCCTTCTGTACCTCTCAATCTCCGTTGCTATACGAACTAAAAGTAAAAAAGAATATACATGAACATAAATTGGAAACAATACTCTCATTGATTTGATGCTTCTTCTATAATCTCCTACACGACTGGCTAAGAATCCCAGCCTCTACGTCAGTCAATGGCTCTCGAGGTCTTTTTCAGTATTTTGCTTACAAGGTTTGGAGGCCAACCTCTTCTTCTTTTCTACCTAATCATCTATACAGCCATATAAATTCTTCATATTGTCACTTCTATGTATGCCTCATCCTTGAAAGAACACAGCAAAAATCCTGGGAAAAAATGGCTAGCGGTGGAAGTTTCTTGTCATGGTTAATCTTTGTTTTCGTTGGAATTCTAGGGTTCATTTCTTTTCCAGCAGAAGCTGCTGTAAAGAAATATCAGTTTGATGTGAGTTAAATCATGCACATACATACACTTCTTTGGATGATTATTAAACTCAACTTTTATATATACAATTTGGTGTTTTCTCCCCTCAGATTCAAGTGAAGAATGTGAGCAGATTGTGCCATGCAAAACCTATTGTAACTGTAAATGGGAGGTTTCCAGGGCCAACTATTTATGTCAGAGAAGAAGATAGAGTTATGATCAATGTCACAAATTATGCACAATATAACATGTCTATTCACTGGTAGGGCATGCTGATATTCTACATATATATTTTCATGGATCAATCCCAGTTGAAATAAGTATGAATGCTTGTCATTGTAGGCATGGATTGAAGCAGTATCGCAATGGCTGGGCAGATGGGCCAGCTTATATAACACAGTGTCCAATCCAGACCAGAAGTAGCTACACTTATGACTTCAATGTAACAGGACAGAGAGGAACCTTGTGGTGGCACGCACATATTCTCTGGTTGAGGGCTACAGTTTACGGTGCAATTGTGATTATGCCTAAGCAAGGAACTCCATATCCTTTCCCACAACCAAAGATGGAAGTCCCTATTCTCTTAGGTAGGGTTCTATGTGAAATTTATTTCGTATCAAAATTATTTTCTGATGTTTCAAGTAATGTATAGTCGCCTCGTTGATTACAAATGTTTTTGCTGGTACTGTGTGCTCTAGGTGAATGGTGGAACTCGGATGTGGAGGAGGTTGAAAAGCAAGGGACTCAAATGGGTTTGCCACCAAATATGTCAGATGCGCACACCATTAACGGGAAGCCAGGACCTCTCTTTCCATGTTCTGATAAACGTAAGCAAAATAATCTGAGGAATGCTTAAAGCCACAGTATAATATAGCAGTACGACTAGGGAATGCTTAAAGCCAAAGTTGGTTTTCAATTTATGAAGTAATTGTTAGAGAATAATATAAATATATTATGGGATTTTACCTAAAAACTTAAATTTTTAGGTAAGATAGTTCCTTAATATAGTATCAGAATCTTGTTGATCCAGCGATCAAGAGTTCAAATCTTATCAGTCTCATTCTATTTGATAAGGTAGTGTGGACCTATGCAAGTTTCAATTCCAAAACGTTTTCATTTGAGGGTGTGTGTTAGGAATAATATAAATTATATTTTGGAATTTTATTTAAAACTTAAGTTTTTAGGTGAAAGAGTTACTTAACAGGACTAATCATAAGACATTCATTTTTCATTTGATGCTTGTTTTAGATACTTTTGCAATGGAGGTTGAATCAGGGAAGACATACCTCCTGAGAATCATCAATGCTGCCCTCAACGACGAGCTTTTCTTTGGCATAGCTGGTCACAACATGACAGTAGTGGAGGTCGATGCAGTTTATACGAAGCCATTCACCACTCAAACTATACTAATTGCACCTGGCCAGACCACAAATGTTCTGGTCCAAGCCAGCCAAGTTCCAGGCAGATATTTCATGGCTACCAGGGCTTTCATGGATGCTCCACTCCCTATAGACAATAGAACAGCCACGGCAATTCTGCAATACAAAGGCATCCCGAACACAGTCCTCCCGTCGTTGCCTCAATTGCCTGCATATAATGATACGAAATTCGCGTTGGGCTACAGCCAAAAGCTTAGAAGCCTGAACACACCGCTGTTTCCAGCAAATGTACCCCTTAAAGTTGATAGAAATCTCTTCTACACAATTGGTTTCGGAAAAGATTCATGCCCAACATGCGTAAACGGAACGCGACTCCTAGCTTCTTTGAACAATATATCTTTTGTTATGCCTCAGATTGGACTGCTTCAAGCTCATTACTTCAACATTAATGGAGTATTTAAGACCAATTTTCCCGACAAGCCTCCCACCCCTTTCAACTACACCGGTGTACCGCTTACAGCAAGTCTTGGAACAGTGCATGGGACAAGGCTGAGCAAGATTGCGTTTAATTCTACTGTGGAACTTGTTCTTCAAGACACCAACTTGCTGACAGTTGAGTCTCATCCATTCCATCTTCACGGCTATAACTTCTTTGTTGTCGGCACAGGAATTGGAAACTTCGATCCTGCTAAAGATCCAGCTAAATATAATCTGGTTGATCCCGTGGAGAGAAATACAGTTGGCGTCCCTACTGGGGGCTGGACTGCTATCCGGTTTAGAGCAGATAATCCAGGTATGATGATCCAACTCTTAAATCGAATTGCATAAATTAGAACATAGTCTATATTATATTTTTAACTGGTTCTTCATTTTTTTAATAATTGATTGTGTGTAGGTGTTTGGTTTATGCATTGTCATTTGGAGCTGCATACTGGGTGGGGATTAAAAACAGCATTCGTGGTAGAAGAAGGGCCTGCATCCGATCAATCTAT
Organism: Salix purpurea; assembly: GCA_027405865.1. Classification (NCBI taxonomy): domain Eukaryota; kingdom Viridiplantae; phylum Streptophyta; class Magnoliopsida; order Malpighiales; family Salicaceae; genus Salix; species Salix purpurea. Next base: position 3,708,471 of record JAOWLH010000013.1, on the reverse strand, counting down.
TCTGCCCCCTCCTAAGGATCTTCCACCCTGCTAGATATTTTGAAGCTACTGTAAAATCTGACATGCCATTTGAAGATGTAAATCCCCTTATGCTGCTTCCTGCAAAAGCTGTGGGATGTTTGTTGAGGACAAAGTTTGAGTAATAAATATAAGGTTTTAATTGAGACACAAAATGTAAATTCAAGAAACTCCACAAATGTATGATAATAAGGTATTTTTCGGAATACAGTAAAAGTTGTTTTTTAAAATATTTTTTTATTTAAAAATATATCAAGATTATATATATCTTTTACAACCAACACACTGATTTTATCATAAAAATATTTATTAATAAAATTATAGAAATTAAAAATACTTTTCATTTAGCCCATCATGTTTTGGGGGCAAATTGATAGATTTTACAGAAGTGAAAAATTGCAATTAGAGACCTCTTTATGAAAGGATTATACTCCTATCAACTCATCTATGTTTAAAAAATATATATTTTTTAAAATTAAATAAAAATTAAATATTTAGTTTTTTTAAAATTATTTTTATATATTGATATCATAAATAATTTTTAAAAAATAATAAAAAAATATTTTTAAAAATAACAGATTTTTTTATTCGAGTCATGTTGTCCCGAACTTCACGCACCTTTAATGGAAGTCATGAATTCATCGGACATCTTATGAATTATTATTTTTCTTTTCTTTTAAACTTTGAATTATAGATTGTTTTGATTGACATTCTTTTACTATATTTTATCTAATTTTCTGTTAATAAATATGTGAGTAGTACATTTTTTTCTATATAAAATATGTACTAAAACACACAAACACCCTTAAATTATAGGCCATATTTTGATCGATTCAAATGAAAGCCCTACATGTTTATCTTAAAACAAATACTAAAGTTTAAAATCTGATCCTTAAATTTATAATTGATTTAAATCAATAAATTTGATTTTTATTTTGCCAAATTGAGTATTGACTCAATGACAAAACTTATTTTATAGACTACAAAAGACTCATATTAAACCCACCAAAACAAAACACCAAACTCAATCCCAAGTCAACTTAATATAAAAGGATTAGATTGAGTATAGAAAAAGTCAAGTGATAAAAAAAAAATGTTTTAGTATTATTTTTTCAATATAAAATCTGATATTCAAAGTTCTAATTGATGGTGGTTGGAGGTTGGTTTTCAAAAATATTTTGAGCATTTTTTATTTTTTTAAATTATTTATAAGAAAACATGTGTAACACTAACAAAACTTTTTAATTTTCAAATGGAATATTTTATCGGTATATATACATTGATTATGTCAACACGACTTTAGGCTCACAAACAAAAATACTTTGTTGAAAAATATATTATTGGTAATTTATGTTTTGTTAGTGAGTTCATCGATAATAAAATTACCAATTGATTTACATAAGGTAGATTAAAAAACTATCCATTTTAATTTTTTTAATATTTTTATCGGTGAATATAACATATCATCAACAAAAACACCGTATATAATTTCATCGATGATTTTTTTTATTCCATCGATATTACCATTAGTAAATATAATAGATCATTGACAAAATGAAATAATCAACGATTAAATAGAGACACAATGGCATTTTCAATAATTATTTTCTAACTATTTGGAATATACCGATTGATTTAAGTCATCACTAAGACCCTCAGAAGTATAAAAATCTATTAAAATAAAATAAAATAAATTAATAAAAATAAAATATAAATCTAAAAATTAAGAACAAGATGTTCATTGCACCCTTCGTGAGAGCGCGACGTTACGACGACCCTCATCAAGAGCGGGGATTGCTGTCGATTTTTTTTGTTCTGTAAAAAAAGGGAGTCGTCGCCTACTATTATGATTACTAGAAAACGTAATTAGTTTTTTTACAGATTATAAGACAAGAAATTGTTGCGTGAATGGAGAGTTTTAACACCCCTAGTACGTCTTATCTAAGATAAACTGCTTGATGTTTTGGTTTGTCTTATAATTGCTATGACATTGATGTATATCAATATTTTTAGAATATGTTTGTTATAATGAATAGACTTAGGTGCATGGTCTCAAAGAAATTTCTCTTTACCAAATGGATAATACATTTAGATAAGTCTATACAATACTAAGAAAAACAGATGTAGATCTCTTAAATCTTTGTTTGATTTTTTTAATGTAACTCTTAAATTATTAACATAGAAACTTAATGAAATATAAAATAATAGGTAATAATAAAAAAAACTTTATAGTTAAATAAATAAATAAACTATAATAATTCATGGGGTTTTCAATCAAAATGAATTATGATTCAACCGGATATTTGAACGATTTGGTCTGAAACATCAAAATATAGTTAGAAATTGAAAGAAGAAGAAGAAGTAAACACCGCAAATATTATGATAAAAGGATTATCCGAATGTAAAAATGAAAATGAAAAGGGAATATCCGAATGTGGAAGAAGAGTACAGATGACGGCGTAAACGATCACATGACGTATGCTGATAATTGAGGAGCCAAACATAACTCTTTCGACAGTTGAAGAGACATTCATTCGCTGAGTTCTGTTTTCCATTTGTGTGGCTAAAAGTTTTAAGTGGTAGCACTGCATTGCATCGCAGTTTTAACTGATTAAGAAAACGAAGCAATGGCGATTGTCTCTTTGCCATTTTCTCTTCCTAACCTTAACCTACGCCGAGTCAACCGGCAAGTATTTTCTCTCTCTATTCTTCCCTCTTCTCCCTCAATCTCTCATCAATCTTTTCACCTCTTGCATAATTAATTAATCCACTTTGGCTTTATGATCGAAGGGTTGCTTAATACTCTTGATTTTTGTGTTTATTTGTTTGATTTATTAATCAAGTTCTAATGGGTTCTCTGTTAAATTTATGTGACACAGATACTCTGGTATGGCATATGCAAGTTTAAATAAAGAAACTAGTACAACTGTAGGAGTGAGAGTCACAGAAGGTGAAGGTAACTTGCCCAAGGTTGTCCTCACTTCTCCTCATGGTAGGTGAGTATATATAGCTACACACAATTCTCGGTACATATTGTGAATTTGTGGTATGAAGTTTGTGGATTTATTGTTTTTGTTTATTGGGTTATTCAGTGAGGCAGAGATATATCTATTTGGAGGTTGCATTACATCTTGGAAAGTTCCCAGTGGAAAAGACCTCCTTTTTGTTAGGCCAGATGCTGTGTTTAACAAGAAAAAACCAATCAGGTTCATAATTTTGTGTTCTTTTTAAGCATTTAAAGGACCCAGTTGGCTCAATATGTATTGACTGTTACTTTGCTATTGGGTCAGTGGAGGTGTGCCGCATTGTTTCCCACAGTTTGGCCCCGGTGCTATTCAGCAGGTACGATGCCCTTTTGTTTTATGAAATTCATGTGTCCATCTTTTGTTTATGTTCCTTTACTATATTGTTGAACTTTGGGGATGTGTTGCCTTTACTTAATAGCATGGATTTGCAAGGAATTTGGATTGGTCAGTTGTTGATTCTGATAATGCCGATGGCAATCCTTTGGTAACCCTTTTGCTCAAGGATGGTCCTTATAGTCGTTCCATGTGGGACTTCGGTTTTCAAGCTCTATATAAGGTAGCCAATTATTTCCCTTTAGCGTAAACATTAATAAGCTTGGCTACAGCAAATACATATATTGATCCTGTTTCATGTACCTCATATATAACAAATATATTCGAGTATATAGTCATGCTAGCAGGCATCTGGTGTCATCCAGCTATTTTAATAAGCTTTTGGACAGCATCGAGTAAAATCGTTGTGGTTTACGTATTTGCAACTGAACATCTACTTGTCATTTAATTTTTTTCAGGTCATTCTAAATTCAAAGAGCATTTCCACAGAACTAATAATCACAAACACCGATAACAAGCCATTTTCATTCACCAGTGCTTTGCACACATACTTCAGTGTAAGTGTCATTTTCATTCACTAGTGCTTTGCACACATACTAAAGTGTAAGTGTTGTTATTTCCACGCCTAGCAAACTGCTGTCCTGCTGGTCTGACCAAATTAGTAAATTTTATTGTTCATAATGGAAGTGTCGGACTCTGAATTGTGTTCAATGAGGAGTTGTTGATACGAGGGAACGATTTGGAAAACTCCTTGAATTTGGAGGAATGGAGCAGGCATTCTATGATGAAGTATTGTTAGTTTTATGTGTTGTAGAAAGGACATTATTGGTTGTTCAATGATAGAAAGATACTTGTGAACCGAAAATTATGCAAAATCCGATGGCCTGGTGAACTATACAGGACTTTATTGTAAATGATAAGATGATATCATGCAGGCATCTGTAACAGGAGCATCTGTGAAAGGTTTGAAAGGTTGCAAAACCCTGGATAAGGAGCTGGATCCTACCAATCCAGTGGAGAGCAAGGAAGAAAGGTCAGTAACATTCTAAACACAGTTTTCATACAGAAAACATATTATCAAATTGATTTTGGTTTCTCTTTGAAAATAGCTTACGGCTGTCATTGGCCTGTTGAAAGTGAGTGGCTCCTCTTCTGTGCTCAACATAGGGCGATATATCTGAACTTTTTAATTGTCCTGTAAATAATGCAGGGATGTGGTGACTTTCCCTGGATTTGTAGACCGTGTTTATCTTGATGCTCCAAGTGAGTTGCACCTGGACAATGGCTTGGGCGATGTAATAACTGTGAAGAATACAAAGTATGAATTGGAAGCTCATTTCATTTTCTTGTTTTGCTATCCCCATGATTTCTCTCATTTCACCTTGCGTATTCATGTATTTTACTATGCTGTCGTTTTGACCCCTGCAGTTGGTCAGATGCTGTTTTGTGGAACCCTCATCTGCAAATGGAAGCATGCTACAAAGATTTTGTTTGTGTTGAAAATGCACAGGTATTGAGATATTACCTTCTTGTGATATAATTGGCAGCTTCCATAATTCCAAGCATCATGAAAGTTGAGTTTTATCTTTCTGAATCCTAGTTCTGGGCAGCTATGATTAACTGCCTACTTAATTCCTCTATCTAGCAATGTGATACACCAAAAATCTTCTAGTTGCCTTTCCTGATGAATATTTGTGCGGAGTGGTGAATTTTCTAAAAAAGGGGATTGTGTTTCTCACTTGTTAACTGCAGATTGGAAATGTCCAGCTAGAGCCTCAGCAGTCCTGGACAGCTAAGCAGCATCTTAGCATTGACTGAAGGATAGCCACCTTTTGTTTTCAGCTTTTGTAGAGTAATACCATCGTCCTACTTTTTTTTCATTTTATTCCTGTTTCCAGTTTTGCCAAACTTTCCACTATAAAGCAAAAATGGTGTTTAATTTTCTCTGCAATGTCATATATAAGGTTATGTAAATGAAAAGGCCTAAACGCAGTGGCTTTTATAGTCTTTGTCCCTCACTCTTTCCTCATCAGTAATACATACATCAATGAAGGGCGTTAACATTTTGCTGAAATGAATAGCAGCACATCCTAATGCAATGGTACATGATGTGGGCATTCCATTGTTCACTTCCATTAGCATATCCTGTGACCATGTTCTTGTTCAGTCACCTTATTTCGTCAGAACCACACAGAGGCTTGCTCAGGGAACGTTTCATATCGGTTAGAAAAATGAGACAAAACAGTGTTGTTCTTACCTCGGTTTAAATTTCAGTCCGTTTCGGATTTTTCAGCCAAATACCGGCCAAAACGTTCCAGTTTTGTTCTACTCGTTCCGTTTCGGCTAAATAGTGTTTTTTTTTTACATAATAAATAATTTTACAATATCAATCATATCTCTTAATCCGATCATTAGATTGAGATGGAGTTTTACGAGGAGTCTCTTGACATATTTGTATATATTGTGTTAAAATTTCAAAGCAATCAAAAAATATAATGACCTTGCGAGATTGATGATGACATTCTCATAATATTATACATGTTCATAATTTTGTTCATAAAAATCATTTTATTGTCTCTTTTTTAGATTAAATTGTACAATTCTAAATAATTTTATTTTTGGATTTGAACTAATTTCTTTTTGAATTAATATATTTAATTAATTGTATATATACATAAACAGTACAACCCCGAAACGGCACCTCAAAAAACTTCAAAACCAAAATATTTTATTCCAATTAAAAAAAAAAAAGCACCAACAGAGAACTTTGCTTCTAACAATCTTGACAAGGGTCGTCACGCATGATGGAATTTTTTTATTTTTTTTGTGCCTCCAGTGGATGATGCGCCATGCTTTTGGCTGGTTGCCATTTTGATTATCAATTTTAACTAGCTATTTCATCAAAATCAAGTTTTCAGCCCGTTCAGGAGCTGCTGTTGTCAAATATGCAGATTTTATTTGTCAGGTTATGACTTTTTCTATAATACAGGGCCAAGCATAATTTTCAGATGATCTGTTCCATTCATGAGATGCTAAATCCCAGCATTTCTCAAGAATTAATTTCAGAATCCATTGCTCATCGCTCAAAGCACTCACAAATTAACAATCAAGGGAAGAACAACACAGGAATAAGTAGACATTTCTCCTAAATTTTTCTTGATGAAACATTGGCGACAAATTAGCAGAGAAGCCATCTAAAACTGCAAAGTAGTAAGAGATCCCTTCTGAACTATTAAAAAATCTACTACACATGAATTTACAGGCAAGCAACTAGAAATAAACACAACTATCAGTAGACAGTCCTCGTATAGTTTCCCCTCCCTGATCTCTCAAGAAGCTAATGTTGATACAATGCAAACCAAAATTATGATCACCATCACAGCCAAAACCCATAAACACCATGTCTTCCTTTTCTTCTTCATCTGATTGGCATAGTAAAGACTGTTTGTTCCACCACTCACAAAATTACCAGCTTTGGCCACATTCTCTTCAATATCATCCATTTTCTCTCCCTGTGTTTCAATAAGAACAGCCATATCAAGAAACACCTGATGCAGTTTTTTCAAGCTTCTCTGTACATCCATCACAGCCTCATGTTTCTCTTTACTCCTCAAGTCCATCGCTCCTTTCCCTTCAAACATCTGAACTCCCTCTCCTCCTGAAACCATCCTTTCGATCACTTCTGCACTTGGTTCCTCTCCAGCTGCGGTGTAGTATCTTCTTTTCAGATCATCTTTGTAATCTGACAAAATCCTCTCTCTCAGGATCTGAAACTCATTCATAATCTCCCTAAGTTTAACTCTCAAGCCATTGGTGACTGATATCCTTGTCCTATCAACAGGGCTCCCTTCTCTATATAATTCTGAGACTTTGCGATTCGATATATTGGATCTGTCTAGTGATTCTAGTCTTTCCTTCACAATCTTGGCCTTTCTAAGAACTGCAACTATGTCTGATTCCATTCTGTCTCTTATGCCACGAAGAACTTTGGCACTGTGAGTAGACTTTGACTCTTCATTAAGGGCTTGAAGATCAAACAAGAGACTGGTAATCTCTTCCATTTCGATCTTGATTTCATCGACCTCTCGGAAGAACTGAGAGAGGTTTGGTTCATCCGTGGGGTTTAGTTGGCCTAATTCAATGTCGAGGTCTGCTTTATGGTCCTTTTGGGATTGTTTCTTCAGTTCTACATAACTTAAGAACGATCTTGTCATTAGATCATTCATCTTTGCAAGAATTTTGCAAAACCACCTGCAATTAACTTCTTTTTTAGACAAGTATAAGTGATGCAGGAATCTGAATATCTACTGATCAAGAACGCCAAAGAAAAAGCTGTATACATCCTGAATGGACTCAATATTCGATTAAGCTTAAAAAAATCTTGAGATTCTGAGGAATTCTTCCTCCAAGAGATCTAAATGAAATAGGAAATCATCTATTTTTAGATAAATTTATCATGTTCTCCGAGAAATCTACAGAAATATACAATAACAGTGACAAAGTTAGACGCGCGAGAAAAGCAAACACATGAAGAACAGTACACAAGATATTCAGTGGTATGAAATTCTACAAAACCAAGAAAATTCACTGATTTTAGAAAAGGGTTTTCTGGAAAGGAGAAACAATTTGAAGAAACCATCAAAGAAACGATTTAGAGATATCATGGCAAGGAAACACTCAACAGTTCATGTCCATTATGAACAGTACATAAAAGTTAAGCAACGGCTATCAAATTCTACAAAGCCGTGAAGATACTCCGATTCAAACAAAAAACTAACCTACAGAAATGGTTATCAGAAGTCAAGGCAATCCAAGAACTCCCCAAAAGTTCTACTAAAACTAAAAGAAACCACGAAAATCAATAAGAATAGAAAGAACACAAAAGTGGGGTTTGGTTAAAACCTTGGAGACTCTCTCTGCTTTCTACAAAAGAGAAAAATGAATCCTTTCTGTGTCTCTCTTTATCCTTCTATCGCACTCTCACTTCTGATACGTGTTCTTGGAGTTGTGAAGCGAAGATCAAGAAGCACTTGAAATATATTTTTTTTTTTTGTAAAGATAATGAGAGAGATAGAGAAGAGGGGTAGTGATCTTTCTGTTACGTAAACTCCTCTTTATACAGTTTTAAATTTTCCAAAAATTAGTTGTATGGAAATAGTAGCCGTTAAAATTGCTGAGACGGTGCAGTTCCTTCCTACGGTCATGAGATGATGGCAGTTGAATAAACAAACCGACTACATTCAATTTTATCTCCTCGCACATTCTAGCCATTCCGCTTTACTACTGTTCAATCTCGTCCCTGCTTTTGTTTCAGCTTCAAATTTGTTCACTCAAGCCTTGATTGTTTTAAATTAGTAAAATTGATTTTTATTTTGTGAAGCCAAACATCAATTCTCAATACAGTGAAATTCTAATTTGTAGGCAATCAAAGTAAATCATTAAATTTAATATCAAATAAATTAAATATAAAAGATAATTAGATATATAGTTGAATAGTATTATTTTTATATAAATAGTTAAATTATACATGCACGCCGAATCCAATTAATGTTAATAATTGGGATCAAGTATTATAGTTTTTTATTCTCGGTTTTTTTATGTTAAATATAGATTTAATTACAAATAATAATATAATTTGATATTTAAATTTTAAAAAATTATTGTCACGTGAGGATCACCATGCACTTTGAACAACGTCCGCAGCAATTTCTAGTGATCAAAAATAGATTTTTACTTTATAATTTTAATCTTCAGTGTCTCCTCTTCAATTAAAAATGGCACATGTTATCCAAAAATACACTATATTACTTACTCATCCTTACAAATTTATCATAATTTGGTTTTTTTGTTCTCTTTTAATCTCATTTTAATATTTAAATATCATTTTTGTAAAAAAATATATTTTAAATGCTCCTTAACGTGCTAAAGTGAGTGTTTGATAGTGCGATCCGAACCATGATTTGAAAAAATTGCCACGACAGCAAAATGCTCATCAAATATTACAAACTCTAGATGTTTCCATTTGGGGTCATGGCTCTTGCTAGTGCCCACCTCGGTCTCTTCTCTCTCTGTCTTTGCGTGGGTTGGCTTATTTTTTTAAGTATTTCTTGGGACTATTATTCATTACTTAAGAATATACAAATAGAAAATTCAAGTTTTTTTATGAGTTGTTAATATCAAAAATCAAGCTTATGATCATTAATATTAAACTGAAAACCTAATTAGTTTTTGAACAAAACTTTTTAAATAATTTTCATTTATTTATTTTTAATTTAGTTTATAAGTAGAGAGTGAAAACATTTTATGTCATCACATGTTGATGCAGAGAAATTTTATGATGCTTAATAAATAACTAGAATTATTGAATTATTTATGTTTTGAAGTTCACTTAAAATAAATAAATAAATAGAAACAAAAATACTAGGTGAGGTATATTTGTAGTAAATTATAGATTTTAATTTTACTCATATTTATTTTTTTTAAATTTGTGCATATATCTATACCCTTTAGAGTAATTTCACAAATTGACAACAATATAAAAAACTTAGTAACCAAACACATGAAACTGTTTTTCATTAGTCTCAAACTCAATTGCAGTTTTAACCAAACACCTCATTTTCAATTATGAACAGCAATTAAAAGTGTTTTTCATGAAACTGTTTTTTTTAAACCTCAACCACAAAAGCAAAAACAATACCAAACACACACACCGTGAGTAGTTTTCTATATTTAAAACACCTAACAACAAATCTCACGGGCTGGCCTAACAATTAAGAGCATTAACAGCATCAGCAGTCCAATCCTTATAAAGCTTCATAACTTTTAATAATAAAGACTTGAACCAATTTAACAGGATTCCATCACAAGCAAAATCTTGCCTTCGTCTCAAATCAAAACTACTCCAAGCTTAGCAAACAAGGATCAATAACCAAGCATCGTCAAATACCGAGAAAATCCTGTTGCTCGAGAAAAAGGGACCTCGACAGCATTCCTTCACCAAACGGGTTTGGCAAGAAAAGAAAAAAATATGTTGAGCTTCAGAATATATGCACTAGTAATCTCACTTCATCAAAGAGAACATACTTGGAATTCTGAACCTAGAAGAAAAATAACGCTATTGAAGTTTGTTGTCTAGTAGAGAGACACCCTCCCTGTGATATTTATTTATCATTAAGCTTCTGGTACAACAACATCAGTGGTGGCTAAGGAAATAACATGCGTTTTCAGAATTCAAATCTGTTTAGCTACTGGAAAACACTCCTTCAAGAAATTATGAAGCAGTGATGAATACATATCTGGGAAAGTTCTGAAGTGGTCCACATGGGGAGATGTCTCAAAATTATAGGAAATCACCTTTCTCCCCATTCTCCTCTGGTCCTGGATCTCTAACTCTATTAAGTGAAATGGAACAAGTTTATCTGCTGTGCTGTATAAAAAAAGGTGGGGACAAGAAGGCTGCTTTTCTGAGAGCATGGACACAATTTCCGTTAACTTCCTGCAAAAATAGCAAGAGACACTATCATGCATAAATTTTTTACAGCTGATACATGTGCTGACCATTATTTGGAACGAAAAATTAGTTCCCACCAAGGTGTAATGCAACATTCAAAGGAGCGAGACACAAACAGAGCACTTACTGATCCACTTCTGGCAACTTCAGAATTACAGAGAATAGCTTTTCAAATACATGTAGCACCATGGCTTCGATCATTGAAGGTTCATTTCCTTTCTCTTTTGATTCACTGGCTTGATTTTCTAATCCATTTATTTCTTTAGCCGCAATAACTTGCACGGAAGAGCTGCTTTTCTTCAGCAAGGCAGTGGAGAACCCACCAGCCCAGACCTGCCAAGATGGAAGAAAATCAGCCATTAGCACCCCTTCAAAATGAGCAGCATTTCAAAGAGATACACATGCATCAGTGGATATATACACAAAAAATATCTAAAAACTGACACCAAACATCAATAACAGCCAGATGCCAATTAGAGCAGAATCTTCAATTCAAGATGACATTAGCACTCCAAACCATGATTACATGCCTATTTGAAACCTTGCAATAATACTTTTTCTACACTACTGCCGAATTCCACCATAACTGAGCTAATAATTAAGAAAAGTTTAATAGCAACATGCTCAATACTTTCCATCAGTCACCGTGTTCATACCACGCCACAGATAAGCACTTCCTTAATTCTGTTTTTGGAAAGTGAGAAACTTGTTCCACAACCAGTTCAAGTCCATTCATGGTTAGGTTCATAAAGTTAAGCATCCTGCTGAAGTTTAACTTTGTTTTCATTGCATCAAGCGACTGTAATGGTTGTCTGAGAAGCATTGCGGCCAGAATAATTAAACAAATTGTGACATAAATTGCAACCTTTAATGCAACTACACAATGAGATTGCTATGCTAATTCAAATTGTATTTTATTCTGCAAAGCCTAGGCTCACAATGAGCTCTTCACACAACATCGAGCTCGTGTATGATCTATGTTATCAACCTTGGAGTATCTAACCCAGTTGAATAAACTGTGATGAAAAAGGATTTAGAAGCCATTCAAATTTGCTTCAAATCATTGGATCCTACGCAAGTCATTAAGACACTTAGAAAAGCATTATATACCAGGACCATGAAATAAGAAGATAGGGAAGTCTGGCAGAGTAGAACAACTAGGAAGACTGCAACTCTCAATTAAAGCATGAAAATGGTTCCATTCGAGACATAGCCAATCATGATCCATAGATGTAAAAAAACTAACATTTAGTTTCTCCTGGAAGACCAAGATAATAACAACAATTTATCATCAAGACATTCATTATGGGAAAACAAGAATTTGCACCACTATAACATTCATACACTTCCACACCACACAAGAAGATTTGCACAAATTTATCACAACAATCATTGACTTCAACAAGACCATAACTCAACAAACCTTAGGATTAAACTGATTGCCACCTCCAGAATCAGAAACACACCCTTTAATCTTCTCCATTAGTTCCTCCCTCTCTTGCAAGAGTCTAAGGATATAACCATACCTGTAAACAACGACACACCACAACAATTACGAATCCAGTTACAAACCAAAAAAAGTACAACAAATTACAGAAAACAATTGCAATAAATCAACCTACACAAGCCAACCAGTGTTACTAAAGGTGTGAAAAACCAAACACCTCTCTCTACCATCATCTTCCCTCTCAGAAACCCACGAAACAAGCTGATTAGCCAATTCAGCAATCCTCTTCTCCACTCCCTTCCCAAAATCAAAACAAAGCAATTCTCTCATATCAACAACAAACGTAACAGCATGAATCCCTCTTGAATTATACCATTCCACGTACTTTCTTAGATGTTTCTCTCTAGCTCCAAGCCAACCAAGCAGAACCACAGTTACAACTGGTTTTTCATCACTAAAGACACTAACTTCACCGCGAACAACACTCTCTGGTGCTTTGTTCCACGTAAAAGGCCTCTCATTTTGATGAGACTTGAAGTTAAAATCAGAGTTCTTGGTGGGGTTTGAGAGATGAGAAGAGGAAAGCGAGAGGAAGAAATTAATGGGGTTTGGGTTAGGAGTAACGGGTGAGTGAGAGAACGGTGAAAACGAAGAGTGAATGCGAGAATGGCAAAATCCGGGTAATGAAATGATGTGGGTCTGGAGATTTTGTCGCTGTGAGGGTATCGATCGATGGATTATTGAAATGGGTTTTAGAAAATTTGTAGTGGTTGATGTTGATTTACTAGAGAAGAGACTGCGATTGATGACCCTTACAGGAGCTTCCATGGCGGAAAATCTGGTGTGGGTGAGGGGTGGATTTTTGAAAAAGAATGGGGGCTTTGCCTTTGTCTGGCTTGTTACTTGCCTAACTGCAACAGACATTTATTAGTAAGGCCCACCAGTGCTCTGAATCTTCATTTGAATGTCCCAAATGTGTCAGGCCATAAATTTGGGAAACCGGACTCTTTTAACATCTTTTTAGCTGAACACAAATTTAAAAGAAAAAAAATATTAAACTCAATTAACTTTATAGTCTAAATAATAGACTTGATGAATCCAGCCATGACAACCAAACTAGTGTTTTTGTCAGCGGATGGCGCGAAGATACGGAGGATCGTGACAACAGCACAAGGCAGTACAGGGTCGAGGGCTAACCAGGAAGATAGCTTGAATTTTGTAATGGAAGCCCAATAAACCGACAGAGGCATTACATGTTCGAACAAGATGAAGATTAGAATAAACTACTCTTTGATTGTTATATCCTATAGGTAAATGAATGCGACCTTGAGGATTACTAAAAACCTTTTACAATTCAAATTATGCAGACAGGAATGATGTTGTAGAAAAAACCAGAAACTTTGGGTTTCCATTTCTCACCAGCTACAGCAGTGTTGCTCTGGCAATTTGCAGGATGAAGCAGAATTACACTTTTTTGTTACCTTGTTTCGAGAGTGAAGTGCCTGTACAGTGTCCTGTGCCAGATTTTTGACAGGCAGTTCATGCATTTGGTGTGAGATCCAAATTGATGTGATAATAATAGGTTGAGTTTGTGCAGATAAAACCAAAGATAGTTTCGCCGTTTTATTTTCTTAGGATATTGAGCCATCACATTCATCAACTAATCTTAGCAAAATTAACATATTGGAAATTTAGAAATCACAGAAGATACTTGACAAAGAATATGATGTTGCAATCTGAAGGAAATCCTCAAAGAATATGATGGAGATGAAATGCAATGGTAGTTAATGCTACAAAGCGAATGGTGAGGAGAGACAGGATTGAAATGGATTTGAACTTTGTTTCCTGTCCTGAACATAAAAATTCTTGCTATTTCAGCAGCTAAAATCAACACTGCTTCCAGATATCCAAGATTCTTTTCGTCCATCAGCCAGCCAGAGAGTAAAAAGACAAATGATAAGAGGACAAAAGGGCATAACATTCTGGTTGGCAAGCTTAGATTTTACAGGAAACAAAAGAAAATCCTAGGTTGTAAATTTGCTGTTAAGAACCTGAAACAGAACGCCACCAAGCATTGTCCTTACCGATGTTCCAGCTTTGTAATCATCGTATCTTAAATTTAAGCACCTTTCTGCATTCCTTAGTGTCAGTCTCCTCCTTATATTCCATTCCTTTTTATCTGTCTCAGCATCGAAATCCTTCTTGTTCTTAGGAATCTCGCATTGTTCTTTCTTGATTTCTACACTTTCCAAGGCTATTTCGAAGAGAGACATTTTTTTTTCAAGCTGAAAGCTCCTGAATTCTTGTTCGCAAACAATGAGCACAAAGGAGAATGGTTCGAGTAGATATAGAGCACCTTATCCTCACCTTGTTAATGTCCTGAAGCAAAGGCGAAGTGGTTATGAGCCATCAGATACAGAAACCGATTGGCAAGACAGTCTAATGCGTGATCAGAAAAATGGAACTTTTGGTCCTGAGAGTCCAATTAAGTTAGATTTACCAAGAAATGTCAGCCCTTTGAAAAACAGCAGGAGATTTTCTTTAAGATTTGATGATTATTCTCCAACGAAGGACTCTGTTTCCAGTCCTCCTCGAAGGAGGCACAGCAGCAAGTCACCCTACAAGCCACGAAGAGAAGATGGTAATTCTGAACCTATCCCAAATCAGAGAAATGCCAATCCCTTGTTAAGAAGACAAGTTTCTCCTTACAGGGCACAAAGAGAAGAAGGTGGTGATGTTTCACCTACATCAAGTCGGAGAAATCTTGATAACTTGTTAAAATCTGAGTCAGGAAGACAAGTTTCTCCATACAAGGCACAAGGAGAAGAAGCTGGTGCTGTTTCACCTGAATCGGGCTAGAGAAATGTAAGTCCCTTGTCAAAACCAGACCAGAGAAGACAGGTTTCTCCCTACAAGGCACAAAGAGGAGGTGATGCAATTTCACCTAAACCCAGGCAGAGAAACGTTAGTCCCTTGTCAAAGCCAGACAAGGGAAGACAAATTTCTCCTTTTAAATCTGGGAGAAAGGAACACGGTATGCATGAACATCCAGCCCTTGATAAAATGGATCCTGGACTGTTACACAGATGCTTGCAAACTCATTCTCTGCTGTGAAGATGATTCAGACATTCTGGAGATCGTAAAAAATCGGTGCAAAGTTATAAAATTTGATGCTCCTGTGACTCATGAGGTAAGGATGTTCCATTTAAAATCATGGAGGTTCTCATTCAGATAGCAAGGAAAGAAGAGTTTGATCTCCCGATGAACTTTGCATCTAAGATCGCTGCCAAATCGAAGCAGAACCTGAGAAAAGAAATCATGGCTCTTGAAGCCTGCAAAGCACACAAGTAAGAACTTGAACTGATGAACTAAATAAATTCCCTAAACTCTGTATCATAAAAGGTTCATTTGGCACCAACAATGGATTATTTACGCGACTACGCTTGATGTTGATGTTAATGAACCATCTCACCTAAAAGCTTAAGTTTATAAGTGAGGCCCCATAATATGATTTATATTATTCTCTAACACACCCCCTCAAGTGAAAGCCCTTTGGACTTGAAACTTGCACAGACCCACATCACTTTGTGCTTGGTTTTTATCAAATAAATTGGGGGTGGTGAGATTCGAACTCGTGACCGCTGGGTCAACAAGGCTCTGATACCATGTTAAGGAATCATCTCACCTAAAAGCTTAAGTTTATAAGTGAGACCCCATAATATGATTTATATTATTCTCTAACAGTTGAGCTACTCCTCGTCACACGCACTCTATTTATCTTATACACTAATACATTTGAAAAATGATGGAAGTGGAATATAACAGATGGATCTATGAATATAATCTCAATAAAGTCTTCATATCTAATTCATAATGTGTTTATAAATTTGATAATATTTTTTTTTTTAAAATTAAACTACATTTATTTAGAACATAATCTCTAAGAAGTTGAATGAACGCTTACAATAAAAAGAAATGACCGCATTACAAATGAGAAAAGACGCACCTGTATACTCCTCGTTATTGGTAATAATCGGTGTCTAAAAAGAAAATCACCTATAGAAAATTGATCTTCGACCACCAACCATATAAATATTTGTATTTTGGATGGATCCATTTTAAACCATACATTATATTTAAAATGGCTAGACCCTCCAAAAATTATCCTGCCAATAAAGAAATTGCATGATCAAGCGGTTGTCATCGTTGTCTAAACTTCAAGTTTTACAATTTGATTTATTATGTGAAAGGTACACTCCTATAAGAGCAAGTCCAATGGTAGGAGGCATTTTTAAGAGGCAAATGATAGAAATGACTCTTTGAATAGTGTATAAATGGCTCTTGAGGTAATGTGGTCTCCAATGGTAAGAGCCATTTTTAAGAGCTATTTTTTTAATCTTATTTTAAATAAAATTCAATTATTTTCTATATAGTGTAATTATAAATTTCATTATACAATTAGTATGAGTAAGTTATATAATTAAATAATTGTTTTTGAGAAACCCGCAAACAATAAAATTATTATTTTTTAAATAAAACAAAATGAATTTAATTATAATTAAAAGATCTAGAATATTTTAAATTTTAAATTTCGCACTTATTTTTTTACTAAATATTATTCTTAATTACCCTTTTTTTTCCTAAATATTATTATTAATTACCTCCACAACAATTCTAAAAACTAAATTTACACAGTTCTTAAATCTAACTGTTAATTTAAAACATGTAATTAAGCTAATTGCTCTAAAAATTCATAATTTATTAATTTCACATAATTATTATTTTTACTAAATATTATTAATATTCACCATTTTTCAATATTACTAATTATTATTTTTACTAATTATTATTATTAACTACTTATTTTTTTCCTAAATATTTAATACCCCCCACCCCGAAACCCTACTTTATTTTGCGCCGCACCCCCATTTTCATCTCAATTCTCATCAGCTCTCGCCTCCTCCTCCTCCAACCACTACCAAGTGCCAACTCTCTCTTCTTCCTCTCATATCCTTCTATTTCTTCAAAATCCACTGCACCATGTCCCTTCTGTAACCTCTCTAAAAAAACCCAAGAAGATTCTCCTTTCAAAACCTCTCAAAATCCCACCTTTTGCCCCCCTCCCTCGAGCTTCATACCATTTTTGATTTTTTGCAAAAAATCCATCGCTGAAGAAGAAATCAAAGCTTCTGCTTTGATATTCTTGTTCAAGTTTCTATATCATGGGTTCTTGTTCAAATAGCAATTCAACTTCTGTGATTTTCTGTGATTTTTCTTGTTTGAGTGCTGTAAAATATGTGTTCTTGCAATTTTTCAATTCATTGTATTTCTGTGTTCATGTTGGTTTTTATTGGTTGGCAACGGTCAAAAAAATTACAACGGTCGGATTCTGGGTTTTGGCTCCTCGGCCAAAACCTGTGGGAATGCCTCCCGAAAATAGAAGAGGCATTTTGCCTCTTCATTTGCCTCTCCCCGTTGGAGTGATAAATTGAACAAAAAAAGCCAAATTTTGCCTTTGCCTGCTGGGATGCCTCTCCCCCGTTGGACTTGCCCTAATAACATATAAATTTTACGTTTGTTCCTCAAAAATAAATAATTTATGACTCCAATAAAGCTTCCATGTTCATATTCCATTTAGCCACAAACGTATATTATTTATTTGTTTGAGGATATAATTTTCATAAATCAAAATGTTTATAAGATGAACAAGGTTTTAGAGTTGAAGAATTAGTTAATCAATCGCACCTGTCAATCTTATATATTATCTTTAGTCAATGTGTTTGATAGTTTATACTTGGGGCTTGGTAGGACAATATAATTTGTAGCTAGTACCTGCAAAGGATCTTTTTCAAAAAGAGGTAAAGACTATTAGATGATCCCCCATCTACATCACTCCTCCCATTTATTATAGCTACCAATTATATTGGTAATCTTTTTTAGCACCAATATTCAATCAACTTGATGGTAATACATGGAAAACAAATCTAGAATTAACATGTTCCACTCTTTAAAATTTATGAGATAAATCATGAGACTGGATCATATCATATAAAAAAATAACAATGTAGAATTCCCAACAAACCAATATAATTAGGGATAAATGTTTTTTTTTTTTTATAATAAAGATAAGAAAGAGAGAAATATAGACTTGAAAAGAAAAAGAAAAAAACTTTCACAAAAAATTAAAATCAAATCATAATGATAAAATTAAAAAACAAATCTAATTAAGAAAATAATAAGAAAAACTAAAAATAACAATCAAAGTAATAAGAGCCAAATTTCATGTAAAATCAAATGTCAATGGATGAAATTAAAAGAAAAAAACCATTAAAGGATTCAATATCAAATATATTGCAATAAAAAAAAATAGGTATAAAATCTCATATAAAAATCAAATGTCAATGGATGAAATTAAAAAATAAAATTAACTCAATAAATAAACCAAATGCATTATAATCAAATGGATAAAAAAACTAAACAGACAAATAATCATAATTTTTTTTTCTAAGGCCATTATGTTTTTCTAAGAAGGGATTGAATCAAGAGAGAGGAGAAAAAAATATATGAATGGGACAACGACATTTGAATTTGTTATGGCATTCCACGTGTCACTCTAAGGATATAGGTGACGTCCATTTACTAGCACTAGGCCCACGCCAACTATTATTACAATCAAATAATATTTATAAAATATTATTTTATCTAATTATCAGAATTAAAAAAATATAGTAAAATAACTAAGTATCCTCCATCCAAAATTAATAAAAAAAATGGATATTAAAATGTTATTTTTTATTTTCTAAAATTATTTTTGACATTATAAAAATATTTGAAAATATCAAAAAATTTAATTTAAAATATAAAAAAAATATTTATTTTTAAAATATTAAAAAAAAAATTAATTTAATTTACTAATAATAATAGTAATAATAATAATAATAATAATAATAATAATAATTTAATTGTTTTTCTTGCTTACTCTTTTGTTAATGTTTTTTTTTCTCTGTATAATTTAATAATTTTTATTGTTTTGACAGTAATGACAATGATATTTTTTTTTCTTTTGTTAAAGTTTCTAGGATATTTTTAATATTTCATTAATTATATGTTCTAATATTTATTGGATATTATCTTATACGAATATATATAGGGATAAAAAAACATGACCTAGGATTTTTTGAATAAAAAAATTAATATCAGTATTCTTAAATACATTTACTATAATCATATAATGAATAAATCAGATAACATAAAAAAAATTGTCTTC
This sequence comes from Salix purpurea, assembly GCA_027405865.1. NCBI lineage: Eukaryota > Viridiplantae > Streptophyta > Magnoliopsida > Malpighiales > Salicaceae > Salix > Salix purpurea. The sequence continues at coordinate 3,688,870 of JAOWLH010000013.1, read as the reverse complement.
GAATTTTAATTTTCTACTTAACACAATAATAATAATTATAATAATAATAATACTAATAATGATAATAATAATAATAATAATAATAATAATAATTTAATTGTTTTTCTTGCTTACTCTTTTGTTAATGTTTTTTTTCTCCATATAATCTAATAATTTTTATTGTTTTGACAGTGATGACAATGATATTTTTTTAAAAATTTTGTTAAAGTTTCAAGGATATTTTTAGTCTTTCATTAATTATATGTTCTAATATTTATTGGATATTATCTCATAGGAATATATATATATATATATATATATATATATATATATATATATATATATATATATATATATATATATATATATATAGGGAAAAGAAAACATGACCTAGGATTTTTGGAATAAAAAAAAATAATATCATTTTAAAATTAATATTGAAATTTGGTACTCTTTTGTTTAAGTTTATTTCTTAAAAACAAATTTACAATATTTTCATTTTTAATATTTTAAATATAATATTGCCGGGAAAAAATTAAACTAAAAAAAAATACAGATTTACTTAGGTTATTTGCAATTACAAAATATACGCGTCACTTTCCATTTTGATTACATAAATTTTATCAATTATAATTATACCAAATAAATATTAAAATAATAAAATACAATACATATAAAAATAATAAATTTTCTATATAGATAAAAAAAACGCCGCATCGCACGGGTATACCGCTCGTGTTTTTCTAAGAAGGGATTGAATCAAGAGAGAGGAGAAAAAAATATGTCAAGAGCTGAATGGGACAACGACACTTGAATTTGTTATGACATTCCACGTGTCACTCTAAGGATATAGGTGACGTCCATTTACCATCACTAGGCCCACGCCAACTATTTTTACAATCAAATAATGTTTTATCTAATTATCAGAATAAAAATAACCATAGTAAAATAACTAATAAATATATTTTAGGTATCAAAATAATTTTTTTTTTATTTTTATAAAATTATTTTTGACATCAATAAAAAAATCTGAAAATATCAAAAAATTTAATTTAAAATATATAAAAATAATAATTAACAGGGGCAATCCTGATATATTTCATCAGATCGTCACGAATCTGAACACTTTTCAAGAGAATGCGATTCCTTTCCTCTAGAATGGGGAATCCCAGATTCCCATCCATCTCTTTTGCAACAGCACTCCCATATTTGCAAGACTCTGCAAATTCATTATACCAAAGTTAATCCCCCGATCAAATCTCAGATAAGATATAATTATCCCTACAACAGATGCCTTCCGATGAAGAACAGTGTCCCTGCACTCTAACTATATAGCTGGCCAAACCACCAGTCAACGCTTTCAAAAAGTGCAAGATGGTTAAGCATCTGCGTAAATGAATTCCATCCACAGATCATTATTCACAGGGATGACCTCTCAAATTTGATCCTGAACTCATAATTGATCAGATGGATTGTAGCAGAACCAAAACACGCCAAAGTGTTTTGCTCCATATATATATAGAATTTACCAGTTTGTTTTCCAGGTGGCGTAATTCCACAGCTTGGATTTCCTTTAATGGAGCTGCGTCAGCCACTCAATGAAGATGGAGGAGCAGGAACACGCAACCTCGCATTGGTTTGGGTGGAGGGTCGACGAGGATCCGCATCAATGGAAGTTAGATACCTTTCATGCAGAAACTATATTTCTAAAATCAGATCTGGGATCAGCTTGAGTCGACTTATTCATCATATATTCATGTAACTATCTTTGATCCCCGTGACTGTGAAAAAGATGATCAATATTACTGGCTTTAATCGATTTTTTCTGGAAAGATTATAGTTATGAGATCTACAAATCATACAGAAAAAACCCACAAAGAGATATCCTTTTTGAGATCTAAGAACGATAATATGGGAAGAATCTTCAAATAAAAGCTGACAGCACTTTTCTGTTTTCTTTTCTGTTCATCGAAGGAAGAAAAAAGAATATAGCACATTCTGGGAGCATATCCCTTCAGTAAATAGCACAAAAAGGAAAGTTCACAGATAACGTGGCAAGCTCTACGACGCATACTTTGAGATTTTACTATTATTTAATTATTATTCTTTCTATATTTAGCATATGAATTCTTTTTATTACCGATATTATAAATTAGGGTTTCCTCGTACAAAAACTATCAGCAGATAATGGATTAAAATCTTTTCACCATGTTCATCAATAAGCATATTTATTAGATATAAATTATTGAGTTTTGATTGAATAATTCAGTGCATGATAAAAAATAAAAACAATTTTATATTTTTTTTATCTAATTTAAATCTTCAATTTTATGAAAGTTAAAAGAACATTAATTATGGCTTTGGGTCAGGGTTGCAGTTATCCTTGGAAGATTTTCTAACATCAAACCATCCTAATTATAACAAATAATACTAAATATATATATTAAAAAAATAATATTAATATATCAAAATAATCTCAAAACATTAAAAAATAATTATTTAAAATAAAATCTTTAATTCTTTTTAAAAATACTTTTTAAACGAAAGGTAAACACACACTATAATGCTGATGTCAACGGAGATCAATTAGAGAATTAGAAAATCAAGCACTGACTCCTCCTATAATCCATAATCCGTAAGATTAAATTAATGCAAGATCCAACGGTTCAGACTCACCATAGACTGGCTGATGAAAAAAGGAAAGCGACAATCACACTAACGTCTTCTTCACCCTCCTTCAATAAAGCCAAAATCTCTCTCTCTCTCTCTCTCTCTCTCTCTCTCTGCATTTATATACACACACACGCACATTAACGTAAACAGTATTTTATGCTCTCTTGATTTCAAGCTTCTCAGTGTTAAACGTCTCTCTCTCTCTCTGTAAGCCTCTCTTCTTTTAATGGTTTTAAACATTCCATTTTTTTTTTTGTTTTGTTTCAAGTTTGGTTTGAATAGCTGGTTCTATTTCGTTGGTGCTTTTTTGATGGAATCTGGATTTTTTTGTGATAAAAATAAAGGGTATTTGTTAGATTTTCAAATACTTTTTTTAAGTATTTATATATTAGTGTCTGCTGCATGTGGTTTCAGGGTTTTGTTTGATCATTCTAGTTTTGTGTACTTTGATGGTTTTGTGTGTGGGCTTTTTCTGTTTTCATATACTTTCTTTTTTTGAGTTTGCAAGAACTATATTTAGTGTTTTCCTGTTCTTTGTTTGATTTTGTTGCGCATGCTGACTGTGGTTTTGTTTTGTGTTTTTTTTGTTAATTTTTACTGATTTTGTTTTTTTTTTCTCGTCTTGATTGATTTGCTTTAATCATCTGGTGATTATAAACTAATATGTTTTGTGGCTTCTGTATTTGTTGTGATTTTTTGCACGATTCAGAGATATGCAGCTGAAAATAGAGCAAAACAAACAAAAGTTTTTTTGTACTATGGTTTTCTTTTCCTCTGTAAAAGAAAATGCTCTGTCTCTCTTCTGTGATTTACGGGTTGGCTTTAGTATATGTTGTTTGAGTTCGTATCAATTTGAACTTTGTTATGTATGTGTTTGTACAATTTGTCCTAGTCAACATCTTGCTGAATCTTATTTGACCTGTTTGTTTACTCTTTTTTTTTGTTATGTTTGTTTACTCATTTCATTCATTATGAAAAAAATATTTTTCTTAATCGAATAATCGTATTTATGCTTTTGTTTTTCTTCCTCGGCTCCTCCTAATCAAAATAATCTTATTTACGGTTGTGTTTATTTTACGCAGAAACACTGAAAACATGGCTAACAACGATGGGGAAGTGCTCGGGAAACGTGCAGGATGGCCTCCTGTTCTCAATGAAAGGATCCTTTCTTCAATGTCCCGAAGATCTATTGCTGCGCATCCCTGGCATGATTTGGAGATTGGTAAATCTCGTTGCTTAACATGCCATCGTTGTATAAGTAGAGTATGCCTATACAGATACTTTTCTGTCGGCATGGTCCCATTGTGTTTTTGCAATTCTCACGTTTTTCATTGATCATGCTATATGTTTCAATTTATGCAGGACCAGGTGCCCCAAGCGTTTTCAACTGTGTAAGTTTTTTTTCCCTCTCATTTTGGTCCATGGTCATGGAGAAGGCATGCCATTATCTCTTATCTTCATGAGTAACTGACTCTCATCTTCATTCAAGAGAACTAGTGAGGTTTGAGACTATTTTTGGTTATGGGTGCATTGGATAAGCAAGTGCATTCAAGAAATATGCCTTATGAGATGATTCAGAAAATTGGCATATAGTCACATTCATGGAATGTTATATTCCCCCAGTGCTAATTGAACAAGAAGTCTGGATTTATAGTATTTTGCTCTTGTTTTACATTAAGATACTTTGAATTAGATTTTATAGTGGGTTTGCATGACAGGTGATTGAGATCAGCAAAGGCAGCAAGGTCAAGTATGAGCTTGACAAGGCAAGTGGCCTTATAAAGGTATGATCTTGTTCTTCATTTCTTCTGTTATTTTTTTTACCCTTTTAGGTAAATAATGTACGTTTTATTTTCCTTAACAGGAAATGTAACCTCAAATGTTTTCTTTCTGATGATGAGTTTTTTTAACCTTATTGTTCATGATAGAAAGTAGGATTGCTAATACATCGGTAGTGAAAAACAAGAACCATGTGGTTTTACCCTTTCATCTTTCCATTCTGCATGCTGTCATGCCTAGTAGGGAATAGACTGGAAACCCAACTGAATAATGTCATGTACATTGAATATGGTGTCCTGTTAGACAAAGAAAACACAGAGAGAACGATGAACCCTTGAACTACAGGTCTTCCTCAAGGGTCTAAAATTCAGGGATTCACCTCTCAGGTCGCATTATGGTGAATTCAGTTCTTTTAAGTGCAATTAATACTGCAAAGTCAACTTCTGCATATTTCATGTTTTCCTTCGTTTTATGCCCTTTGTTAAGATGAACATGCACTACTGCTTTGCCATATGTATGGTTTTACTCCCTGTCATGTTACATGAAGAAAAAACTTATTACTCCTCTTAAGAACAGGTTGATCGTGTTCTCTACTCATCAGTTGTTTACCCACACAACTATGGTTTCATCCCCCGAACTCTCTGTGAGGACAGTGATCCTATGGATGTTCTGGTACTGATGCAGGTATTCCTTTTGGCTAAAAAAATCTTGTCCGTTCAAAAATAATGACTCGAATTTCAAAGCTCAACTACTTTAACAAGTTGTTGGATTATTCTTTGCCATAGGAGCCTGTGCTACCCGGTTCTTTCCTCCGTGCTCGTGCAATCGGTTTAATGCCCATGATTGATCAGGTGCAACTTTTGATTTTTCCCATAAGTTCCTTTCTTCTTGCTGTTGATCTTCTTTTCTGAGTAGATAATCCCGATAACAGATTTTGGGACCATTGGGGATACAAAAGAAAGGACTGTCTAATGATTCCACCTTTTTCTCATATTGTATTAGATTTATTGAGCATTGTACCTAGAGAACATTTCAGTCTGTGAATTGTTCTGCTGCTCTGACTATCTCTATTGAGTCTGAACAGAGACTGGTATACAAAACTATTTTCATATTATGCATCATCCTGGCATCAATATATAGATATGCAGCCATATTTTCAAGTAGGGAACAAGCAGTTGGTTATGTAAAAAACAAAGGAAATTTTTTGTTACTCCATGATATTCTAGAAGAAATTTGATTACATGAAATTCACTGCATATTTTTTCTCCTCATCTGTACCTCATTCAAGCGCGGGATAGGAATTAGCAATCACTAACTAGAATTGCATTGCAGGGTGAAAAGGATGACAAAATCATTGCAGTGTGTGCTGATGACCCTGAGTTCGTCCATTACAAGGACATCAAGGAACTTCCTCCACATCGCCTGGCTGAAATTCGCCGCTTTTTTGAGGACTGTATCCACATTCATACAAGTTCATAATTTGGTTTACTTGTAGTCATAAGTTAGAACGAGTAATTAGTTCCTCCATTGAATAAGCGGACAAAACTTACTGAATCCATTGCATAGCATGTGCGCATATTATCCATTTACAACATCTCCACTGTCTATCCTTTACGAATGATGAATAATAGATAAGAAGAATGAGAACAAGAAAGTTGACGTTGAAGACTTCTTGCCAGCTGCCTCTGCAGTTGATGCCATCAAGTATTCCATGTGAGTTCTTTCCCATCTTATGTAAAACATTGCACTGTGTTTTTTTATCAGACCTAAAGTCTATGATGGGTTTCTGGTTTGTATAATAGAGTATTCTTACTCGTGATTTTTGTATTATTTTCCAGGGATCTGTATGCATCTTACATTGTTGAAGGTCTGAGGCAGTGACTCTGAAGATTAGTTAGGTGAGTGGCTGATAGCTAAGACCACCTAGTATCAATCATACAAAGGCTAGACTTCTTGATAAATGCCTTTTTGCAATGCTTCTAATATTCGCTGGAGTTCATGGTTCACCCATGCTTGTGTTTGATATTATGCTTATATCTAATCAATAGAAATACCAGATGCTCGTTGCAGCTTCTGGAAGAAAATATATTTCACTTCAATAGGGTCTTGGTTCGTAGAGTGATTATTTTCATTTTCTATTTTAGGAATACAATATATAGCTAATGATTCAACTGAGTATACGTGTTTGTAGTGATGAATGGTCTGTGAAATCAAACAGTTAGCAAGGGCAAATAAAAGAAATTTTCCTACTAGAATGGAAAACATGAAATTAGATGCTTAAATTCTGGAGGACGTGGCTCTTTTCACCTCCTCCTTTTGACAAAGCTGCTTTGAAATTTACAATAATTTCATCACCCTCAACCGCAAACCAAGCTTGCTACTGCAAGGAGGGGTGGTTGTTAATGGCAGAATGAATAAATTGACGTCATCTTTTTGTCCATGAGAAAGCTACTTGCTGCCATCCTCGTTAACAATGGCATGCAATACCAAAGGGTCCTGACGTGAGTGGTGAGGGCGTTCTCGTCTCTTAAAAGAGATCAGGGGTTCAACCCCTCCTCTTGTATGGAGTCGGCTATTTTGGGAGCACTTTCACCTCTTTGGGGCTCATCCGGTGCTAACGTGGATTAGTCTGCGCCAGCGTCTAGGACACCGCGTGATTTATACAAAAAAAAAAACACACACACACACAATGGCATGCAACCTAAGGGTGAGATAGTTAAAATAGGTCTTGAGTTCGAGTCAGAAACCTAAGATAGTTAAAAATTTATTCGTTTATTTGGACTCACAAAATGTATTTTTTATAAAGTAGAGTTTCTTGCATTAAAAATAATAATAATAAAAAGTTTCAGGTTCAGTTCATAAACGCAGCCGGGCTTGGTGTGTTAGATCTTGGATCAGAATCTATCATCAAGTGGGCTCACCTTAACCAGTTCAAAAAACTGAAAGCAATCTTATTCAGCCCTGCCAATCAAACTAATGACCTCAGATCCAGGGACACCACCCAGGTTTTGCAAGATGGGAGTTTGATACGACCAAATTTGATTGGCCTGACAAGTCATGTAGCCTTCTTCATCTATCTAGTAAAATAAATATTTTATTTTTCTTACAAATACTGAAATAATATCCTTTTGAATTAATCCATATATTCCACCATCTAGCTTGTGACTCGAACTTTGAATTGAGTCATAAGCCGAGCTGGTTTATGATTATGGTTCCCATAGCTATTTGTAGGAGTGATCATTTTCAGTTCGGTTCAGTTTTTATCTATAAAAATAATCAAATCAAAATTATATATATAAACTGGTGTAAACCGACCGATTTGATTTGTTTTTTTATGTAAAAAAATGAATAATAATTTTGGTTTTTTAGGTTTCTTTTTACTTTAACCGGTCTTTCCCCTCTCTCATTTCACCAGAACATAATCGATCCAAAAAAATTGAACTGGACCGGAAGATTTTATTGTATATTTTTTTAATTTGAATCGATTCGATTTCAGTTTATTGGTTTCAACCTTAAAAAACCAAAAGTGGACTAAACCGGAAGTTTTTTAAAATATTCTAATCAGTTTTTTTAATAGTTTAATTTTTTCAATTTTCTAGATTTAATCTATTTTTTTATTTATTTTTTTCCCTCATGAATAGCTGTTCGGTTTCAAACATGAAGCTAACTGCACACAGGTTTGAATATGCTCTCCCACTCACCAAATTGCAGGCCAAGTTGTACCTGTACACGTACACCCTCATGCTCATTTCCCTTGGTCAAGCCCAACCAATTGCTTACTAAATTCCACCAAACTGTGGTGCCAATATAATATATCTCGGTTTTTGCAGTTGTGATTGCTTTTAAAAGTATGTTTTCGTCCAAAAATACATTAAAATGATATTTTATTTTTATTTTTAAAAATTATTTTTGATATCAGCATATGAAAATGATATAAAACACTAAAAATATTTAATTTAACCCCCCCCCCCCCCCCCCCCCTAACTAAATCAGCTCAAATGTCTAATATAATATATGCTGTGCTGTGCCCCCCACTAAGCATGCTGGCCATCAGCACATTTTACAGAGCAGGAAGAATCATATTATATTATACTACTCGAACACTACTACTGTACCTTCCTTAACCCATTCCACCAAGATTTTCAATCCTCGAAAACCTAGCTTTACTGTTACTGTTTATCTCTGAGGCGACACTGTGTTTTTTTTATTGTTTTTGTATTGTTACTGTGTGATAATGTTAAAAATTAAATAAAATATATAATACCGTAAGGTAAGGGTAAGGGCATGCATTGGCTAGCATACCCAGAAAAATTGTATTTAATTATTAAAGAAACATGTTGATTATGACAAATTATTTCCAGGAATGATGACTTTTTATGATAAAGTGGGAAACACTAGGGCCCAGGATGGCCCATCTGCTCTTCTTCTGGCATTGGTAATTGGTTTCAGGCTCTTATTAAAATGGACCCCATTTATGATTTCAATTTTATCTTCTTCTCTTCTTCCTTCACCACTCAAAATCACTCATGCAATCGTATATGATAAAAATAATACAAACATGCAAGTGGGGTCTTGGCCTAACGGTTGAAGAGACTTGTTTCCTTTCTCTGTACCAGGGTTCAAGTCCCACCATCCACGCCTGTCACCCCCACGGTGTCTTACATGCTTACTGGGTTTGCAGGATTTTCAGTGAGTCTGAGGATTAGTTGTGGTGCGTGTAAGCTGGCCCGGACACTCCGGTTATAAAAAAAAAAATACAAACATGGGTTAGAGAAATAAATTTATGTTTTGAATAATCCAGCAATATATTTTTATATTTTGAAACAAAAAGAACGAGAGTGGTAGTAGTTTAGTATTGCGGTGCATGATGTTTTTTTAAAATATTTTTTATTTAAAAGTTACTATTATTTTTATTCTATACATCATCAGCACATTAAAAAAAACAAGAAAAAAATACTAATGTGTGATGTATTTGATGTTTTTCTTAAAAGTAAAAAAATACCTAAAAGCAAAAGACACCGCACTCCTTGTACCGAGAAAATAATCAAATATTACCATGATGTATGCAGCAGCAACTTGCAAGCCTACGGTGTTGTGGGTTGTGATTGGCCACCGGATACCAACAGCACTAGCAGACTTAAAAGATTTTTATTTTTATATTTTATTTTAAATTAAAAAATAATGTTTTTATATTATTTTAATGTGCCGATTTGAAAAATAATTTAAAAAAAATAAAAAAAAATATTATTTTGATACATTTTTTTTAACAAAAAACCAGTTTCAAAAGCAACCGCAATCACACTCCTAAACAGGGAGTATAGTTGAGGTTCTTTTTAAGAGTGTTTTTTCTTCATAAATGCGTCCAAATGATTTTTTATTTTATTTTTGATATCAGCACAGCACATGAAAATAATCTAAAAACACCAATTTTTTTAATTCAAATTAACAGATGAATAAAAAATCATTAATTTTTTTTCAAAAAATATTTTTGAAACGCGGTAACAAACACTCCAAAAGCTGGACCACGTGATGTTAGAGAATAGTATAAATCATATTCTAGAACCCTAACTATTAGTTTAATCTTTTAGATGAGATGATTCTTTAACGCGGGAGACTTCAAGCATTTCAGGCCTCTCTTTACTGGAAGAATATATAAGAGTTCGCACAGGAATTGAAGGCAGATCGAGGACCAGAACACCAATTTCCTGCACCTTTTTATGAATGTGTTCATCATGAGGTAGTTTCTTTGGCCAGAACACAGCACAGAAGAGATCTTTCGACGACAAAAAGAAACACCCGATGTGGGCTAGACTGGGGACAAAGGCCAAAGCAATAAACTAAAGAAGATAATGACAGACATTGTTGGATAAAATTACATTCTGATTCCAAGAACTTCATTTTTATCCTTTATACTATCTTGTCTGTGTGAGAGAGAAAAAGGGTTTCCACGAAGGACAAGATTGTTCTTAGTAAACCTTCCAAAACAAGGCAAGCATGATTTTCTTATTCATGGGCGTGTTCTGCAGACAGTTTTTTAAATATTCAATCATATTATATATCCATTATCTTACTTTGATTTCTCAAAAAGCGCAATCCAAGCTTAATTGTTGTATACACGCATTGATCTGCGGTGTTCTAGCTGTCTTTCTTGAGCTCTGGTTCTAGCAAAAGCCGGAGGACAGCTAGCCGCTGTCATCCTTGGCCATCATGGTCGGGTTTTATTAATTAAGATTAAAATTAAGTGTACCTGTTGGACCTTAAATGCTTAATCAGTAATGATTAATGGTAGTAGCAGAACAGCAATTAAAGCTTGGATTCTCTATTTATCAAGAATAAAGAGTAACCAATATGTCTTCTTCTTTATCAGGAATTTAGAATAATATTCTGTAAATCAATCAATTTCTGATAAAGCATGTTGCTTCACAGCCTCCACACGTAGTTTAACGGTACTATCCTAAACTTATAATTTATGTAGCAAACAGATTTAAAAACTTAAGCTGTTAGGTGAGGTCTCAAGATATAATTTATATTATTCTTTAACATTTCCCTCAAGTAAAAGCTTTTTGGGCTTGAAACTTGTACAGACTCACACTACCTTGTGGTTGATTTTTATCAAATAGAATAAAAATGATGAGATTCAAACTCGTGACCGCTGGGTCAACAAGGTTCTGATACCATATTAAGAAATCATCTCACCTAAAAACTTAAGATGTTAGATGAGGGCACATAATATAATTTATATTATTCTTTAACAAAGTAATATCATGAATAGTGATATTAATAACTCTATGACAAATCTCTTCCTTGCATTTATGCTACAGTTAATGTCTGAAACACAAAAGCACATGCAAGAAGAAGGTTAAGGTATATCGTTTTTGTTTTCCATCACAGCGGGTCCAAACCCTAGCTCAGAATGTTGTTTTTATTCAGGGGAGGGCCATGGTGTATTGATTTTTGTCCAAATCATAGCAGTATGTGTAGTAATAAGATGGTGGCCACCCTATTTGCCGCCGGTGGGGACAGCTAGGGTTTCCTTGATGGTATGATCAAGTGTCGCCATCAGAACCTTCTCAGGAAATGCAGAGATCCATGCATGTTATTGATAGATAGCCAGTCCACGTTGTTGACATGAACCGTCTAACCCATTATTATAGTTTCTTGAATTTTTAATTAATGCCATCACCTAATCTTTCTTTCTCCTTCTAGCAACCTCACAATAAGTTTGTTGAGCAAAATAATCACACCCTTCAAACGTCGAGGAATAGGATAGATAGATACATGATACATATTTTTTTTTCTTTCTTAAGAGTGAAATTGCTGCCCGTTCTTAGCTTGGAACTCTCGTTTTCACTGATATTTCTATGTAACTTGAAAATGGTGGGTTGATTTAATGTGCTCGGTGAAAATAAAAATCCAAGTAAATGGTAAAAGAAAATAAACAAAAGTCTTTATGAAGCTATCATTTCAATTATGAATGAAGGAATTCAATAATGGAAGACAAAACATTATTCCAAGATGACCCTCGATGTCAGAAAAATATAATCTATCATATATGCATGTGGATTGCGATTCAATACTTTAAAACTAATTATAAAAACTTTTTTCTCAAGGTAGGAAGAACTACTATAATAATTGATTGCAAAGAAAATTATGCATGTTCATTCAACAACCACCCATTCTCTTGATTCTATTAACTTGCCATCCGACTGGGTAATCTATATATATATATATATATATTTCACACCACTTGACACAGAGTTACATCAAAACTTTAATGTATTTGTTTTGGATAAAACCAAAACTTTAATGTTGTTTACTATACAAATTATTTGCTAAAAGATGAGAGCCATATCATTATGATAGTGTTAGTTTTTGCATTGGAAATTATGTTTGATTACTGATTAGCTTGAAATAATATTAAATTAATATATATTTTTAGTGTTTTGTAATAATTTTGATGTGTTGATATTAAAAAATAAAATGATATTTTTTATTAAGAAAACAATTTCAAATAAAACTCAATCCAACTATAGATCATCAAATTAACTCACTAGATGGAGTTTTGTAGCTATTATTTTTAGTATGTATTTGATATTGTGGTGCATGATACTTTTCAAAAACATATTTTTTTTCTTGAAAATATATCAAAATGATTTTTTTAGTATATTTTATTTTTTATATCGACACATAAAAACCATATAAAAACATTAAAGAAATATAAATATGTTTTTTTCATGGAATACATACCTTAAAACATAGTCAAAAGCTAAAGTTAATTACTACACTCTCAAATACTTACTCGTACAACTAGTACTTTTATCCCATCAGATATGGCTTATATATAATATGCAAATTGTTCGTAGCAATCCATGCTAGGTAAACATAAACCATATCATACATGATATGACATAGATTTGATATTGTTTGCCACATAGCAATGAGAAAATGAGAAACATAAATAATGATAAAACTCAAATCTAACGGGCATAAAAAACCATGGAAACCCATGGTCTCGGACAATGTGCTTAGACCTAATGTCATGGGTTAAGCCAAGGGAAAGACTCGTCTCCTTTAAGCTCGACCAAGGAAAAAAAACAAACTCTCTTAGGTCCAGCTTAATGGAAGAGCTTAGTTTTCATGGGCTCAATTAAATTCTGTATATTTCTCTCTTTTCATTCCTAGGTGTATGGAAAATATCATAAGAGTCTACAATATTTTTCATCGTATTAATGTTTATGTATGAGATTTTTATCCCTTATTGAATGTTATCAAGGAAAAATTACACTTCATCCATGAACGAATGAATATGAAGCGTCCCCAATACAATTGCAAAACTTTTTAAAAATGTGATTGATACGAAGGCTTTCTAAAGAAAAAGTCTCACAACACTCCAGATGATTGGTATAAAGTCTTCTTAGTGCAGTAGCACAATTCTCTAGGGGATGAATTTAGTCCCCTTAGGGCATTAGCCTCATAACTCTCCAAATGATTGGTATGAGGTCTCCCTAGATAATAGCTTCATAACTCTTCAAGAGATTGATGTAAGATCTTCTTAGTGCGGTAACATAACTGTTCAAGGGGTGAACTTGGTCTCTCTATGAAAATAGCCCCACAATTCTTTAAAAGATTGGTACGAGGTCTTCTTAGTGTAGTAACATAACTCTCTAAAGGATAAATTTGGTCTTGCTAAGGTAATAGCCTCACAAGATAATAGCCTCACAACTCTTCAAGTGATAGAATTGGTCTTTCTATTATAATAATATCACTCTCCAAGAAACCTAGAACCACTTAGAGATTTTCTAAGTAAAGGCTTCATCTTTATTGGGTTCCACCTAGTCATTTAGAGATTTTCTAAGTATAACATCATCCTTTTTGGATTTCCCCTCGTCCACTAAAAAAAAATTAAGTTCCTCCAATAAGTACTGAGATGATAGTTCATTCAATAAGTTTGGAGATGTGAGTTCCTTTAATAGGAGTTGAGTTCTTGCAATGAGTTTAGAGATGAATGTTTAATGGAATGAGTTCCTCTGTTAAAATATGGGTTCCTCCAACCCAATGAGTTTTTCCAATAGGTTCCTTCAACCATGTAAAAACTTTTCTATGTATAAACATCTGTATAAGTTTCTCCACCTATTAAAAAATCTAAATATGATTTCCTCTATGGTTTCACCTTACTTTCCTAAAAAAATCTTTAAATATAGGTTTCTTAATGATTTTCCTTTACCTACTTAGAAAAACAATTTCAATCATGGTACATGCCTATACATACTGTCTTTTTGGTATATTACCTACGATTTCCATCTTCTTTCTCATTAAAAAATAAATAAACTCATTGTACCAGATATTTTTACAAGTCTTTGTGTGCAAATATCACGAAAACTTAAAGGGCTATTAATAAACCTAATTGAACTGGTCTAAAAGGCCCTAAAAACTCACGGTCTAAGATAAAGTGCTTGGACCCAACATCATATCTAGCCAAAAGAAGGACCTGGTTCCTTTAGGTCCAAACTAAAGGAAGAACTCAACCTTTATAAGATGAGCTATATTTAATATCATACTCTCCTTGTACCCCTAAGTGTATGAAAAATCTTTCAATGACCTACCATATGTTCTAAAGCAGTAATGTTTTATAGGGTTTTTTTTTTTATCTCGCATCAAATGTTATTAGGACAAGATTATACGTTGGCCTCACCTCTTTACAAGAAAACAAGACTCATGAGTTATAAATAACACATGAATCCTTCAATCTACAGGTTTATTATCTATTCATTCTCAATATTTTAGCATATATATATATATATATATATATATATATATATATATTAAGATATTTACTTAAGAATATGAAAATCTTTGAATCTTTAAAAAAAAAATACAATTATCAACTATCTTGGTCTACTAGGCACCCGATACAAGCTACCAACCACCTTAGTTGGGGAGAATAACTTAGATTGTTAGAACCAAAAGATTAATCGATTATTCAACATATAAACATTGCTACTAGGCTATTTAAGACATCATCAAATAGACTTCACATTTTTTTGTCTTATTGTTAGCTTATTCTCTTATCATTTTTATACAATGAATTAAATTACTCTTTCAATTATATGTGAAACATTTATGAAACATAATTTCTATCAAACCTTTATTTTAATTGAATTAGTGAGTAATAACAAGAAAAAAAACATAACCATATCCTTGGTAAGACAAAACCATTGTCTACTCAATCACTAATTAAGCCAAGACCAAAAAAATAATTAGAACACATTGGGATTTTCCAAGTCCCAAGTATTGCCATACAAAACTCGTTTTTCAAGTATTTTTTTTTTGCTAGGAAATGAATTAAACAATTGTTTTATTTTATTTAAAAAAAATATTTTTAACGTCAAAATATGAAAACAATTCAAAAACATAAGAAAATAAATTTAAATAAATTATTTTTTTTTTAAAAAAAAACATGTTTTCAAATGATTTTTCAAACAAAGTATAGTTGCAATAGCAACACCAAGATGGTAACTAATAAAATTCCTATGACAACTCGAAAACCCCGAGAGCCTCATTAATCCATACCCACTCCTCCTCCTCTCTTTTTTTTCCCCTCACTTTTCCCGCGTTCGTACCGGCTACCGGCTACTCCATCTCGATTCTTTCTTCCTAAAATCGCCTATCACTACACCTACGGGCACTTTTGTGACCGTTAGAGAATTACTCTTCTAATCTAGACTTTCCTATCGATCATAATCTTTGAAAAGCGAAAACAAAAATTAATGATTTTTCTTCAACCTAGAAAACCTCCACACTGCATTATCTTCTGTATTCTCCGGATCATTTTATCATTATTTGAATTAATTTAAACCACTTATTGTAAAAAGAAAAGAAAAGAAACTTGCAAGGAGCAGAGTCGAGCCCGGCCAGTCAACTCCAAGAATTTGTTTTATTTTTAGAAACCTAAAATAACATTAATTTAGGGTTTTATCATGAGGTAGATGATGGAATGAATCACAACTCACGCCTTAAATTGGGCACGATAATAAAACCCTAGGAGATGCTAATAGTACCGTAGCCTTCCTCTGGAATGAGAACTTTATTACAGAATAATGGCTGGTGTCCAATTCTGTCATTTCACAGATAGCTTTCGATGTTATTTTTCGTTTTGATTTCACTTTCTTCTGTCAACTTTGCTGCTCTGACAGTATGCAGAGAGAAGAGCGAGAGACTGTAGCTGAACAAAAAGAAAAACAATAAAAAGAAAACCCCATAAACACTCCTCAAAAACCCTGAAACAATCTCTCTCTTCCCTTCACTTTAATGGAAAACCTCCCGCATTCTCAGCACCCAAACATGCTCTCTAAGAAACACTTCACCAACCCCAGCAAAACTGTCTACAACGACGTATTTGGTGGCCCTCCGCGTTTTGGAGTAGCCCCAACCCTGTCCCCCCGAGTGGAAGACTACAGCGAGATATTCGGTGGGTTTCACGCACCTCGTGGAGCTTCCTCTTCGATTCCAGTGCTCGATCTCCCATTGGTAGATAATGAAGTGGCTGAAGATGTTTTCTTTGATGTTAGAAGCTGTTCTGGGTTTGATTATAATGAGGTTTTTGGTGGGTTTAATGGCTCTGACTTTGCTGTTTCCTTCGAGGAGTTGACGATGAAGGAATCTGAAGGCCGTGGCTATTCCTCTGATGAAGCTTGGTATGGTTATTTGTGCTCTTAGAGTTGATTTTTTAAGTTTTTCTTGGGTTTTTGTTTTCAGCTAAAATATAAAAATAATGTGTGTAGTCATTGCTGTTTTATTTATATTTTTTTAGGTGTCTTATTTCTTGTGTAAATTCTGTTTTTTTAGTTTTTTTCAGCTTTTTCAAAGCTAAGTTGAATATGTGGGCTATATACAGATATAGTGTGTGTGTGTGTGTGTCGATTTAAAGTGTAATATTGGAGATTGCGGTATATGGGAAGTTAGCATGAGGTAAACTATGTGAGGTTTGATTTTGAGATTTTAGCTTCAGGGATCATAGATCGTGGTGTGATTACGCATATGTTGGTGCTTTGTGAAGTTCATGGCTGGATGATCAGATGTTCTGAGGAGAAATTTGTTTTATTTCTTTAAAATATGAGGTTTCTTTTTCCAGGGAATTGAGTATTACTTTTAGTGTAGGCAAGAATAGTATTGAGGATTTTAGTGTAGGCAAGAATAGTTTTGAGGATTTTAGTGTATGCGAGCATAGCTAGAAGCTTCTTCAAGAAGGTTGTGCCCTTTGCAAAATCAGGAGTTGTGTTTATTTTGAAAATGATTAGTTAGTCATGAAAATCTTGATGCTTTGGTTGTAGGCTGATGTGGTTGTTGACTGTTTATTTTATTTGATTTCTTGAATTGTTTTGTGGGTTCTGTATGTTTGTTTCCATTGAGTAAAAAGTGATGGCATCTTCATTGGTATCCCCAGCAAGATAAATCTGATAGTAGATTGCGGTTTTTCTGTTTACCCATTCATAGGACACCAGAAGACCCTGAATATTTATCAGAAGACTCAGATAATTCTACAAAGAACCAATGCTTGTTGAATGGTGACTCTCATGAGTCCATTGAGGGGAGCATGGAATTTAACATATCATATCATAAAGCTGCTCAAAGCAGCAACGAGCCAAATGGGATTACATATGTGACTCAGCCACTTGATGTTCCTGGATATGCTTTTATGGTTGATAAAACCATGTCTTTGCCAAAGTCAGATGATGAGCACCCACCTCTGCAGGTGAGTGATGATGGCCATCTCAACATTGATTTCACTGGGGAAATGTTGGGGGGAAAGAAGCTTAGGAAGACCATGTCATATCCGGCTAATGGTAGCGATGATGATCTAGTTTTTGGAAATGAAGTTAGACCTCATAAAGAATATGTACGAAATGGCTCTCTTCCTAATGAGATGTTTGTAACTATTTCTGATGTCAGCCTTAAAACTCACCCCTCTCAATTGCCACCACCTTCTAGACCACCTCCTGCATTAGATGTCGAAAAGAGAGATTCTTGTAAATCAACTCCAAATTGTCAAAGTGCTGCTTCCTCAGGGAGTGCTGGTGATAGTTCTCCACCTTACTTTGATGTTGAGGTAGATGCAAGTTCCTCTGCTGCTGCCTCTGCTGCTGCTATAAAAGAAGCTATGGAGAAAGCTCAAGTCAAACTGAAAAGTGCAAAAGAATTGATGGATAGGAAGAGGGGTGGTTTTCAAAACCTTACAAAATTGGGTTCAAAGAATGATAGAAAGGATAGAGAAGGTAGGGTGGTTAAGCTTGTTGATATGTCTGATGGTACAAAATATGAAGGGGAGCAAGGCACATGTGAAAGCGAAGAGAATGGAATGGATGACAGGCAAAAGGTTACAATTCCAGATTCTTTAGGGAAAAGGCATCTAAACACAGCAAAAAAGTCTGATGAGAAGCATGGAAGGGAATCCTTGGCACCTCAAGGATCTGATAAAATTGATGAAGCTGGTGAATGGAAAGAAGCTACACAATTTTTTGAACTGGTGAGAACAAATGTACCCAGAAAAGTCGTTGACTTGGCAAATAATGATAATTGTTTTCTGCAAAACACAAATATCCATGAACAAGGGCAGAAAGAGAAAACGACACAAATTTCCATGGAATCATCACGGCTGAAGTTAGAAAATGGCAAGAAAGTACAAGCAATTACAGCAGATCATGAACTGGAGGAATATGCCAACAACAACAAAGTATCAAAACCAGCTCGTGACCTAGGGGGAAGCAATGGGAGATCAGAAGCTGCTAAAGTGGCACACACAGAGAAAGGGCTTGAGAAGAAGGTTCAAGTAGCTCAAGAGGTTCTTAGAGTGGAGGATGAGGAGAAACTAAGAATGGAAAAGCAGCAGTCTTTGGAAACTGATAAAAGACAAACTAGAGCTGATGGGTCGCGAAAACATGAGCTCATGGGAGAGGTTCCGCGAGCACAAAATAAACACGAAGGTGAGCAGACTGCAGAGGACAAGGAGAAAGAGCCTTGGCCGAAAGAGGCTGTTAGAAGTGTGGAGAATGAGAAACTATTTGTTCGTAAAAAGGAAGGTGGTGAAAGGAGACAATGGAGCATTTTTGAGAAGGAAGAAAATGAAAAGAAGCTCAAAGCAGCTCTTGAACAATTGGAAAATGAGAGAAGACAAAAGAAGGCATTGAAGCAGAAAGGAAAGGAGAAGAGGATAAAGGAGGCTCGTGTGAGGGAAGAAACTGAGAAGAGGCAGAGAGATGCTTATGAGAAACAAGAAGAGGAGAAGAGATTAAGAGCAGCTCTTGAGCAGGAAGAAAATGAGAGGAGATTGAAAGAGGCTTTGGTGAAGGAGGAGAATGAGAGGAAACTGAAAGAGATTCATGAGAAGGAAGAGTATGAGAGGAGACTAAGAGAGGTTGCTGATAGGGAGGAGAATGAGAGGAGACAAAGAGGGATTCGTGAGAGAGAAGAAAATGAGAAGAGACAAAACAAAGTTCTTGAGAAGAAAGTGAATGAGAGGAGAATACAAGAGAATGAGGGAAGGCTGAGAGAAGCTCGTCAAAGAGAAGAGGATGAGAAAATATTAAATGAAGCTCTTGAGCATGAAAATAAGAAAAAACAGAGAGAGGCTAATGAAAAAGAAGGAAATGAGAAGAAATGTAAAGAGCTTTTTGAAAATGAAAGGATTGGAGAGACTCTAGAGCAGGAGGCAACTGAAAAGCGACTAGAAGAGACAAATGAGCAAGATGAAAGTGGCAAGTTAAGAGAGACTCCAGAGGGAGAAGTGAGTGAACTAGGAACATGCAAGTCAGAAGAAATGGGGGATGCATCCCAAGAGACCTGCAACTTGGAAAACACTGAGGTGAAACTGAAGGATGGCTCTGAGATTGATAAACCAAGGATACTAAATGAGATGGGTCAGAACTGCAGGGTAGTGAAGCAGGCCTGTAAGACGGATGTCAATAGAAACCTTGGTTCAACTAGATTAGCTGGCAAACATGAGAGGAAGAATGGAAAACAAGAAGTGACTGGGGAAGTTGCCCATGAAGAAATTGGCAAGGTACCTCCAGGGCTGAAAATCAGTGACAAGGAAGAAGCAGTTGAAACAGTGAGCGTGCAGGTTGATGGAAAAACGAAAGTGTCTGGTGTGGCTCAAGGCAACTTAGAACATGAAAATAATCAATCTGTACTGGAAGATGATGTGTCAGTTTATGGTGATGAAAGGATGAGGAAAGCAGGGGAAGCTGGGAATGCCACTGGACAAAAGAGCATAGAGAGAACTAAGAAAGCCTTCCAATTAGAATCTGATATTGCGAATCAAGGGAAGGAATTTGCTCGGGATAGGAGCGACAGAAGAAAGAATATCCCCCAAGCATTTGCTATGAATCATGAAGACAGAAAGGACAATTTCATGTCAACTGGTGCAGTGAAAAAATCAGTCGAGACTGGAAGGAAAATAGAAGCTGTTCAGCAAGCTAATTTAGAAGCAAAAGGAAGTACACCGGGATCAACTCAGCAGCTTAATACAAGTGAAAGAAAAGTGAATAATCTCAATAAGACCCTTTCATCAGAAGAAAAGGAAGCTGAGAGGATGAAAAGAGAAAAGGGGCTGGAAATGGAACGTCTTAGAAAGCTAGAAGAAGAGAGGGAGAGGGAAAAAGAAAGAGAAAAGGACAGAATGGCTGTTGACAGAGCAGCTCTTGAAAGGGTACATTTTGAAGCTCGTGATAGGGCAGAACGGGCTGCTGTGGAAAGAGCAATAACTGAGGCCCGTGAAAGGCTAGAGAAGGCTTGTGCAGAGGCTAGGGAGAAGTCGTTAACTGATAACAGATCTTTAGAGGCCAGGCTCAGGGAACGTGCTGCAGAGGCACGAGAGCGTGCTTTTGGAAAAGTAATGTCTGAAAGGACTGGTTTGGAGGCAAGAGAACGGGTAGAAAGATCTGTCTCAGATAAATTCTCTGTTTCTTCAAGGAATGATGGAATGGGACCTAGTTCTTTATCCTCAGTATATAATGGTATGTATGCTTTGCAAACTGGAATTTAATACAAAACTTCTTACACAACTTCGCACATATTTGTTGTTATCCTTTATTGCTTCTGAACCATGTATTTCCCTGTACAAAAAGGTTCCTACTATACGGAGAGATCTGAAGGGGTAGAAGGCGAGTCACCTCAAAGGTGTAAAGCAAGGTTAGAAAGGCATAGGCGAACAGCTGAACGCGCGGTATGATTTTCTTCCTACAGAGTAAATAGCAATCAGTTGCTTACATCGAAGGAGTTCATCTGTAATGTTTTGGCTTTATGGCAGGCAAAAGCTCTAGCAGAGAAAAATATGCGGGATCTTGTTGCTCAGAGAGAACAAGCAGAGAGAAATGTAATAATTTTCATGAAGAGATTTCTGAACTTTTTAACTTGCTCTGCATATCTCACATGAAAAATTCCACTCTAATTTTTCTTGCAGAGATTAGCAGAAACTCTGGATGCTGATGTCAAGAGGTGGTCCAGCGGGAAAGAAGGAAACTTGCGTGCATTGCTGTCAACTTTGCAATACGTATGTTGTATTCTCCTTGCATTCTTTTAGGAATGATGAAGTCTTCTGGTTTCCTTTAATGCTTCTAAAATGTAATCAATTGAAGTTTTTGCTGCTATACCCATTTTTGGATAATATATGAAGATAAAATTTGAATAAATATTTTATATAGCCAAATCAATATTGGAAGGTGTATCCCTCTTGTGTTGTTAAGGTGTCTGGGTAGAGTTTCTCTTGTTTAATACTCTCCACCATCTAGTTCACGTCATTTCCTTTTTTAGGTTTTCTAGATGTTTAGATTTGTGGCCTCCTTTCTTCAGTTTTCATTCAATCTGGCCTGTACAATGTTACTTGAACTATTTCTTTGTGGCAGATCCTTGGGTCTGGCAGCGGCTGGCAACCAATTCCATTGACTGAAGTAATAACTTCAGCAGCTGTAAAGAAAGCTTACAGGAAAGCCACGCTTTGTGTTCATCCGGACAAATTACAACAACGGGGTGCAAGTATTCAGCAGAAGTACATATGTGAGAAGGTCTTTGATCTTCTGAAGGTACTGTTTTGCAAGTTTCTTCCAGCAACTTCAGTGATTATTGAAACTAGTAAATATGCTTGACAAGTTCACAAAATCATTTTTAAGACTGTCTTGTATTTTTGTTATTGGAAAATAGCCTTTCGTACACCCATGACAAAGCCCTCACAGGAAGATCTATAGCTTTGTGAACCCCTATGTAGGATTTCCATGCCTAGACTCTTACTCATTAGGTTAGAATTACTCTGCTTCACCCATCCCCCATCTGTTGAGGCTGCATTCAACTCTCTCACTGAATGGTCATCAGGGTCCAGCAGTCTGCATTGTCAATGGCTTTTCTATTTTTCACAAGTCAAAGATACAGTATGCATTCCATCCAAACCATAGTTTTGTTATGCCATCAGGCAGAGGCAGCAAGTCTTTGACCATGGAGATTCCTGCTAATATCTGTATTCTTGTCATTTTATTGTTGGCTTATTTTCAGGAGGCTTGGAACAAGTTCAACTCAGAAGAGCGGTAGCCTGAGCTTATCATATCTGTGCCAGTTACTTATTCACAATTGACAACTCATTCTGTAAATACATTCGTCTTGTAGGTAAATATCGTTAAGTCCATCAGATACTTCATTATGTATTGCAGTTTGAGAATGTAATTTATGCTCAAAGGGAAATAGGTAGAAACAAATATTATTCAATGCAAAGTGGCCAATATCTGCTTCAATCTGCTATCCAATTAAGTTTCGATGCAATCAAATTGAAGGAGACAGCCTTGAAGGCTTGGCCTTTTTTAATAGAAACATGTCCACAGAGATGAAAATTAGTAGCGGGCCAGGTTTATCTGGTCTGAAATAATATAAATTATATTTTAAGATTTCACTTAATAGTTTAAGTTTTTAGATGAGACGATTTTTTAATATAGTATCAGAGTCTTGTTGACTTAACAGTCATGAGTTTAAATTTCACCACTTTTATTTCCATCTGATAAAAATCAAGAGCAAGGTAGTATGGACTTGTGCAAGTTTAAAGCATAAAAAGTTTTTATTTGAGGAAGTGTGTTAAAAAATAATATAAATTATATTTTGAGCTTTTATCTAACAGTTTGCAACCTAACTCGTTTTAATCTCTTGAAATCTTCACTGATTAAAATGTGAAGGCTTCAAGATATCCATCTCGATCACTCTAAATGAAATTCATTTCCTTGCAACCACCTTAATTGTTGGATAAAAGTCGAGAAAAAGAAACATAAAATCAGACGTCGATGACTAAAAAGAGAGCAAGCATGTTATGTTCAATGGAAAAAATGATGATAGTGGCATGCAAGGCAACTGAGGATCTTGAGAAAAAAACATTTCAGTGATGAGCTAAGGTGAAGTGGTGATGAAGGTTGCTTCCATGTAATGATTGATGAATGGGTTGGTGAGAACGCATCATAACACCAGCATCAATCCTGCTTTCTCCCGCCATCATTCTTGACAAGTGAAACTGCTTTTAAGCATAGGTCAAACCTCAACACCACATAAAAAGATAATCAGGAAAAAGGCAAAACTTGTACAATTAAAATGATATAGTTGTGAATATATTTATATATAAAAAAAATTAAACCAAGTCTCTTCAATTTTTAACAGTCTCTAATCAATCAAATCAAATCAATTTTCATATGATATCCCTCATTTTATTTTATTTATTATTATTATTATTATTAAGGTAATGCATACTTAAAATGAAAAAGAAAAAAAAAACAATAATGAACATTTGTCAGAAGTGGGATTTGAACCCACGCCCTCTCTCGAAGACCAGAACTTGAGTCTGGCGCCTTAGACCACTCGGCCATCCTGACTAGATGCTCGGATGTGCTCTTAGTTAATTATTGTATGTTGATAAACTATTTTTATATCATGGCGTTATATTTATTCTCAGCTTATTACTTGGATGAGAGATTTATATTTTATTTATTTGTTCTAGATATAGATGTAAATATTAATTTTACAATTATTATTTATTACTGAAAAAATAAAATAGTAATGTATATAAGTATAAGGAAGCGATTGGTGTTTTTAGAGCAACGAGGAGGGAGAGAGTGGAGAAAACAGAGTTTACACTGTGTTGTGTGCTTCGGGCTTTCCGACAAGGTAAGCAAGTTCATGGCTTGGTCATTGTGATGGGTCGGGATTTGGTGGGTTTAGGCACTGCTCTTATTGATTTTTACTCTAATTTGGGGTATATTAGCGAAGCTATGAAAGTTTATTCTTGTTTGAGTTGCAGGAAAGATGAAGTTTTGCGTTAAAATGGAAAAATAAATATTTACGGTACTGAATCTATTTTTGAAAGTGTTTTTCGATCAAAAATATATTAAAGTGATATTTTTTTTTTATTTTTAAAAAAATTATTTTTAACATCAGCACACTAAAATGATCTAAAAATATCAAAAAAAAAAAAAAAAAAACTTTCCAATCGAACTCAGACACATATCGGAAGGTGTTGTATGCTTCGAAAGGCTAAATTAGCCACAATTGTTGGTAATTGGAGAAAAATGGATGGCATTCTACTGCAGAACAATCGGTGGCAGCTTATCTAGGGTATGTATTTTAATCTCTAAATCCCCATTGAAGTATTTTTATAACCTGCATTCATATGCGTTATTTTAAAAGAAATATTCAAAATATCAAAACCTCAAATATATGTTTTTTTTATAACAATTTTCCTGAGTTGACTCGGCCTTTAAGCCGGGTCAACCCTGTAGCAGATATAATAATATTAACAATGGTTTCAGCAGCTAGCTGATCCCCTTTAAGCTCAGAATTCTTCTCCCTGTTCCGGTTGCTTTGATGATCAAGAGAAAAAGTCACCATTTTTAAATCCATCCACGAGCTTTCTACGAACAACACAGCTGCCATGCTGGAAAGAAAAATTTAATATCATTTCCAAAATCACATCCACACAATCTATTGCTCATAAAGAATAGTTGAAATTTTTGTATGCTCATAAAGAATAGTTGAAATTTTGTATGCTCGAGGTCACCATCTCACCTATGAACTTTGAAATTTTCTTCCTGTTTACACAGACAGAGCCAAGTAGCCGTTTCTTGAAAAGTCAGAGACCTGCAATTGCACCTCCCATACATTAAAAAAACATGCAAAAGAACAAAGAGCTTACCAAACGAAGACCAACTAGTTTACAAAAATGCTATGCACAGTCTCTCATGCATGCATTAGCAAATCCTGTCTGTTCATTTCATGTACACCTCATCCTATGGACGGACAGGATCTACCCGCATCAACTTCATGAGCAATTCTTACTAATCAAGCAACAAACACATGGCCATATCTTATTTTAGTAGTTCACTGATCTTGACTCGTTCCTTTTCGTCCACATCGTGGTGCTCACCAACCACACTGTTTCTTCCATATATACGCTCCAGGTTCATGTTATCTTCCAGGGCATTGAGCATATTATTGCTTGTATTCGCATCAAGCCATGTTGAGAGCGTTGAGCACATGCAGAAACCATGGGGGTTATGAA
Source organism: Salix purpurea (assembly GCA_027405865.1). Lineage (NCBI taxonomy): Eukaryota > Viridiplantae > Streptophyta > Magnoliopsida > Malpighiales > Salicaceae > Salix > Salix purpurea. The sequence goes on along the minus strand of JAOWLH010000013.1, from coordinate 3,663,366 downwards.
AGGTTAGTCGAGGAGCCTGTTAACTTAAGCCTACTGGACGGGAAGTTGAAGAGGGCTAAAAGCGTGCCAGCTAGTGTTTTTGGTTCATCAAAGTCACGAAAGTTAGGGCCAGAACTGGCCCTTCAAAATATTTCTCCGGCGAAGCCTAGCAGCAGAAAGGTTAGCAAGAGCCATCCACTGTTTAGTCTCTTCAATAATCGTAGAAAGAAGAAGCCTACAGCTAGACCCGAGTTTGCTAGGTACTTGCAGTATGTGAAGGAGGGAGGGATATGGCTCTGATTTGTCAAATATATACGTGCCTGGCCATAGATTCATCAGTATTGAAGCGAGAAAAGGCGGTGCTGTTCGATCAGCTTAATTTCTTTTTTTAGCTCAAAGAAGTGTATTATTCTAAACAAAAGTTGCTTTTGACAATCTGATATCTGGCAATGCCAAATATGAAAAATCTTCACTTTCTGTACAATCCATTTGATTTCACAGAACTAGAATTGAATTGAAAGTTCTTGCTTTATGTTCATTTAATTTACTATCTGCTTTACCTGTTCAATCGTTCTTATTTGACAAGTGAGTTGCGAATCGATTACGAGTATATAGCTACAAACTATGATCAACTACAACATGCTACATGACTTATGTTACAGTGATAAGGCCTTGCATTTCTATTCTTCTTCCTTCAGACTAACGAGCTTCAAATCAAAGAACAATCTATGGAGGTGGGACTTCAATGGAAGGAGGATTTGATGCTCAGTGTCTCATCCGTTTGGAGATATTCTTGTGAAAACTGCCAAGCCATGCATAACAAGTGAGGGGGGTTAATTCTTTTCTAATCATGGAATCAAGAATAGATGGGAGGCTTGTAGTATGCCTGTCGGGAGAATTTGATCATTCTGAACAGTCAGTTGAATCTGTCATTAACAGATAATGCAAATGTTAGTTTGACAGGTTGCATGTGTTATTATCATATTTATATAATATTATATTAGTTAATATAGAGCAAAGATAATTTGGATAGGAAATAAGGAGAGGGATGCAAGCAAGAAGATGGGCAGGGCGTTCAAAACTTAATTCTTGTGTGATGTGAACCCTAAAATGCGGCCAGGGGTGATCTATTCTTTACATGTTCTTCCAATAAAGCTGCGTGGCAAGTTTCACCTTTATGTAGCATTAAGCAAGTTGGTTCTATTGGGTAAGAGTTTCTGCTGGGCTATGTGTATTGCTTGGTACTAATATGCATGTGTCCTTAGTTTAGAAAGCCATGAATGACAGATTTTACGGGTGTGTTTAGTAATCTTGTAATGCTCCATTTTTCCATGAAAATGGAAAAAGAAATATTTACGGTACAGAAGCTAAATATTGGAAGGTGTGGTATACTTCGAAAGGATAAATTAGCCAGGAAATTAAGCATTGGATAGGGTAATTGGAGAAAAATGGATGGCATTCTACTGCAGAACTCTGGGTTCTGGTTGGCTTTAAAATCTTTGGCAGCTTATCTAGGGTATGTATCTTAATCTCTAAATCCCCATTGAAGTGTTCTTGCTGTAAATTTTGATTCTTTGATAGAAAAAAAAATCAGAATTTTATTAATGATGAGAACTGGGATCTTAAAACATGGTAATGTTCGTTTGGCCAACTCCATAATGGCATTTCAATGCTTGGTGTCTTTTTCTTGTTGGCTTTTTATCTACTTCTCAAGTGGATGAACAATCTATACTGTTACTTTTTGAGCAGGTATGGTGAGCAGCTTATGATGCTGTCTAGGCCTAAGCTATTGTGTTCCTGCTTATTTAGGCCTATATATCCTACATTTATATACTTATATAAAAAAAATTCTAACTTTTCAATATGAAATAATTATATTTAATCTATAAATTGTCTCTTAGCTTTTTAACATGAATAATTATAATATACTTATGTTTCTCATTTCTTTTTTTATAACCTGCATTCATATGCATTATATTAAAAGAAATATTTAAGATATTAAAACCTCAAATATATGTTTTTTTATAACAATTTTCCTGAGTTGACTCGGCCGCTTAGCCAGGTCAACCCTGTAGCAGATATAATAACAATGGTTTCAGCAGCTTGCTGATGCCCTTTAAACTCGGAATTCTTCTCCCTGTTCCGCCGGTTGCTTTGACGATCAAGAGAAAAAGTCACCATTTTTAAATCCATCCACCAGCTTTCTACGAACCACACAGCTGACATGCTGGAACTAAACACAATCTATTGCTCGATCATAAAGAATAGTTGAAATTTTGTGTGCTCGAGGTCACCATCTCACCTATGAACTTTGAAATTTTCTTCCTGTTGGTGGCTGGAAAGAGAGACCGCCTGCGCTTTACGAAGTCTACACAGACAGAGCCAAGTAGCCGTTTCTTGAAAAGTCAGACCTGCAATTACACCTCCCATACATTAAAAAAACATGCAAAAGAACGAAGAGCTTACCAAACAAAGACCCCGTGCATGCATCAGCAAATCCTATCTGTTCATTTCATGTACACCTCATCCTATGGACGGACAGGATCTACCCGCATCAACTTCATAAGCAATTCTCACTAATCAAGCATCAAACACATGGCCATATCTTAAATTATTATTTCACTGATCTTGACTCGTTCCTTTTCGTCCACATCGTGGTGCTCACCAACCACAGTCTGTTTCTTCCATAAATACGCTCCAGGTTCATGTTATCTTCCAGGGCATTGAGCATATTATTACTTCAATTCGCATCAAGCCATGTTGAGAGCGTTGAGCACATGCAGAAACCATGGGGGTTATGAAAGGTTAGTCGAGGAGCCTGTTAACTTAAGCCTACTGGATGGGAAGTTGAAGAGGGCTAAAAGCGTGCCAGCTAGTGTTTTTGGTTCATCAAAGTCACGAAAGTTAGGGCCAGAACTGGCCCTTCAAAACATTTCTCCGGCGAAGCCTAGCAGCGGAAAGGTTAGCAAGAGCCATCCACTGTTTAGTCTCTTCAATAATCGTAGAAAGAAGAAGCCTACAGCTAGGCCTGAGTTTGCTAGGTACTTGCAGTATGTGAAGGAGGGAGGGATATGGCTCTGATTTGTCAAATTTATACGTGCCTGGCCATAGATTCATCAGTATTGAAGCGAGAAAAGGCAGTGTTTAGCTCAAAGAAGTGTATTATTCTAAGCAAAATTTGCTTTTGACAATCTGATATCTGGCAATGCCAAATATGAAAAATCTTTTCACTCTCTGTACGATCCATTTGATTTCACAGAATTGGAATTGAATTGAAAGCTCTAGCTTTGTGTTCATTTAATTTACTATCTTGTTTTAGCTGTTCAATCGTTCTGATTTGACAAGTGAGTTGAGAATCGATTATGAGTGATAGGGCCTTGCATTTCTTTTCTTCTTCTTCCTTCAGACTAACAAACTCCAGATCAAAGAACAATCTATGGAGCTGGGACTTCAATGGAAGGAGGATTTGATGCTCGGTGTCTGATCCGTTTGTAGATATTCTTGTGAAAACTGCCAAGCCATGCATTAACAAGTGAGGGGGGTTGATTCTATTCTAGTATAGATGGGAGGCTTGTAGCATGCCTGTCGGAAGAATATGATCATTCTGAACAGTCAGTTGAATCTGTCATTAACAGATAATGCAAATGTTAGTTTGACAGGTTGCATGTGTTATTATTATATTCATATAAATATATATTTAATATTTATATAATATTAGATTAATTAATCTAGACAAAGATAAAATTTATAGGACAGAAATATTTTGTAAAGTAAATTATGAAGTTATTATAATTATGCAATTTTTATGGCATCAAAATGTTGTTTTTAAAATATTTTTGGTTGATGCTATTTTAAATACTATATATTTATTAGAGTCATAAATACTCGTATATATCATGTTATTTTTATTATTTAAAAAGTGAATGTTCTTATAAGTTGATGTATAAGATATACATAGAACTAATATGTAGATGTATGTTATAAGACATGCACATTGAACTGACCCCTATGAAAATTTCATATGAAGATGTATGTTATAAGACATGCACATTGAACTGACCCCTATGAAAATTTCATATGAAGATTCACTTGTGTTTATGAAAAGACTCAAGTGACAGTTGTATAAGTGATCCTTAAACTTGATATCATTAAATAATACTATATAGAAAGCGTTATATTTCGATCATGTTACACGTTATCTTGGTAAAAATAACAAATGTATATGAATTAGATATAACATAAACTATATAAAAGTATTTGAGTGATCAAGAGAAACTCATCACCCTGGATGAATAAGAAAAAGTATCCCACATGTTCTCATATAAATATGAGGGGGTGAGAGCAAGAATTTTCTATTTATTTTTTTCCTTTTTTCCAATTTTTAAGGAATCAATTTTCTCCATCCCTATTTATACAGGTTGCATAATTAATTTAGATTAATTATAATCAACTCATTGTATTGTAAAAACAATAAATCTCAGAAGATTCATTGAATTTTTTATATAAGGACCTAACAAAATAAAAATGAAATTTCCTACCCTTTCTTTTGCAGAAAAAAAAAAAAAATATATATATATATATATATATATAAGAAGGCGCCGTCCAGTTTCCCAAAGCCATTTTCCCCCCTCATTTGTCAATGAAGAAATAATCACTGACCCTTCGAATTTGATGCCTCCTAAATACCCGTTGCTGTCCAATCTTTACCCTAACTTCTCCGCCAGAACACCCATTAACGGTAATTCGAAAACAACTGCAGCCTTCTACCTTCAGAACCGTTATGTTCATACCGGCAACCTGTTCGATGAATTGCCTCATAGAGACCTCTACTCCCTCAACTCTCAACTCGCCTCGTATTCTCGCGATGGAAACTTTCTTGCCACATGGGATCTCTTTTCGCGCATTCATTCTGCGTTTTTTGAACTTGATGCATACACCTTTTCGCCGGTTCTCCGTGCATGCTCGGCTTTGCCTGACACGAAGTGTGGCACACAAGTCCATGCTTTAATGATTAAAACAGGCACGGATTTGGGAACTATAACAAAAACTGCTCTTATGGATATGTATTCAAAATATGGGTGCTTGGGTGAGTCAGTTAAGGTCTTTGAAGAAATGGAATTCCGGGATGTTGTGACTTGGAATGCTTTGGTTTCGAGTTTTTTAAGGCATGGTCTTGCTAAGGAAGCGCTTGGTATTTTTAGAGCAATGAGGAGGGAGAGAGTGGAGATAACTGAGTTTACACTGTGTTCTGTGCTTAAGGCTTGTGCCTTTATTAAGGCTTTCCGACAAGGTAAGCAAGTTCATGGCTTGGTCATTGTGATGGGTCGGGATTTGGTGGTCTTAGGTACTGCTCTTATTGATTTTTACTCTAATGTGGGGTATATTAGCGAAGCTATGAAAGTTTATTCTTGTTTGAGTTGCAGGAAAGATGAGGTTTTGCGCAATTCTTTGATTGCTGGGTGTGTCAAGCATGGGAGATACGAGGAGGCGTTTCTAGTGATGAGCTCTATGAGACCAAATGCGGTTGCACTTACTACTGCTCTTGCTGCTTGCTCTGATAATTCAGATTTGTGGATTGGGATGCAGATTCATTGCGTGGCCCTGCGATTTGGATTTATTGCAAATACTCAATTGTGCAACGTGTTATTAGATATGTATGCAAAATGTGGGAGAATTTTGAAATCCAGATCAGTATTTGACGGGATTTGTCAGAAAACTGTAGTTTCTTGGACTAGCATGATAGATGCATATGGAAGGCATGGTCATGGGGAAGAAGCACTCAAGCTGTTTAAAGAGATGGGGCAGGAAGGAAGCAGAGTCTTGCCAAATTCTGTGACACTTCTTGCTGTTCTATCAGCTTGTGGGCATTCAGGACTAGTCAAGGAAGGCCGAGAACTTTTTAATTCTGCAAGGGAGAAATATGGTTTGGATCCAAATCAGGAGCATTATTCCTGCCTCATAGATATCCTAGGCCGTGCTGGCCTAATCGAAGATGCATGGTGCCTTTTTCATGATATGGTTAAAATTGGTATAGGGCCTACAGCTGCAGTGTGGGCAGCACTAGTGAACGCTTGTTGTCTTAACCTGGATGTATCTAGGGGTGAGTTTGCTGCAAAGCATCTCTTGGAATTAGAACCAAATAATGATGGCATTCATGTGCTGGTTTCAAAGTTCTATGCATCCATTGATAGGTGGGATGTTGTGGAGAGCTTGAGATGCAATATGAGGAAGAAAGGTCTGGCTAAAGTTCTGGGGGGTAGCTGGTTAGATGTTTCATGAAATTGCCACTTAACTACAAATTAGAGCAGAAAAGGGGTTATTGTTTGAACTTCTTGATTTTGATCAAAGAACATTAAAGCAATCTCAGGTCTGGCTTCTGGCATTTCCATTATTCTTTTTCCATGTGGAAGATTTCCATTAAAGCAAATCATAGAGGTGTGATCAGATGCATCTGGTTAATTACTTGACTGGTCTCGTTTTTGGAGTTATGAGATAAGGGTGCAGGTTCGGAAAATTAGTTTCTCATTTCCGAAACAGTATTTTGGAAATAAGTTGTCTCCAGACTTATTCAGCACCTGGGCTAACCAGAATCCACATATGCAGAGCCGAATTCCTCTCAGGGCTGATTACAGTTTATTGGGGCCTATCAAATATTTGCTTCTTGTGAACCATTCTGAAGACAAATGTATAGAGATCTCATTCGTCATCCATTTTCCATAAACAGAGATTCCTGGAAGCAAAAATTGGTTGGTTTTGCTCTTTCAGACACTTCTAATAAGAAGAGTGTGCAAGCAAAGTCTTTTTGGTAGTGTGGTTGGGATTGTTTTTTAAAATATTTTTTACTCGGAAATATATTAAAATAATATTTATTTAAAAAAAAATCATTTTGATATTAGTACATGAAAATGATCTAAAAACATCTATTTTTTAATTTAAAGTAAAAAATAAAAATAAAAAATTATCATTTTTTTCCAAAATCACTTCCCAAATACATCCCAAACACCTCCTTAGATGGGTAGGGCGTTCAATACTCATTGTATGATATGAACCCTAAAATGAGGTCAGAGGTGATCTATTCTTTTACCTTTGTGTGGCATTACCAAAAATTGCCTTATTTGTAATATATAATGAGCATAAACTATCTTTCTTTGAATTAACTAGTTCATCGAAACTTTTCATTATGCAACACCAACACGAGACAAGTTGAAAATTTAAGAGAGCTCTATAACATAAAAATAAAAAACACCACCACCAATTTTTTCAAATGAAATACATTTTCGATAATTATAAAAATAGAAGTCTAATCGGCATGAATTATAAAATCGGTTAAAACTACTGAATTTTCTTAAGGATTTAACATAAAATCAATGTTTTTTATTAACAAGAACTGATTCAGAGGAGAAATCATTATTCCTCTGTTACTAATCATCGTAATACTAATCTGTGCATTTTTATGTTTTTTTTTTTTAATTTATATATTTTAACATTGAGTTTATTGAAAATTAAATCTTTTTAATATAGAATTATCATAGTCATAGAAAAAGAAAAAAAAAACTATGCCATTATATTGATGCTCAATTTTACTATCATCTATTTTTTTATATTATACTATTAAATAAAAATAATTTATTATATCATTAGATAAAAAAAATACATTCATTATGAATTATTGAGCTTTATAATTTAATTCAATTTATTTTTGTATAGGGTTATCACGAAGTTAGAAAAAACATGTTGGTATTGGGTAGTGCTTAGTTTTTTTAGCATGTGTTTTTTTTATCTTATTATTAAATAAAATATAATTCCAAAAAAAAATACGATAATTTAGAATTGTATTTCATGATTTATTTCAATTAATTTTTATATGGTTATTTTAATCTTAGAAAAACATATTAATATTGAGTTAATGCTCAATTTCTCAAGTGTCTATTTTTATCATATAATTAAATAAAAATAGTTTCAAATGAAACAAAGATATTAAACTAAATGAAGTTCGTGATCTAGGTCATGAGTTTAACAGAATGATCTAACATATTAGTATCTCAATTTTTGTTTTTTTTTTAAATAGCATCTTAAAAATAATTTTAAAGTCAAACAATATTTTTATCAATTATCGGGGTTTTTCTAACTTTTCAAGTTAATTAAATCATGTAGAAATAATTCTTATATAGTTTAATTTAAAACTTGAGTTAAATAAAACAATGATTAAGAGATTCCAGTTTCAACCCTCTGAATTTGGTTTAATGAAGCTGTCAAATAAATGTTTTTAGTCCAGGCATTATTTTCCTACACGTAAAAAGTTTTTAGTCCCGCCTAGTCAAAGTATTACTAAAAAAACTAAAAGGGATCGGCATTTCCCTGTAGATTACTGTTGCTCAAAACTCATTGCCATTGTTCATTGGCAATACGTCTTGGTGCATCGCGGTTATTGGTTCTCTTTTTTTTTTCGATTTTAAACAGTGTATTAACGAAAATAGCCCTCGAAAAAAACAAAAAACGCCGCCATTTGGAGAGGCTGAACGGTCATTGGCCGTTTTCGGCCCGAACCGGACCGGTCTAGCCACCCAGTTCCATGAATATTTTATATTTCTTTTACAGTGCAAATAACGATTTTAGCCCCCCAAAACGACAAAATCACGTTCTGCCGTTGAGGGGCTCCCCCGTAAATTAACCCTCTTTTTTAATTTTTTCCGGCGAATTATTGCACGCGCGTCGCCGGACGCGCCGGACATTTGCAACGTTCACGCGATGTTCAGGCGGCACGTGCGGCGTCTTCCGGCGTCAAAAAATACCCAATCGGCGTCTAGAATGATTTTCATAGATGTTATCTTCCCGCCGGTGCGGCGCGTGTAATCCAACGGTGGCCGTAGACGGTGTAATGGTCGTTTGAAAAATTTCACCCCTTTTCTCTCTCCTCCTGCGCAAGTTGACGTCAGCGCAACTGTTTTTTCTCAATTTTCACTTCGGTCCATGCACTTCTAATTGTCTTATTTTGGTCCTTATTGTTATTATATAGGTTTTGATTTCTTTCAATTTCATCCTTCAATTGAAATTAAGTATATATTGTAGTTTCATTTCGGTCCTCAGACTTTGAATTTCAGAAATTGGTCTGGAATCCATATTTTTTAAAGTCTCAAAGTTTTGATTTATTTCAATGTTATCCTTCCATGCAAATTAAGTATAAATTAAAGTTTCATTTCGGTACTAATTCTTTTAATTTCCGGTTTTCTTTCAAATTATTTAATTTCATTAGTATCCATGCTTGGATTTATTTCAATTTTGTCCTTCAAATTATATTTAACATAAAAAAACATTTCTCTTCGAATTTTAATTTTGTACTTAACACAATAATAATAATAATAATAATAATAATAATACTAATAATAATAATAATAATTATTATTATTATAATTTAATTTTTTTCTTTCTTACTCTTCTGTTAATATTTTTTCCCTCCGGATAATTTAATAATTTTTATTGTTTTGACAGTAATAGCAATGGTAATTTTTTTTTCTTTTATCTTTTGTTAAAGGTTCTTGAATATTTTTAGTCTATCATTAATTATATGTTCTAATATTTATTGAATATTATTGCATAGAAATATATATAGGGAGAAGAAAACATGACCTAGGATTTTTTGAATAAAAAAAATTAATATCATTATTCTTAAATACATTTTATATAATAATATAATGAATTAATCGAATAACATAAAAAAAATTATTGAATATTATCGCCTATAAATATATAGAGAGAGGAAAAAAATGACCTAGGATTTTTTCCTTAAAAAAAATTAATATCAATATTCTTAAATACATTTAATGTAATAATATCATTAATAAATCTTATAAAAAAAATTTGTTTAACTTTATTTCTTAAAAACAAATTTACAATATTTTCATTTTTAATATTTTAAATATAATATTACCTGGGAAAAAATTAAACTAAAAAAAAAATAAAAATTTACTTAGGTTATCTACAATTAAAAAATATACGGGTCACTTTCCATTTTGATTACATAGATTTTATCAATTATAATTATACTAACTAAATATTAAAATAATAAAATACAATTCATATAAAAGCAATCAATTTTCTACATAGATAAAAAAAAGCCGCCGCATCACGCGGGTATACCGGTCGTATATCACTATACATTGATGATTTATTATATATCATAACTAAGTAGATCAATCACTAATCAATAAAATACATTTTTTTCAGTTTTTAATAATAAAAAAGAGAAAATTATCTGTCTATTTATTAAAAAAAAATCGATTTAATTTCTTAAGCCTATATATAAGTAAAACACTTCTTATTCTTTCATGATTCTCCTTTTCTCTTTCAAAATAAATTGAAGAAACCCTTGCATTTGTATATATGGTGAGTTTGACACTGTGTTTCAAAAATGTTTAAAAATAAATATTTTTATTTTTTACTTTAAGTTAAAAAAAATTTGTGTTTTTAGATTATGTTCATGTTCTATGCCGAAAATGTTTTTTTAAAAAAAATATTTTGTTATATTTAAAAAAATACTTTTAAAAACAACTTCAATCATATTCTTAAACAGTCACTCCAATCAACTAAAACCAACAATTATCTATAGTTATAAAATCCAGCTTTACGAGCCAACTTAGTAAGCCACGAGCCATTTGTCCTGTACTGCGTTGCAAGAAGAAAAAAATTGGCTCGTTATAACATGTGTAATTTTTTATTTTGTATTTTAATCCCTATTTAAACAACAATATTTAAAAAAATATTATTTTAATAAAAATAAAAATAAAAAAAGTTGACGCAACATATTCACAGTCGAAATCTTAAGCAAGTCTTATAACTATGCAACTATCCTTACCGATAGTGATCCAATTATGGTGAATATAACGATATTCATTTTTTTTTTAATCAATGCTGCATGCTAATATAATAAAATCATCATTATATTTTATTGTGAATTAGGTTTCACTTTTTTATATAAATAAAAAAATACAACCACCTTTAGGTGCTATGGTAAGAGCAAAACCCGTGTTAAATTTCTTAATGCAATGATCTAAGCAACTGTGGAAAAAAAAGGATAAATAACATATTAAAACATCAAATTTCAACTTACAAATTAAATTACACAAATAATTTATTTATTAATCCTGGTTTTGCGAGGTCGCTCATTGACAGGCTCTAACGTTTTTTCATCACATCACACGTCACCTGGCATCATCAACATCAAAATTCAACTATCTATCATAAGACCTATTCCACTCTCTCCTTTGTTCCTAAGAAACACCACCAACATATGACTAAGACAACACACTTCCTATATTATTATTGCAAAAAATAAAATAAAAAATACACTTACTATATGGATATCCCCCTTGTCTAGGTCAAGTAGTGGACCTTACAATATTTTGAGCATAGTCTCGAGAAAATAAGTAAAATTAATTCACACATTATATTTTTAAATTAAAATCTCATGAAAAGGGATTTCTTGAAGTTATTCCCAAGTAAAACCCGTAATTAATTTAGAGAAATTAAAGACTTCATTTTCTAAATCCAATTAAAAATGAAACGTCATATGATGGTATAAATAAATGACCGACAAAGGAGAGCTTGATTTGTGGGAAATACTTGCAAGTAACAACTCATTAAAACATTAAAACTTGCCGTGTCCAAAAATGAGAGACGAGGGACGGGGTCTTCGCTATATAAACAAAGAAAAAATTGGAAAAAAAAACTTGGCCGGTAACAAGTGGCCACTGCTTTCCATATATATATATATATATAAACACACACACACATATATGTCTATGTTCTTGTAATCCTGCCGGGCAGATCACCATCATCCTCGAGCCATGCTTAGAGCATTAAATAAACACAGAAATCCAAGCAGGTATGGAAGGCTAGACAAGGAGCCTGATACCGAATGTCTTTTGGAGGGAGAGTTGAAGACATCTGGAAGCTCGCCGTCTCATGAAGTTTCTGGCTCACCAAAGCCTTGCACGTTAGGACCGGAGCTGGCCCCTCAAAATGTTTCTCCGGTGAACCCCAGAAGAAGAAAGGGCAGCAAGAGCCACCCATTGTTTAGTCTCTGCGACGGTGCAGGTAGAAAGAAGAACACTACGGCCAGGCCAGAATTTGCCAGATACTTGCAGTATGTGAAGGAAGGAGGGGTATGGGTATGATCAATCATATATTCATGTATTTTGGAGTGTATTTTTCATACTCCACTGGATTTTTTCTTCTTCTGATGAATGTTTGTTTGTATTAAAATAAGTTCTGTACGTAGCAAATTGCCTAAGCCGATTATGCAAGGACGCACCCTTTCATTTTATGATCCATTTGATTGCACAGATTAATTGGAATTGTGTTGGAGATTGGAATTGGATCGTGGAGAATTGGGTAGATTGGATGTGGTGTCATGTTTTGGCTGGCTAATTCACCTGATTTGAATAAATGTTGCCGATCATTTTTACTACATTAAAGCAAGAGCATGCTATTTTCTTAAAATTTGTTTATATATTTTTAATATCAGAGTATCAAAATAAATAAATAAAAACTAATAAAAATATTAATTTATTAAAAAAAATCAGCCACACTTTAAAATTGTGCATAATAATGAGAATTAATGATTTTGTAGAGGTTACATGTATAATTGTTAATTGTGTCCCTTCTAGTTTTAAGTAATTTATAAATTAGTCCCATTAGTATTTTTAAAATAATTAGTCCTTTTATTTTAAAGAACTAATTATTTAATATTTTTATTCAGTTTATGTTAATTTCCTGTTTATTCTGTTTTTGTTTTAAAGAATATAAAAAGGAAAAAATAAATAGATATTATTGAAAAATGGATGAGAAAAGAAGACATTTTTTTAGAATAAAGTAGTATTAAATTAAACGATAAAATAATTAGTTTTTGAAAATGAGAAGGACTGGTTAATTAATTTCTCAAAACTAGAGGGGTCATTTTATAATTTACTCTTTAGTTTTCTTACTTTTGTCTCAGGCTTTCCAATTTTTTTCATTTCTTTAATCATTTTAAAATTAATTGAAGATTAGGAGTGTTGATTACTAATTAAATTGATGGTGATGCATTATCAATAAAGGGCAAGAATTGGCAGATTAATTAATAACTATTTAATTAATGTTATAGAACGTTTAAAGAGTGGTGGAAAATATGAGACAATAACACAGATGATCAATCTTTGTAATGTAGACTTCAATTGAAAAGGAATGTTGAATGCTCATATCATTATTGGGTCATGCGGGTGGATATGTTGATTGATAGTAGCCAGCAATCGACTTGTACGCCTGTCAACGATGTAACAAGTTAATTTTTTCTATTTAAATTAAAAAAAATATATAAATCATATCTTAAATTCTTATATATTTTTAAATCAAATTGATTCTTTGATAGTAATTTATAAAATAATATCTAGATGAAATAAGTTGTTAACAAACTATCTCATCTAAAACTTTAAGTTGTTAGGTGAGATCCCGAGATATGATTTATATTATTCGCTAACACACTCCTTTAAGTGAAAGTCTTAAAATTTACATGAACTCACAGTATATTGTTTAATTTTTATCAAATAGAATGAAGGTTGTGAGATTTGAATTCGTCACCACTGTATTAAAAAGATTTTGATATCATGTCAAAAAATTATCTCATTAAAAAACTTAAGTTATTAGATAAGATCTCAAGATATGATTTATATTATTTGCTAACATGTATATTATTATTATGGTGCGATGATATGTATGTGTGCAAGAGAAAATAAAATATCATAGCTCTTCTAAATCATCAATAAAAAACACTAAAAAATTATTAGAAACAATGTAAATCATATATTGAAGTTTCACTTAATATATTAAATTTTTAAATGAGATAATTTATTGATATATATCACGGTTTTATTGATCAAGCGGTTATAAATGTGAATCTTATTACTGTTATTCTATTTGATGAAAGATAAATATCATATAATATAAGTCTGTGCAGATTTCAAATCCAAAAAAATTTCATTGATAACGAACTCCGCGGATTTGATAAGGTTTAATAACTAACACTAAACCAAACCCTTTCAATTTGCATATTGTGATGGTCAAATAATTTGATGGTTAGTGTGTTTTAAATTTAGGTCATGTTTGAAACCATGAGCGTATTTGGCATTGTTTTTGTTTTTGTGGTTGGAGTTTTAAAAAAGTAGTTTCATGAAAAGCAATTTAGTTGCGGTTCAAAATAGTTTTTAAAGTGTTTGGTTAAAACTGTGGTTGAATTTGAGGTTAATAAAAAACAGTTTCAAGTGCTTGGTTACAGACTTTTCATATTACTTTCAACTTGTGAAATTATTTTAAAATGTGTGTGTGTTATAGTTTTTTTTAACTATTTAATAATTATAATAATAAAATATAATTAATAATTCAAGTAAATTAAACACTTATTTTTATTCTCTTATCAAATTACTTATAATTTTATCATGAACTATAAATCCATATGTGAAGGCCTCTGCGATCCATGAACAACATATAGTAAAATATCATCTGAAATAAAATTAGGATTGCGAGACAAAAATTATATTGTGATCTCCTTCTAATATATTTATTTATTGTAATTAATTTTAGATTATTTTAATATTTAAAATATATGTTTTATAAGAAAATAAAATAAATAATAATATATTTTTTTATATATTTTTTATATTCCCCCCCCCCCCAGCCCATCGCAATGCACAGAAAGTAGCCCCTGGTTCAGCAGTAAATTAGGTGAGTCCCATAGTCAAATTTTAGCTTCTCAAAATTAACTAAACACCTAAACCCTCAACTTTTTTGCAATCTCCGGTTGCACCACAATCCTAAACTCCCTCTATGTTTCAAAGGCGTTTTTGAAACAATTTGAATTTTTTTTTAATTTTTTTATATTTTTAAATCATTTTTGTATCTAATATCAAAAATAATTTAAAAATAAATAAAAAATTATCAACTTTATTTACACTTCCAAACATACACAAAATCTGCAGCTGATAGAAACTTTGTCTGATCACAAAGAACAACAAAGACAAGAATCAAGACGACTGGTGGGTAGCAACTACCAATCTTTATGAACACCGAACAAAGGAAAATCATCACAAAGGAAAGGATAGATGGCATGAAACCCTAATCCAAAACGTGTGCTTCTGGAAAATTATTATATATATATATATATATATATTTAATGAGTCATGGCCTTTCCTTTCCTTAGATACGGAATCTTTGTAGGTGGCCTTTGATCCCATGATGTGAACCAGTAATCTTCAACAGCCATTCCTTTGGTGTTCGGACATGCTGACGTCACGTTACGATCCATGATTGATATAGCTGCGGCCCATGTTCAAAGGCAACTAGACGAGAGGCTTCCAGGTTATTGCCCTCCGCACAAATTATATTTTGCTTTTTAAAAGTTGTTTTTATTCGAATAATATATATATATATATATATATATATATATTTTAAAATAAAATTGTTTGGATTATTATTATTATTATTATATAAATATTTAGACCGGTGAACTTTATTATTATTCCCCATGCCTGGTTCTTTCCTTACCATACCGTTGATGGCACGCGTGAACTTTACTTAATAGTCAAATTTGATTAAATTAAAATTAAAAGGAAGAATAAATGTAAGATCCACATGTAACATGCTCCCTGAAAAATTTACCTTTATTTTTAGGAGAGACGAGAAACAGATTGTGAATTAAAAGTTACAGGATTAAAACTCCAAAATATATAAAGTTAATTATAATTTAATCCAGTTTAATAAAATCAATTAATCAGTTTCCATGGTCTTACCGACTACATATTTAATTCTTATATTCTTCGACTTATTCATAACTTCAAAAATTCTACTGATTATATTTTTTTCAATTTGTTTTATATTCAGAAAAAAAGAAAAAGATATATAAAATAGAAAGATACAATGTACCTAACAAAGGTAATTCCAAATAAACACATAGTGAACATTTGTCAATACGCTATATAATAATAATTATTTTTTAATAAAAAAAGCTTTTCTTAAATAAAATATACATACATGTCTAAAACATTTACACATTTTAAGCAAACTCAAACATACATGCTAGAAAATATTATTTTAATATATTTACAAGTAAAAAATACGTTAAAAAGTAATTATTTTAGAAAATATTATTTTAAAATTTTGATTGATCGGACCACCAATATTTGATCCTATAGTTACAGGTTGAGTGTTACTACTATGTTTCATGCAGGCTTATTGATCCCGTTCCGTTCCGACCGGAACGGCCCGTTCCGACCGGAACGGCCCGTTCCAATGCAAAATCCGGGACAAAACGGCGACGTTTTTGTCCCGGTCAAAATCCCGGCCAGTTCCGGAAAATCCGGCCGAAACGCCCCGGTTCCATACCAGGTGTTCCGTTCCGGGTTCAGCAGAAAAAAAGAAAAGAGGATCTGTTCAATCGACGGCACGCCTCTTCTTGACAGCCGATGCTCTGGTTTGTATTTGTGTGGCTTCTTCACGCCTCCTGTTGTTGGGGTTGATTTGCGTGCAGCCTTGGTAGAAAAAACAAGACCCATGGCGAGGTATTGAGGAGATGAGGAAATCGCTTTCATAAGTTCATAACCAAGACCCAGATTGAAAGTATTGAGGAGATGAGGCCTGAGGGTGGGCGGCGGCGTGGGATATGCTTAGGATTTTAGGGTTATGTTACTGGGGAGTATTTTACTATTTTATACTAGTTATAAATAATAATAATGATAATAATAATAATAATAATAATAAGAAAAAAAAAGGTTTCTAACTTTCTATGAGTTCGAATTTTGATTTTGAGGATGTTTTACAGTTCGGGGCCTTCGGGCAAAAATTAAGTACACGTGGGTATGTGTGGTTGTTGGACAAGACAGCTTGCAGGATGGCAAAGGCTGGTGACGTGGAAGACTGTGGACCATGTCTCATTTTTTATTTTGTTTTCTTTCTTTCTTTAGGAAATTAGATGGTGAATCTATGGGGGTTATAAATTTATAATAATAATAATAATAATATTTTTTGGAGGGTTAATTTTTAAATATTATTTTAAATTTCAAATCTCAAATTTGTGGGTCTTTTAATTATATTTAAATTCATTTTTTTAATTTAAATATAATTAAAAAAATGGTTCTTTTATTAATGATGTAGAAGATGTTTGATTTATATTTCTTTTATTTTCGAACATTTTACTTTCATAATATTTTGAAATTTTAAAGATGTTTCTAATTTTGAGATTATGTTTGTATTGTATAATTTAAATTTCATTTATCTTGATTTTTATTTAAATTATACTTGTTAAATTAATATTTTATTTTTTTCATATATATAATTAAATAAAAATGAACAGTACAAAACCGGAACGGTACCCGGAACGGTACCGAAACCGGAACGTTCCATTCCAAACACAAAACCGGAACGGTACCCGGGACGGGATCAATAACCTTGTTCATGTCCCTTATCTTTTCCAGTCCCCACAAATTAGTTTTAACAAAACAATAGAACTTCTGCGTAGCGGGATTGTTAGTGCTTGTTTGGAGGATAATTGATGTTTTTTTTTAAATATTTTTTATTTAATATTAAAAATATTTTTGAGATTAATACATAAAAATAATTTAAATACACAAAAAAATAACTTAAAGTAAAAAATAAAAATATTTTTTTAAAAATCTTTAAATAGACAAGACGAAATTTAAGCAACCCAATGGTCCCAAAACGACACCATCTTCTCGAACCATAGCCCTGGCACGACATCTCCAAACACTCAGGAGTCAGGATCAACCTGTCGAACATTTATCTCAGACACCAAACATTGTCCCCGTTCTCAAAGTCAAACAATCGCATTTGACCGTTGCTGCCAGCAGTCCGTACCCGAAAAAAAGGACCTTGAATTTTTGTTCTATCTTTAACAAGTCAACAACGCAACAAAAAGTTAAGTCTAAATTAGCTCTCCTACTATATGATAAATTTCAATTTAGCCTTCTTATTATTTTTAATCTCAATTAAATCCCTAAAAGTTCAGAACTTCCATCCATATCTACAATGGATCCATCCAAAATTACCTATTATGCATAGGAGACAAAGCAATTTCATAAGAAGCCAGGAATTTTTCAAATAAATATTTTTGAAGATTTTTTATTTATTTATGAAATAAAATCAACTTTCATCCAGCTAATCATGGAAGTTTTTTGAAATCCTTAAATAATAATCTCTCAACTTCTTAATTTACTATTAAATTAAATAATAATAATTTTTTTATATACGTATCATTAAATATAATTTTTTCATATTCCGTAGAAATTAAATACTTTAAAAATTCCAAAATCAAAGCCATTATTTAAATTTAGAAGTGATCAATTGTTGTCTAGATTATTACACCCAACCCACTTCAAAATAGGCAAGGCCTTATTCCTCGTAGGATGGAAGAGGGGGAAAACACAGGACGTAATTGAGTAAATCTATATAAAAGAATTAAATAGAAATATGGGCTATGACTTGGGGACTAATCTGATCTTTGCCAAGTTGAAAAAAAAGACCCTTGGCAAAACGTGGGCAATTACGTGTGCCCTAGAGAGACCAATAGAGATATTTTATACCCGAAAAGGCCAATTCAAATTAAAATAAATAAATAAATAACCAAAACACTTGGACAACAAGCGGCTTCTTTCTTGTTGACAGGGGAGAGGGAGGGAAGAGTCGTGAATTTCAATCTACGACACGACACCACCATACAGTGTTCTCCTTCCAATATCATGTCGTTTTGCGCTCTCCCTCTCTCTGTACACCCTATACCAAATGATCTTCATCATCCACTCTTCCCGTGATCCTTCATCTCTCTGTTAATATCATCAGCTGATTTTTATTTATTTACATTCAGGAGATCCTCTCCTCCAGCTCTTTCGCTACCAAGGTAATTTTTTAGCTGTGTTTCTTTCTCTCTTTTCTCTCTCTCCGTGTGCAAAAGTTGATGTTAAGATTAGCGCCAGCAGTTTTTCAGCTACCAAACGGTATCGTTTCTGCTTTCTATTTGATATCAAAATTAGGGTTCACTTGCTTTGATTGTGTAGCTTAGCTTGAAAGCTGGGTGGAAAATATTATTTTATTTTTAAGTTTTTTGTAATCTAGAATTTCATCTAAGCTAGAAATGGAGCATTTTTTTTTAGGAGGGGGGGTTCTTGATTTGATCGTATAGTTTAGTCAGGTAATTGTTTCGAAAGCTTGGATTTTTGTTGAATTTCGTAGTTTATTTTTGTCATTTTATAATCAATCTAAGGTAATTTTGTTTAATTTCCACAAATTCTCCCTTAATTACCAAATTTATTTTTTATTAATCGCTGCTTCTATTAAGGATTTTTATTTGGGATTGATTTGTTGTTAAATAAGTTGTTTAATCTCTAAATTTCTAGTTACTGAATTTAATTTCATTCGATGACTGTTGCTGTGGTAGTGTAGAAGGATGCCACATTTTACTGCAATAGCTTTGGATAGGTTGTTAGAACCTGGAGCATCGAAATCTGTCGACATGCCAGTTCCTAGTAACAAGTACCCAGTTCCGAAGCCAAAGCCGAAGACTTCTCCACCAGAATTGAAGCGACCATTACCTAATTCAAACCTGGAGAGGAGGAATAGTACATCGGTGATGGAGAGGAAATGTAATCGTCCTCAAATATCACCTGGACTGTATGCGACTCCTGCATCAACCCCGCTTCCTGATTCACCAACTTCATTTCATCCATCTCCTTATATTATTAATCACAAGAGACGCGGGCCACGCCTTTTGAAGAGCTTTTCGGAGGAGGATTTAGCTTCTAGGAAGAAGGAATTGGAGAAAGTTGAGGTAAATGGGAATGTGAATAATGGGGAAAATGAGGTTGTTGATTTGAGTAATGTGCATTCAGCTACTTTTTTCAACCCTAGTTCTGTTGAAGGTGAGTTTGTGAATGATGTAAATGGGTGTCCTGGTAAAGAGGATGTTGTGAATGGTGTCCGTGATTGTCCTATCGAAGTGGGTTGTGTTAATGCAAGCCATGGTGATGAAATAGAGAGCAGTAGTGTGCAACTTGGGACTAGTAATACAAGGAAGGACTTGGCCATGGAAAAGGGCGTGCTGAAGCCGATTGAGCAGAATGTGGAAAGAAATGGTGACAGTGATGATTTCTTTGATCCACAGGACTCCATGAGTTATACTAGTAACACTGATGCCGAGGACACCGCTGCAGTTGGGAGCTCTATGAAGCTTGCTGCATGTTTGCCAGCAGGAGAGTTTTATGATGCTTGGGAAGGTACTTGGGTGTTTGTATCTTGCATTATTCTTTCTGATTGTTTTACTTCAGTAGATCATGTGGTTGCTAGAAAAGTTATAGTTGCTTGTTCATCTTTTTGTTATCTGCTTGCATCATATAGTTTGGCATCTTGCTTTGAATCTGCCACATTTAAGAAGTATCTCATAGCTTGTTGCAGCTATGATGCTGGGGAATCATTGCTTTTGTTACATTTTCTATACATTGTGCTGGGTCCTTTCTTTTGTATTGCATTCATTATATTGTTAGTCATCTCATCTCTAGTCTGGCATACTTATATTGCAAACCACATATTTTGCTTCTGAATGTTGTGTTTCTCATTCGTTGTTCGTTGACCCATATGGATACAAAAATAAGCAGATGTTTAAAAGATGAATTCAAGCATTGGCATTTCCCAAGACTATTTCTGGATTCTTTTAGCAAAAATAGTAGTGTGACAAACTGTAAGTAATACTCTTAACAGAATGCAGAAGCTTACTTTTGTTTTCTTACTATTGCCAGAGCTATCCTCTGAGAGTGGACTACAGCCTTCTCCTTCTCCCCACCACAATGGAGCTGAATTGCGTGAAATGAGATTGAGTTTGTTGATGGAGATAGAGAAGCGAAAGCAAGCAGAAGAGGGTTTGGATAATATGCAAAGCCAGTGGCAGAGGATCAGGCAAGAATTAGCTCTGGTAGGGCTTTCCCTCCCTGCTTGCCCTGTTGATGTACAAGAGAGTGATCAGCCATCAGATGTGAATCCTGTAGAGGAGATTTGCCGGCAGATCTATCTTGCCCGGTTTGTATCAGAATCTATAGGAAGGGGCATTGCAAAAGCCGAGGCTGAGAAAGAGATGGAAGCTCAGGTTGAAGCAAAGAACTTTGAAATTGCTCGATTGTTGGACCGACTTCATTATTACGAGACTGTGAATCAAGAAATGTGTCAGCGGAACCAAGAAGTTATTGGTGAGTATTAAATGTTTCAAGGTTTTGCTAGTCAGTGCTCATTTATTTTTAACTGGTGTTGCTTGTGAAATAATAATAAAAAAAAAACTTAGCTGCATTTCTAGTTTTTAATGTATGCTGCTTCATGCTGATGTTCTAAAGCCATTCGAGTTATTGGGTCTAAAAAAGTAGAGTTAAGAAATTTGGTGTGCTCCTACAAGGATGGCACTAGCTTTGGCGGTGATTAGCTTATAGCTGGGTTAGGAATTTATTATAAAACTAATTGTGAAATTTCCTGCACAACTTGTGATCCAGTCAACCAGAAAGCTTAAAACAGTGCTGCTAACATTTAAGCTCCCTGACCTTGTGGTTAGTGGATATACCATTGTTTGCATGTAAATGGTTGACCAGACCTGGTGGCTTAACTGCTTATCAGTAGTTCAATTTGATTGGCAAGTTCGCACGTATGGTTAGTGGTTATATGTTCGCATTTATACCATTATTTGCATGTAGACCCAGTGGCCTAACTGGTTTTGAGTGGTTCAATTTAATCTGCAAGTTTGGGTTGGTTTGAAAACATCAGTTCTTGCATTCTTTCTAAACGCATTGAGTGAGGAACTTTTGAACAAGTGTGAATTAAGAGAATTGTTGAGATCTCCTGCTGTAAGCATGCACAATTTGTATCTTTAGTTAAGGTTCCAGTTATCACCTCTAATTTGAACCCCATTTTATGTATTGCTAGATTCCTGCTCTTATTTTCTGGCCTCTAAATTTGCAGAAACAGCAAGGCGTAATAGGCAGATAAGGAAAAGGAGGCGGAAATGGATTTGGGGCTCGATTGCTGCTGCAATCACACTTGGCACGACAGCCTTGGCATGGTCGTATCTCCCAGCAATGAGAGGACCATCTTCTGCCAGTGATTCTCATGCCCCAGAGCATGACGATACAGCTACTTGACGGGCATCTGACCAATCAGTAGACTCTGATATCATGTCACAGAAGAGAATAAAATGTTGTATATGCAGTCTCTTGAATATCAACCCCTTGCATTTGTTCCTATCAATTTTCCTGCCTGCTGAGATTGCAGGGTTACCATCATAATAATTCATGACCGCCTTGCTGGTAATCTCGGAGGTGATTAATTTTTGTTTGATTCAATGATCATCCGGAATCATATTTCTGCCTTTTGTGAACTTAAGGCTGTGCCGATACATGCATGAACACCATACAGGTTAGTCTTAACATTCTTTACATATTAGAAAGAGAGATCTAGGGGGGGCCAATAACCTCATTGATTATACTTTGTTCTGTATTCAAGTTCCTGTATTCCTCAGCAAGTTTACGCAACAATGAAACTAAGGTCAAGGGAATTGATACGTTGAAACATGGTGATCCCTGCTAGAAGGGTCGCAACCCAGGAATTATTTTGGATGCTATTATAGAAATTGATGTTATTAACTCGAGGTGAGAGATTCGATGTTCTTTTGTAGAATTAAGCATCTATGTACTAAACTAGTGATAAAAACTATTTACTGTTGCTGCCTAATAGCCTGTTGCTATCGATCTATTGACCAAATAAAACGTTGAAACATCCACTATGAAATTAGATTGATTAACGGAGCCTTTGCCATTGCTGAAACGAAAAAAACCAATAGTAAAAAAAAATCAAAATTATGCATTATCAGACCTGTTCTTGAGCCGGCTCGGATTGGTTCTTGGCCAGATGTATTTTTTTGGTCCAAGTAAGGTTCAACATATAAAATTAGGCAAACCATACAGTTTTAAAACATGCTTGATAGGGTGTTAACTTTTTGCTTTCAAGCTCTAATATAGATACTGAGAAGCTGATCTCATATAATATACTTCGACCTGGCTTCTCTCCTGGACGAACACTACTCATCTCTAAGAGAGAAACCATTACACTCAAAACACTTGCTTTGCTTTGAGATTAAAATCATAATGCTTTCAGTTTCCAATACGCTTGCCTTTATTTCCACCCTGCCAGCGACTCCTCCTAGCCCTAGCGGCCCTTGCCCTCTTCCACCTTTCCACCTTTCTCATTCTCTGAAATATCTTTCGAATTTGATGAAGCTTGTGTGCCTGTTGAGCTATAATATTTGCAGTTGAGGAAGGTTGCCCTAAGACTATGTCATACCCGTCGCGAAAATTGTCCATTCCTTCAGTTAAAAGTTGCCAAAACAGGCCTCCTGCAGCTGCACCTCCTCTTTTAGCTGATGAGTATATCTTGTAATACACGGTATTGAACACCAGGTCCCTCTGGTATGTGCTGAAACCAGGGTCTTTCCAAGATTTTCCAAATTCTGCGATAAGTATTGGTTTTCGAAGAATGTTTTGCGCATCTTGGATGTGTGTGTCGAGCCATTTGTTCAAAAATGAAAGCTGGGATTCATCACTAGAGCTGGATAACCTGTTCAAGCATTATAAAAGCATGTAAGAAACAATCAACAGGGTAATTGAGGCCTAGTTATGTCACAGTAATTCAATAGATCGGTCAACATGAGTTTCTGTGGATAGCTACAAATCTGATCAACCTAGTGGCATTTAGCCATTCAGTAGTGGCTACTCAACTTTTAACAAGAACTGGCTACACAAAGATTCAATCTAGAAGGGCAGATCCCTGTTGCAAGGCTAATTAGTTCTCTTTGAGTATAGCAAATGCTGAGTTATAATTAGATTGCAAGTTACCATTGATCAGGATATGCATGGACCGTTGCAAAATCAATTCCGGGGATGCGGTTATTTGCGATGAAGTCTGTTCCTATCTTCAAACCAGGATTCAAACTGTTCCTCTGCTGTGTTGAAGGTCCATAAAATCCTTCTAAACCAGCTTCCAGTAAGTGATTTCTGTCAATTGACTTCACAAAGGAAGCCATTTCTGTTATCCAAGCCTATATCAATCAAGCACCGAAGCCAACAGTTAAGAAGAGTGGTTGAAAGAAGTAACTAGCAGAAGAAATCAATGATTTGCCAACCCTAGAATTCATCGCGGCTCAACTAAAGGTGGGGCTGTAAGTAAAAGGTCATTCATTGACCGGGGATACCTAAACCCTTGTTTGCCAACCGTTACTAATTAAGGCGGAACAAGAAAACTGAGTTCAAATTGAAATGCAATAAATTGAACTTCAGAAGTATTGGTGGGGCATGTTAAAGATCCATCAAGCTTCTATCACGAGACAGTAACTACCAGGTAATTAAGGTTTAGATCTATCCAAGGATAGCAAAGAAATAAAGAAAAGACAACGAGAAGAGGGGAGGTGAATAAACCTGAATCGTCCTTCCAGAAGTATCAGATGAGCATCTGGGCTCATTCATAAGCTCCCATGCCATGATTGTTGGATCATCTTTGTAATGAATTCTAGTAAAGCTGTTATATCTATAAAGAACGGTCTGCAAAAACAAAAGGTCATAGATAAGTTACAATTGACTCCATATGCATCCTGTCTCAAGCATGAAAAGTCCAGAAATCCTTCTCTATGACCAAGTTAATCCTCTCATAGAACACTATTCATACTGGAATGAAGTATTTAAAGAACATAACGGAGATAAATCTTTGACCAAAACACAGGGCGAGTTACCTTTATATGATTCTTGTAGTAACCCTTGACAACAGGGTGTCTAAAGAAATCATCATCAGATTTCAGATACTGCCCTCGATTTCTAGCCCAGTTCACATACTGTTTCTTCCCTCCAAAATTATCATAGTTGTTAGCCAAGCTCAGAATCAGCTTGATCCCATATCTTCTAGCCTCAGCTACAACAAAATCCAACCCCTTTACAGATTGACAAAAGAAAAACAGGTCAGAAATTTTGCGAGTTTTGAAGATTTAAAGAACAAGCAGAGAGCTAAAATGGACAAAGATTCAAGGACCTTAAACATTTGTTCATTGTAGGAACCAGGGGAGTGCTGTAGAGGACGGTAACCGCCATCACTGAAAGCCCAGGTTCTGGCCACGGTGAGACCATGGCTTGCCGCCTCGCGAAATGCAGCTGAAACTTTTGATCTCTGTGGTGGATCAGAAGCTGCATACATCAACCAGTAAGCATTGAAGCCATTTGCATAGTAAGGGCTACCATTCAACAAGAAATGCACTCCTCTGGTTCTAATGAAACCATCTCCTGCTTCAACATGGAAATGAAAAAATCCTTGATGGATCGAAATGGTTAGCAAAAGAACCACAGCCAAATGCCTCATCTCTCTCGCTCTCTCTCTCACTCACACACGCACGCACGCACTCTGACTCTCTCAGAAGGAATCTCAAGGCTAACGGGGAGGGGGGAGCTGGTTTTTAAAGCTGAGAGAAGTTTTGTCTTTTAAAACTGCAAGAT
This sequence comes from Salix purpurea, assembly GCA_027405865.1. Classification (NCBI taxonomy): domain Eukaryota; kingdom Viridiplantae; phylum Streptophyta; class Magnoliopsida; order Malpighiales; family Salicaceae; genus Salix; species Salix purpurea. The sequence continues at coordinate 3,637,789 of JAOWLH010000013.1, read as the reverse complement.
TATCAGAAGGAAGGTTGTCAATACCTTTACTTTTTCAATTGGAATTTTAGTTTCATAACGTTTCGACACTCAGTTGTACTATTTATAGCGTGTGTATGTGTGTGTGTATATATATAATTTAAATCTAAAAATAAAATTATTTAAAATTATACAATTTAATTTAAAAAAAGACAATAAAATAATTTTTCTGAACAAAATTATAACCATGTATAATATTACGAGAACATCATCATCAATCTAGCAAGATTATTATATTATCTGATTACTCTGAAATTTTAACATAATATATATAAATATATCAATACACTCCTTATAAAAATTCATCTCAATTTAATAGGTAAATCAAGAAATATAATTGATATTATAAAATTATTTATTATTTAAAAAAAATATTATTTAGCTAAAACAGAACCGTCAAAACATTTTGATTTTGTTTCGACTAAAACTCTGAAACGAGCTGAAATTTAAATCAAGATAAAAATAATATTATTTTTTATTATTATTTTAATTATTTCAACCGAAACGAAACGAGATCGATAACCCTCACTGAGAGGCTTCCTCTTCTTTCTTCTAAGCCTCCAGGGTGACATTATTTTGTCCCATTACAGTCCGCTACCATCTCATTTTCCATACATCACATCACCTTGTCATGGTCTCCATAAATCACGGGCATTTTCATGGCAATCAAGTGGGGTTTCATTTCATTATTAAAAAAGAGGAAGAAAAACATGAAAATAATAATTATAATAATTATAATAATCACGGGCATTTTTAAATATTTTTTTGAATTGTTTTGATATATTTTTAAAAATAATAATAATAATAATAATATCAAAAAGCCTATTTATTTTTGTGTTTTAAATTGTTTTTGAAAGAAATATTATTTTTTCTTTAATTTAAATTAATTTATCTGTTTTTTTTGTATGTTTATATCAAAAATAAATTTATTAAAATAAAATATTATTTCAATATATTTCCAAGTAAAAAACATTTTAAAAACAATCAATACTATACTCATGAATATAATAGTGGTTTGCATCTGCAATTCTCTTCTTTGAATGCATTTCTTATCTCCCATTGTTTTTTTTATTTCCAAGAAAAACATGTTGATTTTAATAATATCAAATGGATACAAAATATATTATTTTTTTAATACAAGTTAAAAAAATGATAAAAATCTTCATAATTTTGGTGAATTAATATCCTTTAAAAATCATTTGTCAAATCATTATGGATAAAAAATAAAGATCTTTGAACTTTGGAATCAAACTCATAAGATATGATTTGTCCTTCAAATTAAACATGTAGACAAATATCTTGCTCTTATAGATAACTAAGGAACGAGATGCACCATTAGGGCTCATTGATGGTAAATTTTGGCCTCCTAGCATTGCCAATAAATATCAATTTCTTTTAAATAAAAAGATAGAATCTCAGATTTTTTATTCAAATGACCTAATTTCTTGGATTTAAAAAATACAAAACTGTAATTTAAAAGGAGAATTATACCTACAAATAATTTTTTTTCCAAACCAAGTTTTGATATTAAAAAAAAAAAGTTAGAGAAAAATCTCTCATATGGAAATAAAAATATAAAAAATTCCAAAACAATTTGGCTATAAAGTAGTCGACATCAACTCAACTCAACTTAAAATTAGGGTGTCATCATCAGATCCTGCGAAGTGACAAGTGCATGACTAGCCTGTCTTCTGAAGACACGTGGCCTGCGATGTTTGTCTGGGTTCTTGACAACTTGGTAGCTTTAACAGAACCAACCTAAAGCTACTACAGACAAGTGAAATTACATCTTTGTAAGAAAATCAAAATTATTGTTCCGCCACGTCATTTGACTCGTATCGTCAATTTTTTTTTTCTAGTTGGTGTACACGATCAACATACATTCTTTTTTAATTGGTGTTTATAATTAGATTTTCTAATTTATTTTCATGTGAATTATCATTATCTCATTATTCAAATTACAAGTTTCACAAATTTACCACAAATAACCCGAATTAATTTAATATATTAATTTTTTATTTTTTTTTAAATGTTATTCAATATATTACTATTTAAATACTTTTAAAATACCTTTTTCTGGTATGCATCGAGCTCTTACTTCCTACAGTCCTTCAAAAAATTTAAGATTAAGAAAAATAAATTCAACCTATAGCAGAATTTAAAAAAAACAAGTATTTTCACCCTTTTTCGTAGATTGGATGCTTCAATTCTACAATGAGGCCCATTAGGCCCAAGATCTATAGCCATGCTCACTTTTAAGCCACTCTCTCAAACATTACCAGCGACAACAATAAGATATTCGCTCACACAGAGAATGGGGGCAGAGCAACGCCCGAGGACGGACAAAATTTTCCAGCGAAGGTTACAACAATATATCTGTCCTAACTACTGAGAGGATGAAAAGGGCTTGAAAATGCAAATTAACTGGAAAAAGATCAAAGCAAATGGAAAATTGAAATGGACTCTATTTAACAATTTTACGATGGTGTGGCAGCTTCATGCTACAATGCGCTAATCTGCCCTCCATAGCCATAGTACTTCAAAAGCCCTTCATCTTGCCGCCAGTTCTCTTTTACTTTCACTTCTATCTGTTTAAAAAAAGAGTCGTGAATTTGGTAAATTATAAGATGAGAATCTCAGAACATTGAAGTTTGAAAACGCAACATGGAATAAGAACATTTATGTTGATCGACATTCGGTTTACAGTGTTAGCTGTCAGGTATGTACTCATTGGAAATTAGTATTTGTTATTTCTGTGTTTACCCTCGTATTGGGAGGGAAGGAACAGTGTCAAATTTATTTTCCCAACATGTCTGGCACAGAAACAATCAACGAAAAAGTGCGACCAATAAGTTCTTTACCTCAAGATATACTTTCTTCTGAAGGAAATCCTCAATGTCCAGCCGAGCAGCTGTGGCAAGTAATTTCAAAGCCTTCCCTTCCTGCAGAGGTCAAGTGCGTTTGAATTGAGACCACAAAAAGAAGAGAACTACTCAAAATGTTATACAGACTTCATATTTGGATTGAATCTCTGATATCCAGTACAATATAAAGCAGTCATAAGGTTTAAGTCAGTCAAGCAATAGCTTCTTGGGATCTCATTAATATACCAGTTCTTGAAAACAGCTTGCCATTTCATGATCCAATCCATAACTAAAAGGCCAACTTACTTTTCCGATGATAATGATCTTCTGTGTGTTCTTCTCCACAACAATCTCCACTTGAATAAAATCTTTTGCTGTTGGCCTAGCTTTATAGCTGACAACATTGACCTACAGGGTACACAGATAAACCAACCTTCATTGTTAGTCATCAACTAAAGCTGGTTTTGGTGGGTTGAGGAGCAGAAGCTATAAGCCAACCTTGGGACACCATTGTTTACCTGACATGCATAAGGAACCTCATTGCGGAATTGCATAAAGATCTTTTCTCTTACAATTTCAGCTACAAAGAATCTTTCCGGGTGCTCACTAACAATGTCCTGAGAATGTCAAAGCAAAAACAGCCTAATGTGTGACAACATGATAGGAAAATAAGAAAAACAAGCCAAAGCCGACCACAGATGGCACTATTGTTTATATCATTTGCAATCACAAACAGATAAGACAAGAATAAACAAGGCAATGTCTTACCATGTCGGCGGCACCAGTGAGAAGACTCAATAATGGAAGTTTGACGGACTTACTGCTGGCTTGTTTAAGGTGTAATGCATAGCAAAAATGGAAGTTAAGTTTCATGGTTCTCTTACTCATCTCTTGTGATTAATTAACCACTAGTGGATCAGGTGCTCAAGATAATATACTGTTCCATTCATGTCCTTACATTCAAATGATTAACTTAAGATGGAGATACCCACAGTAGACCACCATTACCTCCAGAGACTACATATATGGTTACTCCGAGAAAAAAACATTTACTCAGAGAAGAAAGGGGGGGGGGGGGGGGGGGGGGGGGGTATGTAGTTCAATTTAATGTACCTTTGGATAATAAGCTGGCCCCATGGGAAGTTTTGAAAGTATCCATTCCTTGATATCTTCCACTCCTTGACCAAATTTGGCACTCACAGGTATGACCTCATCAACACTTGTAAATTTCTCATACCACTGCAAAAATGTGAAATCTGTTTAGGGATCAGAGTTATTTAAAGAAGCATAGAAAACATACAATACCATGTTTTGGGACAGTAGATATTCTATGGCAAGACAGGACCATAGAACATCCAACATATGACACTGGCAATTTGCTACCATAACCACTATTGCATTTAGCACAAAGCATTAGAATCATATGAAATCAATCACCAGAATACATGCAACTTTTGATTCATAATTACAGCCAATGCACTGGCTGACCATACATTTAACTTCTGATTTTCTTGTGTTGACGGACAGGATATTTTATCAATGTCAGAAGAACCAAAATGTCAGTAAGTGCAGTCACATATATAGAAGAAGAGGTGACAACTCGAGGATAAGTTTGATCTACCCTTCATCTCTTAATTACATTACCTGGTAAATCATCTTAGTATCGGTGTCATAGCGATCAAAAGTCATAAACCAAAAAGAAGGAAAGAAAAAAAGATAATTACCAAACATAAATAATTAAGACAAATTATCATGCCAAAATAAGTATCAGTCAAAAAGATCTAACCTCAATTTTCTTTGCAATTTCACCAGGTTTGATCAAGTCTTTCTTGTTCAATACAAGTAAAGTGGGCACCTTATCTTTGAGGTTTCCCCCACCTTCTTCCAGCACTTCATCAATCTAATCAGGAAATGGAATTTTGAAGAGAAGTATAAAGAAAAAACAGCAAATAATTGCACAAACAATTAGCATACCTTTTCGGGTGCTCTGCTAGCATCAACGATAACTAGTACGCAGTCAGCATTGATGGCAGCACTCCTAACATTCTTCATCATCATAGAATCCAACTTGTGCATTTTCTTCTCGATAACACCTGGTGTATCATAAAGTATCATCTGCAAGCAAACCTTTCGGTCAGGTGATCTGCATTGGGCAACTAAGCAATCATGTATTTAAGTATCATCAAGTTTTCTACAAGTCTAAAGCAGTAACCTAAACAGTGAAAAAAACACTATCACAATATTTCTTACAAGTTATAAGAGAAATATGATTAGCTCATATCTAAAGCAACCCAGTCATTCTAATGCATAGCCTAGAGATTTCAAATTTTCTTTCAACGGTTCTGGTTTTCTTACAAATCTTTTTCCTACATATCTAAAGACCATTTATCACGTCTTCTAACAAGGAGGAACACAAGCTTCTCATTACAACATGCACAAGCTAAAAGACATTAATCAACGCAACACTGTACAATAACTAGATTACCCTAGGAAAACATGTTCAACACCCAACATCAATTCATGAAAGATGATTCTACTTATCCTGCTCGCAAGATTGTCATTATATTGTGCTAAACGCAACAACCAAAAACAGTGACCAAATCCAATAGGCAATAATTGTAGAACAAAGTAAGACACACCGAAGAATAAAATCATATTTACAATCTAAAAAACGCAACTTTCAACTCTAATGCCCCATTCTGTAAAAGGAAATTAACTTCAACAGCTTTGGGAATTCTGGGTTTCAATTTTCTGACAATGGTTCCGCAATTATTCAACATTAAACAACCAAATAACACGATACAAAACACAGACACCCAGAAAAAGAAAAAAAAAAGAAAAAGAAAAATAGGAAACCTGGTAATCTGGAGCGGAACAAATACCAAGAATGCGATGTCTAGTGGTCTGAGGTTTATCGGTAACAATCGACAACTTTTGTCCTATCATTTGATTCGAAAGCGTGCTCTTTCCTACATTCGGTTTCCCTACTACTGCCACGTACCCTACACCACCAAAATCCTTCCATCCTTTTACCCAAATTTTGTTTATTTAAATAATAATTATAATAATAAAATAATTCAGTAACTGACTGACCGCTACGATGATTAGAACTGGAAGAATCATGCAAGGCAAGTTCTTCGATCTCGTAATCGTCAAGTAAAACCATGTTCCTGTCTGGCTTCACACTTAATGATAACAAACCCGATGACATCTCGTCTTCATCTTCATCGCTGTCGAATTCCAGCTCACTTTCCGAATCTAGTTGACGAGTAAAGAGCTGTTTCTGTTGATAATTCCTGGCTTGAAATCGAAACTGACTATCTGTTCTTCTTCGTGACTGGTAATGATAATTGTGAAAGAGAAGAGTGCTTGTGTTCGTGTTTGTTGTTGTAGAGTGGAAGGTTGGTTTCTGTTTTGGAATTTTTGTAGAGAGGTTTAAGGCTACTAGCTCCATTCTCTTTTAGAAGCCGAGCTTTTCTTCTCACTGTTTCCTCACCTCTTCTTCTTCCATCTTCTCTTCTCAACTGCTACTGTACTCCTATTACTACTGGATAACAGCCACCCGTCGTCGTTTTGTATAGCGCGCTTCCATCGTTTCCAATTGTTTCTCGTGCTATGTCGTTTCTTTACAAGGATGAAAAATAAAATGTGTGGGCTGGGCCTCCCAGAAGGACAGTTTAGATTGGATGTAGGCCCATTGTTACACTCCCTGTCCTGTTAATTTGTTTTTTTTTTTTTTAAAAGACGTTTGTATAATTTTATAAATGACTTTAAAGTATTTTTTATTTAAATATATATTTTTAAAAAAAGAAGTTATTTTTTTTATATTAATCTAGAAAACAATAGAAAAACATAAAACATAAATTTGAAGTAAATAAAAAAAATTTAAAAAAATTTATAAAATGTAACAAACCGACTATAAATTGTATTAAATAAATTGAATTAAAACAGGTGATTTTGGTGCAAATTTTGTAAAAAATAAAGAGATAATTCATGTAATGACACATGTAAGAACTCGAATCACAACTTAAAATTAAAAAAATCAGAAATCTTGTAAATTTTATTTTTTGAAAAAAAAAATATATTTTTTAAATAAAATCAATTTAAGTTAATTAATTCAATTTGTGATCGGACTCAAGTCGGGTTTAATAATTATATTTTCAAAATAAACAAGACCTATATATATTATATTTTTTTAATTCATCCAAAAACAATAATTACTTTCACAGATTTTTCTTTTTAAAAAATAAACAAGTTAAACCGAAAAACAATCACACTAATCATATTGATATATATTTACTACAAACGGGTCCTAGTTCAATTAAATGAAACCCGACCCCCAAGTCTAAAACCCTTCACCTCTTCCTCCTCAAAAACCCTAATAATCCCCCCCCCCCCCCCCCCCCCCCCCCCCCCCCCATCTGTCTGCGTAAACTTAAAAATGACGAAGGATGATAAAACTAAAGAGAAGAATGAAAAGGAGAGCAAACACCAACAAGAAATACAATTAAACCAGGAATCAAATGTAGTCGAAGAAGAAGAAGACGAAGCACGGAGCTTTGAAGAGCTAGGGTTGGACCCTAGGCTAATTCGAGCCCTAAACAAGAAAGAAACTAGCATTGCAGAGCCCACTCCGATTCAGCGAGTCGCTATTCCTCTAATATTTGTCAGTTTCTTTTTCTTTTAACTCTTATTTATTTATTATTTATTTATTCGTTCATTTTTGTAATCAATTGTTTTGAATATCATTAGCAAGGGAAAGATGTGGTTGCCCGGGCGAAAACAGGCTCAGGGAAGACATTAGCCTACCTGCTTCCTTTGCTTCAGAAGCTTTTCAGTACGACTGATTCGAATCGGAAAAAACTTTCGCCTTCAGCATTTATTCTGGTGCCAAGTGGAGAGTTATGCCAGCAGGTTTATAAGGAGGTTTCGTGGCTGATTGATTCCTGTAAAGTTCAATTGAAAGTTGTTCAGTTGACTAGCAACATGCCTGCTTCTGATATGGTTGGTTAATAAAAAAAATTACATGTTTAGCGGATTTTTTGGTGATATTTAGCACAATTGATTGATTGCTTGCTTGCAGCGGAATGCGTTGGCTGGACCACCTGATATTTTGGTGTCTACACCTTCTTGTGTAGCCAAGTCCTTGTCTTTTGGTGTGCTAAAATCAGAAGCTGTTAATGACTCCCTTGAAATTCTTGTTCTTGATGAGGTGAGAACTTGGTGTTTGTGATGCTGCTTATTGTTGTAATTCATTCATGATAGATGGAAGTTGGGATTTCTGTTGATAATAGATTGTCTGAATTCATCAATTGGTGCGTTGAAATCAACTTGACTGCTTTATTAAATAATGGACTATGATGAAAATGAGTGGTATGTCTATTGATATTGATCGAGTACATTTGCTGTGTGCAATTTAGATTTCCATGGTTTCTACCATCTTACTGATGGACCTTCAGATACTAAGCTCTCAATCTCTTCAAAAAAGGCATCTGCTATATCTTTCCTTGAATGATATCATTAATATCTATTTATTTTCAGGCAGATCTCTTGTTGTCATTTGGCTATGAAGAAGATCTCAAAACTCTTAGTGCTCTTGTCCCAAGACGTTGTCAATGCCTTCTTATGTCTGCGACATCAAGGTGTGTTGATTATGGCACTCACCCTCCCTCCTTGTTTTACTTATGTTTTGTTTGTTACCTTCAATTTTTAGTTTAGCAAGTCTTGAAAATATCTTCCCTTCATCTTTGTTACCCAAAAGATGTTCATATTAATAAAACAAAGTCCTTATACTCATCACTCTTGGATTGAGAAATTTCATGCCTGGTATTTTGGCATCTGTTGCTGTTCAGTGCTGATGTTGACAAACTGAAGAAGCTCATTCTGCACAATCCATATGTTTTGACCTTGCCAGAAGTTGAAGGTGTTAAGGATGAAGTTATCCCCAAAAATGTTCAGCAATTTTGGGTAAGGAATTCTATAGACTTTTCTGAAAGTTATGAGAAGTGGTTGCTCCTTTTGAGTTTTTTTTTTCTGATGTGACCTACCTATATTGTTTGTGAATTATTTTGCACCTATAAGATAAAAAAGAACTTTTGGATGGAATTTTTGTTCCTGTCTAGCCAGTGCCAGATGGAACTTTGGTTATATTTGGCCTTGAGACTGTCACTAACATAATTGGCCTTCAACTGAAATTCCTTTGTAATCCTTGGGAACCGGCTAAAAGAAGATTGGAATATAAAGAGAATGAAAAATATACACCCTACCATTCTCTTGCCACTAGTAATAAATTGAAAGCAAAGCACAAACTACCCCTCCCCGTTCAAGTATGGAATTCTACCATCTCACAAGATTTTATTGAGGGAGGGGAAGAGGGGGCTTTTTAAGATTCAAACAAGCTCCCTCAGTTCCCATTTTAATCAGCCCTTAATCATCCTTTCATTTAGCATAAATCCCAAAATTCCCTGTATATTAAATGTCTTCTCCACCTATTAAACAACCCTCAGCTCTCAGCATTCAGCCATTGGCACAGAAACCTGATTTGCTTCCTCTCTTAATATAGATCACATTTTCCACCAAACTTGTCAGTTTAGGTCCAAAACCTGGGTGATAGTGGAACACTTGTAGTTACATGTGTCTTGTCAGGTATTGCTTTGACATCTCTGTCATCTTGTAGATATCAGAATAAGTATAAGCAAAACTTGTGGTTATGATTCCAATGGGTTTGTCTTGTGGACTTTTAGTGTTTCTTATCTATATCTATCATCTGGGCCTCTTAATATATGGTTGAGCAAGGGTATCGGCTTTCTATGGCCTTACAACCTTATCATATTTTTTTCAGGTTTCATGTGGTGATCGTGACAAGTTAGTTCATATTCTTGCTCTTTTGAAGCTGGATCTGGTTCAGAAAAAAGTCTTGATATTTACTAATGCCATTGATATGAGTTTCAGATTGAAACTGTTTCTAGAGAAGGTATTTGCAGTCTCTGACTACCTTACTGGGTATCCATTGAATTATTTTAATTCATCATTGATTTTGAAAATAATTGCTTCTGATACATAGCAACTTTGTCTCTTTGTTGAGATATTGTATGGGTGAGGTGCTGCACCTATGATGTGAAATGTTGTTGACAGACTAATGAAGGCTAGGCATCAAATTTTGTTTATTACTTGTTTTTATTTTCACTACTATTCTCTTTAGGTGGAACTATTAATCTCCACAAGCTGTTCTAATGTAGCTGTATTACATCTTGTAATGATCTTGGTTTAATATCTTCATCCCAACATTGATGTCCTGGTCATTTTTCCTCAGTTTGGAATAAAGTCTGCTGTTTTAAATGCCGAGTTGCCGCAGAATTCTCGTCTCCATATCCTAGAGGTATGTTAGGCCCACAATTTCAGAAAATTGACAAATAAGAGGCCAAGATCAAATGATGGTTTGAGGTTTGAAGGTTCCAAGTATGGTTTTTATGACCAAAATTTTGGTTATTGCTCTTAAAAGTAGCTCATTTTGTCTCCAATGCTGCTTGTTTTTAGGAATTCAATGCTGGGCTTTTTGATTATTTGATTGCAACGGATGACAGAGAAACAAAAGAGAAGGAAAAAGCCAACGAGGGAAGTCTTGCCGAAACAAGAAAATCAAAAAAGCAAGCTAAGCAGGACTCAGAATTTGGAGTTGTGAGGGGAATTGACTTCAAAAATGTTCACACGGTAAGCTAATTTTTTCCTTTTGGATAGGTTTTGTTACTGCAGTTCTGCAGACCGTAGTATTATATTCAATTGGACTGTTGTATCTTTGCTGTTTGATCTATTTTGGAGACGATCTGTAGACTCTAGACTTAAGAGGTTCATTAATAGCTTCTCATGTTTGAATTTTGCACATTTTTGTGTCTGAGATTCTATGGAAATCTGATGACTTGGGCTGCAGTGTTTGTATGTTTTCATCTTTGCAAATATCTTCATGGCACAGGGTTTGAATGAACATTCCTATCAAGTTAGCAAACAGATTAACCATCTTTTGGTTGCTTTCACCAAATGTATAAAATGATTTTTAGTTTAAATTAAAAGTTGATATGGTTTCTACACCCCCCTCATCATTCTGTGCTAGTCTTTTTTTTAGCAATAACATATTTTCAGATCGAGTTTCTGTTTTCTTTTATTCAAATCACTTGAAAGAATGAAAGGGAACCTGGTTCCTATAATTTGCATTAAACTAATGAATTCATGTACTCCTGCTTATTGGATTGGGCTCCCAATCATATAATCAATGCCCTAAAATGCCAAATTTGGAATTTAATAGTTAATTGACATAATCACCAATTTCTACAAACCACTTTTCTGATATTTAGCTCATTGTGGCATCACAGGAGTGTATGGTTTAAGTTGCGCTGGAAAGTATTGACTATTATTATATCACTGTAAATTTCATTTTTGTATTCTCTGTTTTTAATGCTACTCATTTGCTGTTTTAGTTATGTTTTTGGGGTGATCTGCATTATTTTCATTGTAAATGGTTTAATTATTATAGCTAAATAGTGTGTTCAACATTCTTTTCCCCCTTCTCCCATTTCAGGTTATAAATTATGATATGCCTCTAAGTACCAACGGATATGTACATCGAATTGGACGTACTGGAAGAGCTTACAGTACTGGTGCTTCCGTTTCTCTGGTGAGTTGACGCAGAGGATTAAGATTTATTGAGATCTGAGCAGAATGACTTTAGACCTATCCATGCATAAGATATAGTAATCACTTTCTATAGATGAATAAGTTTTGTTTTTGTTTTCATATTCTCTCTGTTTGTCGATATGAAACTATGAATATATATGGCATTTCCAATACTTTGACATTCTGATTATTGATCTGTTGATAGGTTTCTCCGGATGAGATGGAAATTCTCGAAGAAATAAAATCCTTTTTAGGGGATGATGAAAACAATGAATTGAATGTTATTTCTCCATATCCTTTGCTCACAAAGAATGCAGTGGAGTCTTTACGGTACAGAGCCGAGGTGATTTTTCTGATTCCCTCACTTAATAACATTACTTCTTTTTTGGATTAGATAAGATACAATACTGAGTTTTGTTTTTGGTGTGATATCCACTAAGAAGAGGATGGTGTATTGGATTGTGTTTTTGTTGTTGCCGAGCTGTGGTAGGTGTATCTTGAAGTCCATATGAGTGCCAATGACTGGCATCTATTCCCCTCCCCCTAAGAGGTCTCAGGTTCCAGCATCTCCCTTGTAGCCCCCCAAAAAGAAGCGCATGTGTGTTTTAGTTTTCTTGGATGTTTCTATCTTTCAGAATAGCTTTTTCCTCAATTTGTTTCTCCTTACAAAGCATGCCATTTAGAAGGGTAATTTTTTTTCTTGCCCTGTGATCTCCCTAGCTCCTTCCATGAATGGTGCATGTGAAGTTTTGGTGATCATAGTTGCTTACTGTGATTTGCTATCCTTTTTAAACTGGTGTTTCTGTCCAACTCTCAGTTGTTGTCCTTGCCTTTAAATTTGGTTATGAATTTGTTGTGTGGACACAACTTACTTCCAGAAGAAGCAAAGGTCATAAATATCCTGAATCATTAAGTGGTAGAGATTAATTTTGCAGGACACAGCGAAGAGTGTGACAAAAATTGCTGTCAGAGAAGCACGAGCTCAGGATTTGAGAAATGAGATTCTTAACTCTGAAAAGTGAGTATATGTTTTCCTCTGTCCAATTTCTTAATAGTCTTTTAAATTTATCTCCTGTTATGTAACAGATTCTTGATATAATCGTCTATTGTGCTCTATCCCATGTGATTTTTAGTTATGAAACATCTGTTGAACTTGTATGCTAGCATTGACCTTTTCTATTTATTTATTTATTTATGTTTTCAATTTATGTTCGCTTGTGTAGGTTGAAGGCTCATTTTGAAGTCAATCCAAGGGACTTAGGTGATGCGCTTACTAATTTTGTGTATTTTGACTTGCCCTGCTTCCCTCATTTCACTACTTGTCTATGTTTTTTAGCTTTGATTTTTTTTTGGAACAGATCTTTTAAAACATGACAAAGTTCTGAGCAAGAAGCCCCCTGCTCCGCATCTTTCCGACGTGCCTGACTACTTACTGGATGCAACAACCAAGGAAGCAAGCAAGATGGTCAGGCTTGCGAGAGCTGCAATGGGAAATAATAACTCTGCTCGCCGCCAAGGACCAAAGAGAAACTTCAGAAAAAGTAAAGACCCCCTCAAGTCTTTCTCTGCTGAGGTAATATATGTTCATCTTTGGTGCATGTTTGGGAATATGGTTGAGGTTGTTTTTGAAAGTGTTTTGGTTCAAAAATGCATTAAAATGAGTTTTTTTTTTTAAATTATTTTTGATATCAGCACATCAAAATGATCTAAAAACACCAAATTTTTTTAATTTAAAATAAAAAAAAATCAACTTTTTTTAAAAGTGTTTTACAAACCAGTAACCCTTCGTTCATCACAAAGGCAAGCTAAGTAGTGGTTGGAAATGCTAGCTTATAATGCTATTATTTTGGTTTCAGGGGCCGAGGAGAGGTCGCAAGGGTGGAATGAAGAGAGAAGGAAAAGACGGGGATGATTCTCATAAACGAAAGAAGAAAAAGTTTGTCTGAAAAAACCCGTCCCTTAGGCCTTGGCCATTACAGTTTTGTATGAATGACTGGTTACAAAAGAAATTTTGTTTCTTTCATTTTTCGAATGCCCTAAATCTGTATACAGGTGGCCATATTTATTCTTTTCGCCGCCGTTGTGCTATTTATTGGCGAAAACAAGTTCGAGGCTTGCTTGACACCTGATTGGAATCCAGCAACATTATGATGAATGGAATAGTATTTTCTTAGCTTTACTCTATCCAGGGAAAGATTATAAAATAAAATAAAATAAGAGAGAAGATTGGTGTTTGCAGTCAAGGCTTTTCAACCTTGAATTGAACCATAGCCCACAATATGATCTTGGTCCATTCAAATCCCAAAACAATGTTGGTTTTGGAAATTGACTATGGAGTGCTAGGGATTAAGTTTAGAAAACAGCATGCATTCTTTTTACATGTAGGGAGGTCGTGTTTTTTTATTTAAAAATATATAAATATACTTTTTTTATTTTTAATATTAGCAAATCAAATTAATAAAAAAATTACTTTTAAAAAATTAAATATTCAAAATCAAACACCACCTTCATGTTAGGCGCACTCTGACGCTTATAAGGTTTGGGATTTGACCTCTTTTCGTCTGTAGCTGGTCCCTTGGGGAGCACTTGCCACCCGATGTGAAAGGGATTAGTCTGGGCCAGCGGTCTACCTCTCTCTTCGTCTGCAGCCGGTCTCTTGGGGAGCACTTGCCACCCGGTGCGAAAGGGATTAGTCTGGGTCAGCGGTCAGGATATCCTTGATTATACCAAAAAAAAAAAAAAACACCACCTTCATCTCTTCTTCTGATGAAGTGCAGAAGCTTGGTCAGAATCTAAATAAAGTAATCACGGCAGAAGCTTGGTCAGAATCTAAATAAAGTAATCACGGCAAGGCAAATTCAATGCTCTAAAAAGAAACAAAAACATAAATGGTTTTTAGTTCCCGTGATGAGATCAGAGCAGTGATTTCTCTCATACATACAGGGTGGTTATGATCACCTTTTCAATCCATCCATCACTAACTTTAGTTTTATCTCTGCAAACCACTACAAAAGTTGGTAATAATCCCTTGTATTTTTGCTCACAAATTATCTCCAATGTCCAGGGGGCCTATCATGTCTGAATACAAGTTAATTTGGGGGTTGACTATCTGAATTAAGAACTACTAGTAATTAACCGCTGGCTAGTCTAGTGCCTGGAACGGCTACTTCCTTTCCTTAACAGAAACATGCTTCTCTCAGTCCGGTCTCATGTTAGAAGACTATGTGCAGTAGCAACCATGGCTTACACAGATTGCAGAGACCTCGCTGTCTATTATCCAAAACCAGAATCCTCACCCCCGAAAACCCAGGTCGAAAAACACTTAAACATGCAAGAAATCAACTCAGTTTTGAAGGATCTAGTGAAAACAGGTCGTTTAAACAATGCACGTCAATTGTTTGATAAAATGCTTCATAGAGACGAAATTTCATGGACTACTATAATTTCTGGTTATGTCAATGGTATGAACACGACAGAAGCGTTGTCTTTGATTTCTAAAATGTGGGTTGAGCCGGGTCTCCACATGGATCCCTTTATTCTTAGTCTTGCACTCAAAGCTTGTGGGCTTGCTATGAGTGTGAGCTTCGGTGAGTCATTACATGGGTATTCGGTTAAAACTGATTTTATTAACTCAGTTTTTGTAGGGAGTGCACTTGTGGATATGTACATGAAAATTGGTAAAGTTGAAGAAGGTTGCATTGTGTTTAACGAGATGCCTTTGAGGAATGTAGTATCTTGGACTGCTATCATAGCTGGGCTTGTTCGTGCCGGTTATAATAACGAGGCTTTGGCTTATTTCTCTGATATGTGGATACAAAAGGTAGGGTGTGATAGCTACACTTTTGCTAGTGCGTTAAAGGCATGTGCTGATTCTGGTACTTTGAATTATGGGAGGGAGATTCATTGTCAAACATTGAAGAAAGGTTTTATCGAAGTGCCTTTTGTGGCTAACACTCTTGCTACAATGTATAATAAGTGTGGGAAATTGGATTATGGTTTGCGGTTGTTTGAAAGCATGACCAAAAAGGATGTGGTTTCGTGGACTACGATTATAATGTCGAATGTGCAGACAGGTCAGGAAGGAAATGCTGTTAAAGCATTTAGAAGAATGCGAGAAACAGATGTAAGTCCTAATGAGTTCACTTTTGCAGCAGTCATTTCTGGTTGTGCTACTCTTGGAAGAATTGAATGGGGTGAGCAATTGCATGCACATGTATTACGTATAGGTCTGGTGGATTCTTTGTCAGTGGCCAATTCCATTATGGCCATGTATTCGAAATGCTCGCACCTAGATTTGGCTTCAACTGTGTTTCAAGGGTTGTCTAGAAGAGATATTATTTCGTGGAGTACTATGATAGCAGGGTATGCTCAAGGGGGCTTTGGAGAAGAAGCATTTGATTATCTATCATGGATGAGAAGGGAAGGCCCGAGACCGAATGAGTTTGCTTTTGCAAGTGTGCTGAGTGTCTGTGGAAATATGGCAATTCTTGAGCAAGGGAAGCAACTCCATGCTCATGTCTTGTGCGTTGGATTAGAACAGGACACCATGGTACAAAGTGCTCTAATCAATATGTATTCAAAATGTGGGAGCATAAAGGAAGCTTCAAAAATCTTTGATGAGGCAGAATATAATAATATTGTATCATGGACAGCCCTGATTAATGGATATGCTGAACATGGGTACAGCCAGGAAGCCATTGATTTGTTCAAGAAGCTTCCCAAGGTTGGATTGAGGCCAGATTCTGTGACCTTTATTGCGATTCTTGCTGCTTGCAGTCATGCTGGACTGGTTGATCTTGGTTTCCACTACTTCAATTCTTTGAGTAATCCTTCAAAAGATCACTATGGATGCATGATTGATCTCCTATGCCGAGCTGGAAGATTAAATGATGCAGAGAGCTTGATACAAAGCATGCCATTTCAACGTGATGATGTTATTTGGTCTACTCTTCTTAGAGCATGCAGAATACATGGTGATGTGGATTGTGGAAAACGGGCAGCGGAAAAAATTCTTCAACTAGATCCGAATTGTGCAGTGACTCACATTACCCTGGCTAACATGTATGCTGCCAAAGGAAAGTGGAAAGAAGCAGCAGAAGTGAGGAAGATGATGAAATCAAAGGGAGTAGTTAAGGAACCAGGATGGTCTTGGATTAAGGTTAAGGATCGAGTTTCTGCATTTGTGTCTGGTGATCGGTCTCATCCAGAGGGTGAATATATATATGAAGTGCTGGATTTACTAGCATCCCGAGCTCAAATGCGTGTCCAGGAAATGGATTTTCTTCTTAATGAAGTCCAGGAATCTCAAACGTGAACCATGCTTCATTCTAACAACGCAGATTCTAGTGATCTGTTAAAATCATTTTAATCACTTCTTTAGGAGCTGCAGATCTTAAACAATGGCAAGGATGTTGCAGAGTGTCGAAACAAATCAAAAACATAAAATGGAATCTGATTTTGTGTACAAAAAGTAAATCATTTGAAAGATGAAGTGAAGTAGAAGTCCGGAAAGCAGATGCATCTTGTTATGGGGTGGCATGTCTTGGGATTGCTATATTTTATGGTAGATTAAAGTTACAAATGATTCTGCAGCAAAACTGAACAGAAGCCATCAGTGGATCAACTGATAAAGAGGGATTTTATGCAGAAACTCCTGGAAATGATCCTGGTTTCGGCACATAGCAGAGATACCTAATTTTCAATATCATCACTATCTTTTGCAGCAGCTTAAAGTCTACAAATGAATCTGTCAATCTGAAGAAGAGTCGTAGGCTGATGCACCAATAATTGGGTCAGAGGAATACGAGGGCACGCTTCTATCATTTATACCTTGCTATTTAAGGTGAGTCTTTCAATTTCAGCAAAATCCCATCTCCTGTCCATGATCTTTTGTGAAGAGTTTTTATGCATTTTGCAAAAAAATCCTGGTCAAGAGCATTCCAGTTCAATCCAACTGTTTCCAAAGGCTATGTTCTCATTTGTTTGCGGACCTTGTGGTGATAGCCTATCCTACCTAACAGGAAGTTGGTAAGAGTTACAGCAGCAAATTGAAGCTTCAAAATGCTAACCTTCTTGTGGAACTAGTTTTTTGTCGATTATCTTTTCCTTAACCCTTTTTTGTCTAACAACATTAGTATCAAGATGCCACAAGTTTTCAAAGGAAATGTCCTTCCAGTACTCCATTAAGGTTTTGAAGTGAAACAAGAAGGTTGATGTTATTGAATCAATGTTGAGCAGGGTTTCCTGATTATTTTAAGATTTACATTAGAGGAAGATCTTTGGCATCTTATCCAAAAAAAAAGATCTCTGTGCGTGAAATTGTTTTCAGAGGAATGTCGGGGAAACTATTCTAACACATGTCCACTTTAAAGTCTTGCAGTGATTAATGAACTGGCCAGCCATAATTTGCTATCTTTCCACCATGTTAGATTATGATTTAATTTAACTAAATAATGTGGAAAGTATTCATTTTTTTTTAATACTTGTTGGTTGTTCATTGATTTTGGTTAGATAGTTTGAAGCACCTGTTCTTGATTTTGTGCATTGTGCTCTCCTTGTTCCACTGTCTACCAAGAAAAAACCTTTTCCTCGTGGTTGGTTAAATAATGCCAAACACCGAGATGCCAAGACAAGTCAACAAAACCCTAGTCTCAAAATAACTGAGGTAAGCTCTATGAATCAAAGTTGACAATACCATTTCTATTGGTAATTTATTTTTTTAATTGGAATGAAATATACTGTTTTGAATATATATATATATATATATATATATATATATATATATATATATATATATATATTAAAAAAATCATTCAAATTCAAAAATAAAATTATTTAGAATTGTGCAATTTAATCTAAAAAAAAAGACAATTAAATGATTTTTCTGAAAAAAATTATGAGCATTTATAATATTACGAGAATGTCATCATCAATCTTGCAGCTCTAACATTTTAATATAATATATATAAATATATCAAGAGACTCCTCGTAAAATTTTATTTTAATCTAACGGTCGGATTAAAAGATATGATTGATATCATAAAATTATTTATTATTAAAAAAGAACACTTTGACCGAAACAAAACGAGCCAAAACAAAACCAGTACATCTCGACCGGTATTTGACCGAAAAATCCAGAACAGACTAGAATTTAAACCGAGATAAAAAACGACTCTGTTTTGTCTTGTTTTTTTAACTGGTACGAAATATTTCAGCCAAAGCAGAAGAAAATTGACAACTATGCTATGAATCCGTTTTCTTGGTTTCATCCCTGAATTATTTTTTCATTCAAGCATCTCTCTTTAGGGTTGCTATCTATCCTTTTCCGGTCAAGATGGGAAATTTATTCTTCCTTTTCTCCTAGCCTACTCTCCTTTTGTATTGAACAGGACAGTTTAATAAGTTGAAACAACATGGTGGTCAAGCACAAGGATCTTTCTGCAAAAACTAGCTTAATAAAAAGTAGAAAGCGCAAAATCATGGTGAGCGGACGATTTCTATAATGTGTTGTGGCATATAAACACGTGGACGATTTCTATAATGTGTTGTGCCATATAAACACATCTAATATACTGAAAATAGTTGAGAAAAAAATTGCAGAATAAAGCAATCTCTTTGCTTTCAAATCTGGTTCATGAAGGTTCCTTCACTATTAAGTAGACAACAGCATTGAAAGACCGTAAATATTTTGCTTAAAACCCTATTTCAGGTTTTGATATTCTAATTTGCTCCGAATGAATTGGTAGTAAATTGTGCAATCATATTCAACTATTTACAAAATTCATCATTCATCTCTGAACCAATTACGGATAACATATACAAGAAAACCTAGGCAGGATGCAGCAGCTCCCATAACAACAATTATGCGAACTGAAAGAGAGGAAATAAATGCTTTGTGCACAAATGAATCCCATGTCCAGAACCAAAAAATGGAGAAAATGGATCCTACAGCGGCGCCCACCGCAACTTGGCTGATTGTATGAAGTCCTTGAGAGACCCGTAACCGTGTCTACAAAACAGATGATGACAGATGAATCTTAGGAACCTGTCCATTTCATTTTACTTGATATGTTACATCTCTTCTTTGACCAAGGCATTTCACTTGCTCAACCGATGGGGATCACAACCACATAGGATTTGTAAATCCTTACCAAATCATAGGCATACAGTTAAAAAAATCTACAATTGTCATAAGCTCCAATCTCTAAACCCTCTTATTTGGTCTTGGAATGGATTTAGAAAATATAGTAAGTACCTTGCACTAGTTCACAGGCTTCACATAATCGGCGGTGATTTTCCTAATTTGCAAGCCACTAGGTTTCTACATCATTGGTTGTTTTTCATAAACTTGAAAGTGAGACCAAATGTTTATCGCATGCTGAATTTGACTATATCATGCGGGGGATGATACTTACAAGATATGTGCCAAACACCAGGATAAATGCACTGAGGATCAATGCAAATTCATTCGCTCCTAGCCATTCCACAACTGAAACAGCACACAGAACAAGCAATGCGTGTCAGCAGTGAAGTCAGTACACTGACAATTTACCATGGAGCATTCATTAAGATCAAAAACAGACATGCAAAGAACACCTGTAGCAGTAATTAGCCACATCGTAAGAAGACAAAATATACAGATTACTGAAAGTCTCCATTTCATAGGGAGATGAGATATATTTCATTTAGTTCCCTTATCACAACATAGAAATATTCTACGTCCTAAAAGAAAAAAAAAATAATTGTTAATTATCTAGATTTTTTTTTGTGGATTTGAGGAAACCTCACCCCTTTAGGCACTCTTTACGGGTCTGGGTTAAGCGAGTAAAACCCCGGCTGTCCTAGACTCTTTAAGCCTTGACTCGAACCCGAGACCTGCAAGGCAGATCTCAAGTCCTTTGGCACCACGTCACGCCCCTTGGGGACAATCCAGATAACTATACAAGCGCATTCTCCATGGCTTCCTGGTGCTATCTAAAACTGAGGTGAACTAACCCAGATCATCCATTGCATTTGAGGAGATCGAAGATATGACACTGCTTGCCATCATCATTGATGGAATTATCATAAGCTTCTTCGGTTAGATTTTGCAATTGCTGATCTAAATTAGTCAGTTGAATGACAAATAGCAAATATGTCAAGTTAAGAGGGGACCATACCTGACAGAATAGCAAACACCACGGTGAAGAAGATGGATTGTCCATGTGAAGATGGCATCCCAGGGTCAGACCTCAATGTGGAATCGGGTCTCTCTTGGTTGAATATTCGTTTGAGGATTACAGAGAGGATTGAGTTTACAACTGACCCCATAACAGCCCACATGGCCTCTGCATCATGCCTCCAGAGAATGACAGTACCGAATAGAACAGCTACAAGCCATTTGCTCTGTACCGACAGCAAATGTACGACTAACATCATGAGGATTTGTTTCATTTGAATGCCAAAATTGAAATACTGACAGAGGAATATTGCAGAATATGACAATAACAAAACAAATTGGAATGGCAGTGGTGCTCAAATATGGTGCTAGATGCTTGAAATTATAAAATTAGCTCCCTACTTGAATTGAACCTCATACGAATATAAAAAAAAGATATATAGTTAGTTACGTAAATCTGGTATACAGCAGCTATAGAGGAATCCCTAGTGCTAAACACCATCCTGCCAAGAAGATTTTGTAATAACTAATGCATCCTCAACGCAAATGCTTCAGTAGAGAATCTTCCTTGAATTAGTTTCATCTTTCGATTGCAAGCTCAATTCACTTCACAATTTCAGCTGTTTTGGGCACAAGTCGTACCTCAAACCAGACAAAAAGAAAGTGCAATTTGTGTCCACTTTCATAAGTTTTGACCAATAAAGAAGGTAATGCCAACAGTCGCTGAAATTAGAAAGACTATCTTTGATTGTAATAGCCCTCACATCAACTGCTGTTGAAAGTAACTAAACTCGGTGCTTTCATCTCCAATAAGTCAACATGTTAAGTCATAGTTATTATCAAAAAGACCCATAAAATCAAGAAAGAAAAAAAAATTAGATTACAGAGAGTAAAAACACTAAATATAGGCAACTAAACAAAGAGTAAAACACGAACCAGGCGGTTGAGGGTGGCTTCAAGTCCATCAGCCAACAGCCCACTTTGAAACTCATTGGGCCCATCGATAACAGCTTCTTGCTGAAACAACCCTGTACTTTCTTCACTGTCACTACCATTACTGCCTCTAAAGGCAGACATCCTGACCAATTCAGTCATGGTCCTTGACAAAGCTTGATTCTTTGAACCAAAAAAATCAGATTTTGAAGCTGGAAACCGAAGGAACGAAATGGGTTTCGCTTGACTAAGCTTAAGAGGACAAAAAGGCAAGAATTTGAAAGTGGGTTTGTGGAGAATAGCAGGAACTGACATCATCTTTGTGAGAAATCAAGGCAGAGAACCAGAGTTTGGAAGCGAACACAGCAGCGGAAGCAGAGACGACCATTCTTGGAATTTTATAGTGCAGGACCAAGCAAGTAATGTTACATGTGGAGTTTAAGATCTACTGGTTGTTAATACATAGATGGTTGCTGTTGGTTTGGGTCTCTGTGTTTCGGCCATGAATTGTAAGGTTTTGCATCCACCGAGGATTTGTAGCCATAGATTTTCCAGCAAGGGATTGGAACGCCTTTTTTTTTATTTGTTTATTTACTGCTCTGATTTGCATGTGTTTGTTTAAATTAATTAATGATTTTTGTATATTGTTTTCCTTTTTTCTTTTTAATATCACTATATTGAAATCGTTTTTAAATTTCTAAAAAATTAAAAAAAGTAATATTTTATAAATTTATAAACTTTTTTAAGGAAAATATTAAATACATGATGTGGATTTCTTTTTTATTTTATATGTATTTACACATTGGTTTACGAAGTAATTGAGGCTAAATCTCTTCTCAAACTATCTTAAAAATGTAACATCTTATAATTATTTTGGACTTTATCGTTCGATTTCATTTTTTATTTTATTTAATGATGAGAGAGCCATGTAATTATTTTGTATTAAATGAATTTAAAATAGTTATCAAATGTGTAAAATAACTATGCTCTTATAGAAAAATATTTTCATGAGAAATGAAAATAAGACTTTTTTATTTAAAAAAATTGAAAAACTAATGGTTTTTATTGGATTTTTTTCAATTTTAAAATATCAAAACAATGTGCTATAATGTAAATAGTAGCAATTGATAAATGTTGTTAAAAAATAAAAATATAACTTTGGCATTCTTATTACATGTACAAATCAAATTAGATTTTGTTGGATTTATTATTTACCTTTTTTATAGCTACTATTTATTTTTAAAAATAATAAATTAAACATTTTTATATTTTAAAATAATAAATTAAAATACATCTCCTTTTTTTATAAAATATTCTTATATGTTGATCAAAAAATTTTAAAAAATTATTTAATATATTTATTTGCAGATATTCCGCACGGGCTTTAAAGGCAAGAAAAGTATCATTATGCTTGCTTTTGAATCAAAATCTCCTTTTGCCCGTTTATTATTGAGGCATAGCCATATTTTTTTTATAGAAAATTAAATTCATTTTGTTTTAAAATATTTTGACATACTAATATTAACAATAAATTTTAAAAGTAAAAAGTATATTATTTTAATATATTTTTAAATAAAAAAACTTTAGGCAGAAAAACATATTCCATGTCAGAAGCACGGGACTTTAATTGACTGCTGATTCCATGGAAACAATTTTCCACCACTAGACCACCCCTTTTTTTCCTTTTAATTCTAATTGCTTATTTATTTCTTTTCATGCTTTTTGGATAATTTAAATTATATAGAAAACACCTCTTATAATTGAAATTTTATGTACCAACCAAGGGAATAAAAAGGAATAAAGCCAAGGCGGCAGAATTTATACGGAAAAAATGGAGCCCATTTATCTATCATTTTTTAAAATATATATATATATTTAGGACATAGTGGAGACTAATTTAAAATCATGTTTGATATTGAGTTTTAAAAGTTTTTTAAAATAATAAAAATACAAATAAAATATATGGACAAACACCCACTTTCCTTAATTTGTGTTGGACCATTACCTTAACCATGCTTTTCAAAGTCCTCGAATAATGTTTTTTTGTGTGTTTGAAAATGAGTTTATAAGTATTTTAAAAAGATAATTAGTTTGAAAAAAATATATTAAATCAGTGTTTTTATGATCATTCTGATATACAAATATTAAAATTTTTTTAAAAAATAACATATTTTTAAAACACACTACATCGCAGTATAAAACAAAGACACGCTTCTTGTCATGATGATATCTTTCTATTGAACCCATTTTACAAAGAATTAAAACAAACAATATTGTCGTATTATATAATTAAAAACATTAGGTTATCGAAAAAAATAAATAAAAAATAACATTGTAAATTAATTGAATCGAATCAAAGTGCTGACGTACTCAAAATCAAATAGTAAGCTGCTTGTAATGAGTTTAAGACATGAAATTGCAGGTTGGTTTACTTAAATTTCATTAGGCTATGCTCCACTTGCGCATACCAAGTAGAAATAAATTTGGATGATGATTAAGTGTGTGGTTGAGAATTTACTAAAAGTTGTTTTTTAAAGTATTTTTTGTTTATAAATGCATTAAAATATTCTTTTTATTTTTTTTATATCAATACATCAAAAAGATTTAAAAATGCAAAAAAAAAACTATTTTTTTCTTTCAAATACACGGTATAACTATGATCTTAAGCACCCTATAAGACAATGTTCTTCATATTCTAATAGCGAGTGCTTGGACCTGACTCAAAAATTAGCTGTAATAGATGCAAGTATATCATAGCTAGATCATTATCTAATTTTATGTTGCATATCATATTATTATTATTTTTTAAAATATAAAAAATATAAAGTTTGACGTGGATTAACCTGATGTACTTTGTGAGTGCATAGGTAGTTTGAATAATCAATACAAATATAGTTTTAAGTAAAAGAATTAAAGATTATTGTTTTTAAAAATATTTAGAGAGCAATATATTGAATCGATTTAGATCATTTCAAGTTAACCTTTCAAATTTCTGATTTTAGTCATGAAATTGCAGTAATCTGTATAAAGCAAATCAAACAAACCATGAAACTCAATTCTCAAACAATTAAATATTAAATGATGAAATTGAAAAAAAAAATTATTAAAAAAGAACAAACAAATTACATGAGTCATCTCTAGTTAACTTGTCAATCCCGTGATCCGTGTCATGAGACTGCTACAACCCTTTAAAAAACATGTCAAAATAAATTATAAAACTCAAATCGTAGTCAACACAATATCGAAGGATAAAATTAGAAAATTAATTATATAAAAAATAACCCATGTTTATGGCCTAGGTTATGAGACTTAGATAACTTCATAAAAATAAAATTAAAACAAAGTACAAAACTCAATTTTCAAATCAATCCAATGTTGAAGAATAAAATTAAATAAAAAACAAAAAAATCTGAATCAACTTCAAATTAACCCACAGTATATGTTATGAGATTATAATAACCTTACAAAAAGCAAATCAAAATAAATCACAAAACCAAATCTCAATAAACTCAATATTAAATAATAAAACAGATTTTATTTTTGAAAAAACAATGCGTTATTACAGTGAATAATTACCGGGAGTTACCACTAAATTCAACTCTGCTTTTATTTTTTGCTAATGTAAAAATTAAATTTGATTAATATATATAGTTGAATATGTATTTTTTATTAATAGTAATCAATCTATATTTATTTATTTATTTAAAATATAAAAGTTACTTTATTTTTATGTGTATGTATGCATTACCACAGTAAGATAATTGGACTTCCATGCAACTTCTGCATTTTAAGTCTAGAGTTCAAATAAGTAACGAGACTATGTTTATGTAGCGTTTGATATTATAGTAATTTAGATATTTTTTTATTTAAAATTATATTAAAATAATATATATTTTTAATATCAATACATTAAAATAATAATAAAAACTAATTTGAAGCAAGAAAATTCAAAGATTTTCAAAAACCCTGCTGGACCCCAAAAACAAATATTATAAAAGCTAGTTTGTTTTTATATTTCAAAAATATTTTGAAAATAATATTTTTGATTTTATTTTTTTCTCCGTTTCAAATTGTTTTGATATTTCATTGTTAAAAATAATTAAAAATATTATTTCAATATATTTTTAATCAAAAAAATCACTTTAAAAATCATGATTACCGCCATACTAAAAAGAAGTTTGAAAGAAATTGCCGGTGATGTAGATGGGGAGGTAGGGGTCTAAAGAAGAGAATGACTTGTGCTACGCATAGGGGAGCAAATGTTAAAGGAGAAAATGATGTTGTTGTGTTTTGTATTTGGGAGAAATATACGCCAAAGAAGTGTCCATCAGACTGTCAAACTCGATCTGAAAGTACAGAGATGGACAGAGCTCTACAGACCAGAGAGAGAGAGAGAGAGAGAGAGAGAGACTTGTGTCTTCTTCACTGGAACCTCTTCCTCTGTCAAACCTTTCACCCACTGGCAATGGTCAAATCCTGACCAAAGTGTGTTCATGCCTGAGAAATCTGGTCATTAGCGTTACTAAATCCTCTTCTGTGGCCTCCAATGCCTCGCAAGCTAGATTTGAGGTGGATTCGTTTAATATATCAGATTGTTCGAAGACCCACTAGCCCGTGATTTAACAGATCCAGTCGAAAAATGAACTTGGAATTAACAAATGATCTCTCGGATCAGTTTTCATGGATAGAAACATACAAGAATTTGCAGCAAGATCTTAATTTCTTCAAAAGGGAGTGCAGTGTGTTCGACGTTTTCATTATATACACCTTCATCTCTTCGAAAAGCTATTATTTCCAGGGATCATCACTTAAATCTAAAGGTAATTGGCTTACGTAGCTTAAACTCCACTCCTGCTAATAATCTAACCCACTGCAATCTCAGCAGAACAATGGCGTCGCCGCAGTCAAGATGGTCACTAGAGTGATTCTGGAATCCAGTTTTTAAGCCAATATTCATGGTGGATCGAGTTCAGAATCAAAGCCCGTGAATAAATTAGGGCACACACAAGCTCTCGCCTGACAAACACAAGCTCTCCCTCTTCTCAGCCCTCTCCATTGCTGCAAAAACACGACGTCCGGTTTCAGAATAAGGAATTTAAAATAGCTACTTCATTTATTGACGATTACTTGACCAGGTACCTGCGCCTAGGGACTCTATAAGATACTATTTTAACCCTGTCAAAGCTTCACCGTACACTGGGTTTCAGGGCCACGTGACGCTAAGTTTTTGTGCACGCAAGGTGCCTGCTTGCATTCTCTCCTACCTTTGAATGCTTCTTCTTATTTTTCTCCACCAAAACCAACGAGAGAATGATTCTTGAAGTTTGAACGCAGTTATAACTTAGTCCTTCATGTTTTTCTCTAAAACCCCACTATATATACATATATACAATGTTTTTTCTCATGAATCTAAATATCTTAATTAAGAATAAGCTAGCCAATTAGTGTTTTAATAAGATGATGATCAGCAAGAGTTTAGTACTAAGTTACATGTTTTAAAACATAAAGGACTAGGGCATAATCTCATTAGTTAAAAACTAGTTTTCTAGAAAGAAAAAGTCAAAGTTTGTCTCAGATTTATGAAGAGAAACAGTGTTCCATGACTCCAACCAACCCCCCTGACTACCACTGCTGCTCGCTGTCCCTGTTTAAATCTCTCGATCGCCATGGACAGAGGCAGGTCGAAGAAGGGTTTGAATGGGGCAACAGTGGGACGCACCGTTTGGTATGGAAAAATTGTTGAATCAATCAAAAGGAGATGGACCACTGGAGATGCGGTAAGCAAAATATACGAATGGGACACAGCTCACGTGAAAAGCCCTCAACTGCATCTTATTTTACTCCCTGGTAATCTTATTTTCTTTCAAACTTTTTTGAAAGAAAAAAAAGAGGCATGTTCTTTGATAGATGCTGCGGTGACACTGACCACACGTTGGCGTAGTTCGTTTAGCTGTTTTTAGTAGCACACAGTAAATTGTTAAAGCTTTCAATTAAATGTTCATGGAGAGTCTCTCATCTCTCTGCTACTAAAAGTTTTATTTCAAATTCAAGTTTTTGATTGATAATATAGTTAATTTAAGGTTTCTTTATATTAATCGAGATATATATAAACTAATAAATACCCATAATAATAATAATAAAAAAAAATATGTTGTCGCATATGGGTTCTTGACTTAGTGGAAAAAGGGATTTTTATTCCTTTTATCTTACTTATTTATTAGTCTTTCAAGATATTTAATGAATTTAAAAATTAATTATAATGTATATAAACATCTAATTATATATATAAAAAGATACGTTTATTGAAATGTTCGACAAGACAACTTCAATGCAAACACGATAAAGGGTCGTTCGTCGTCTCCTTTCGTCTTTCTCCTAAGACTTTCGCCATTATAGCAAGTGCCTGAATCCGTACTCTCCATGAATACAAATGAGTGGATGTTATAAATACTAAGTTTTTCTTACATCGGTGTCTGTGTTGAGTTTAATGCTTCCTAGACGGGTCGTCGCACTTTCCCGAACCTAAGAAAATGTTGTGGTTTGCTTGGGATTCCGATGCCGAGCTCCAGCATCGGGTTCGGTTTGCATTTATCATTAATGATTTGTTTTCTATTATTTATCAACACATGGTAATTGATTAAGTTTATTTAAAACACCAATGAGTTTCAATTTACATTTTAGATTTTTTATTGCCTCCAAGAATATCAACGATACCTGCTACAGAACTGATTTTTTTATCCGATCCACAGCGCAGGCAAGAAGAGGAAGCCAAATAATTATTGATTAGAATTGAAAATGTCTAGCATCCCACGGCTACCAGTAACTTCAGTACATCTAAAGGCTATTAAACGAGCAAAAAGACAGACAAAATATGTAAAATAGTCGACGTGGCACATCAATTGGGCCCCACTTTAAGAAGCAATAATCCACGCCTGTCTGAAAACCAGGTCTCCCTCTGACTAGGACTCTAAACACTTTGATGCAAACAAATCCCCATTAATTAAAAACAAAACAAAAATCTTCTGGAAAGGCTAATCAGAGTGTGTGTGAGAGACTCTGTTCCTCTTGTTTGTAAATATAAAAGGCAAACATTTGTCGACTCCATGGAAGGCTCAGTTCTCTCTCAGACTCGAGGAGGCGCCTCTCCCGTTTTTAGACTCTTCTCTCCTCTTCACTGTCCCTTTTGTGTTTCACTCACTCTCTTTGAGCACAGATTTTCTTTTCCATGAGAGCCCATTTTTAGCTCAATCTTTCACTCTCTTTGTGAAATCAAGAAATGGATTTCAGCAATTTTGATACTGTAAAAGCAGAGAAAGTTGATGCGATGCTAAAATACAACAGCTTGCAGGCCTTCACTAAAGTGTTTCGTTTGCTGGAATTCTGTCTTGCTTTCGTCCTCTTCTTATGGATCTTTAACAAGCTTCCGTTTGCTGTCAAGATTTTCGGGGAGTTTTTCCGGCGACTAGCCGGGATAATAGCCAGCCCCCTCTTCGTTTTCTTGCTTTCTAACGGGATAATTGCTACTTTGATAGCAAAATCCGGCAGATTCTCCGGCGAGTATCACGGCGCAGACAATGCTGAGACTCAACTGTACGAGGAGTTAATAAAAAACACTGACAGCAACCGCAACTGTCCGAAGCCATTTCTCACAGAGAATCCTAATTTGCTGTTGTCTCACGCCGCGACAGCGACAGCAACAACGACAGAGATGGAGACAACATCAAAAGAGGAGGGAGTAGTGTTCCAAGAAAAACATGTCATCATCTCCGGAGAGAAAGCTTCCACTCGCACGCGTGAAAATGGGGATGAGGATCACGCTCCCGACGCGGAAATATATTCAGACTCGGATTCAGACTGCAAAAATATTAAAATTCGGAGGACGAAGTCGGAGAAGATGGAGAGGAAGAATTATGTGAAGGAGAAGAAGCAGCTGCTGCGGAGATCGGAGACTGAGTTGGGGTCAGGAGAGGAGAATCTGCTTTGCAGAGAGAATGAGTTGAGCGATGAAGAATTTCAGCGTGCCATAGATGAGTTCATTGCAAGGCACTTGATGTTTCGTCGGAAAGAGTCCATGTCTGTTGTTGTTCAAAATCAGATCACGAATATTGCTGAAATTGAGAAACAATGTTAAGATAGAAATAAAACCTATGAGTACAATGTTATGATGGAGCAATGTTATGTACAATCAATCCTTGTTTTCCTTTTCCTTTTCCTTTCCCCCCTTCTTTGTAATTTAGTAGTTTTGATGGAGCAATGTTATGCAAAATCAATTTCTTTTTTAAAAAAATTCATCCAAAATGCAATTTAACTTGAGTTTTTATTTTGTCTTACATCAGTAAATAAAATAAAAATAAAGGGTGTAAAAAGGAAATAGAATGTAAGGTGGTGAGGATTTTTACTACTATTTTTTCTTTCTAAGTATTGTTTGATTTTGCAATTATAATTTGATAAGTTAGGTTTCGTTTTTTTTTTTAATATAAATTATAGTTATTTTTTAATTAATTTTTTTTAAAAGATTCGATCCACAAAATACTTAAATATACATTATGAGATAAAACACAAACCACACACCATTTCATACTACGTGCGTAAATGAAAACAATCCTGAGTTAAAGAATAAAATAATGTATTCCAAAATTGAATATATGCTTTTATGATCGATTGATATCACATAAACTAGCTGTAAAGGCCTACCTACCAACCTAGTAATTCTTCACAAAGTTGCTAAAAATTCTTAAACCACAACAACATTTTTATTTTGTCTTCTGATTACAAAGATCGAGCTCGAGGTTCATTGTCTATGGACGATTCAAATCAATCTCAAACTCATTGTTTTTCCTACCTTTTTCCCGAATAGAGAGCTGCCCTTGTTCGTTCATTAGCATGTAACGAGTTCATCTTTGAAAACGACATCGTCACTACTGGTTTTCCGGTGAAGGCTTGCAACTCATCAAGCAAGATTTCCAATCATGAGGACCCTAGGAGCCCGTTTGCTTTGCGTTTCAACCGGTGTTTTGCTGAAATTTAAATTTTTTTTATTTTAAATAAATATATTTTGGTATTTTTAGATCATTTTGATGTGCTGATGTCAAAAATAATTTTTAAAAAATAAAAAAAAATATTATTTTGATGTATTTCAGCACGAAAAGCACTTTGAAAAGCTACCGCACTACCTAACAGGCCCTAAATGAGACGTGGGCACACCCTTTTCTTACGAAGACAAAATAGTAATGATCAAGGAAGAAGCATAGGTGGTTAAACGGTCAATTTATGGGTGTTTGACATTGCGTTACAAAAAATATTTTGAAAAAAATTGATTTTTATTGTATTTTTAGATTATTTTTAAGTACTGATATTAAAAATATATTTTAAAAAATAAAATAAAAATATTATTTTAATGTATTTCTAAACAAAAAACACTTTTAAAATCAACCATAATCATACCATCATATAATTGCTTAGACTAGCCAAGCCTCTTTCTATAGCTATTAGGCAGCTTATTTTTTTCAATCATTCAGACATGACAAACTTGATTCTTGAAAGGAAGACCGTGGAAGGACAAAGTTCACCATTATTTTCTTGGTGGAGTAATTGATTAATGATAGATCTATCTTTTAAAACAAGATTTCGCGGCTGGGTTATTAAACATTGTCCCCACTCTCATTTATAATAATGTTTTCCTAACGAAATACAGAGATTTCCAGTGGATATTAGCACCAATCATTATAGAATTATGTACTAATAATTCCCTAACAAAATATACTTTTACTTTCACCATCCCCTTAATCAAAAGTCACTTTTGTTTTTCTTATCGAGAAACATTAGATTCTTGATTAGTGAATTGATCACCATCTTTCAGCTTGCTTTAACACTCCCTTTTCTGTTCTTTTCATGGGGGGAGTCATGATTACTTCCACCTTCAATGGCTAACTATTGGGGTGGTTGAATTAGTTATCTCTTTGTATTTTTTAAAAGGGATTTTACCCACCTTCAAGCTTTCACTAATGTTTTTCTCCCCAAGATCACGTCAAACACCTTTGCCCTCGATTTGCATGAAAAGATTAATACATTTCTGAATGAAAAACATTTTAAAAAATAACCCCAATCACACTTGCAAATAGACACTAAATAAAAATGGCTAGCATGCTCTAACGTAGTGTTTAGAAGTGTTGAAAAAGGTTTTATCATGATGTTACAGAGCATGTGATTTGTAGAGATCTCGAGTTCGAGTTAGAGAGTGTATCCCTGATAAATCCATGAATTTTACTCACTCATATAAATTCATAAAATATATTTTATAAAGAATGAAATTTCCTCCCATTCAAAATAAAATAGTGTTTAGGAGTGGTAGCCAGCAGTCAAGCCCCTTCAAGGAAAAATATATATATTTTATATTTCATTTGTTTATCTATATAATGTGGCAGCTTGCTATTATCCATTACTTAGATAAGTTTTCTAAAAAGAAATCTTTGTGGGATAAAAAAAACTTTCCAATCATTCTGCTAAAGCTTCATAGATGGTCTGCCTTTATTGCAGAAAATTGGGGATAAGAGGAGAAAAGAAGCAAACATGCGATCATGTAATGCACCACTGCAAACTTTCATTTTTCTAATAAATATATTATTTTGAAAGTTGGGGGTGATAATTGATCTATCTTTGCTCTCATGGAAGAACAGTGTGTAAACAATAGTCCCCTCCAGCAGTTTAGCTCAGGGTGCAATGCCGTATCCAACACAGAAAAAAAGAAAATAAATAAATTAAGTAGCGCGTATTTTCCTTTTCTGCTGATTTTTTTTTTATCTTTTGTCTTTTTTGGGGATGAAATCACACGAGATCCCTTTATTTTTGAAGCTTTGTCAAATAGATCCTTTATTTTATGAATTTGTTCAAATCAACCTCTCTTGTTAGTTCAATTAAAGGCGATTTGAGCCCTTCCTTATCTTCAATTCAGAACAACCGAGCTTCTGCACAGTTCCTTACTTGATTCTTTAAAGATTGGCTATGTGGTTGAAATCAAATATTAGAAATTTTAGTGCAAAATAGCCTTGTTTTTTTGGAGTAAGTAGCTAAATTTATAGGTTTTCTCTGTTTCTCTTTCGTTCCAGTGTTCTTGTTTCTGTAGTACTCTTTTGACTAACCTTATTTTCAGTATATCAAATTATTATAAAAAAAACAAAATAAAATTGGAGAGGGAGCTCAAATTGCCTCGAATTAGAGTTATAGGACTGGTTTGATCTTATTTTGCAAACTTGAGGGATTAGGGTCGGGCGTGGTTTTAGCTTCTCGAAAAAATTTTCTTTCTGCCGCGCACTACCAATGACTCCAAGGGGCTGTTTGTGTTTCAAAACAAAACAATTTATTTTTATTTTTATTTTTTATTATAAATTATAAATTTTAATATTTTTATATGTTGATGTCAAAAATAATTTTTATTTAAAAAAAATATATATTATTTTAATATATTTATAAATAAAAATTAATTTCAAAAACAAACTCAGCCACACTGTTAAACAGTAACTAAGATGCTCAATTAATCAAGACCCCACTCACGAAAAGTTAATGAAGTTATTTTAATCTTGAAAACCACTTCTTTTAGTAGTACCTTAGTTTAATGCAATGGCATCCTATTCTATGCAAGAACACAGAGACAAATTGAGGTACGAACTTCATATACTTTGGTCCACCGAGGCAGAAAAATCTAATGTTGTTTTAGGGGGCTAATAACGAGTCAGCTCAGGTCCCAATTTTCTTCAACTAGCAAGAAGCACAGATCCCCTGTCGTTTTAAAAGGTCTAATTACATTTACTTTATAGACTTTGATTAGTGGTATGTCTGAATGCCAGGTCATGGCCGCGTAAGCAGACCAGACTGAGTTTGATCTCTTTGAAGTAGGTCAACATCATGTACTTGACATGCCACCACTTGCTTAAGCAGAAAATGAAAATGCTCGTTGAAGAATCTATGCTTTCTGATAATTTTCTACGTGATTATTTGGGAGTGTAGTTGTGGTTATTTTTGAAAGTATTTTTTATTTAAAAATACATTAAAATTATATATATTTTTTATTTTTTAAAAATTATTTTTGACATCAGCACATCAAAATGATCTAAAAACACCAAATTTTATTAATTTAAACTTAAAAATAAAAATAAAAATAAAAAATTTTCAATTTTTTTTAAAAATACTTTTGAAAAGTTCTCCCAAACACCCCCTAAATATTTACACCAGAATCAATGCAATACTTCTATCCAGTACGTGACAATTTTCACAGGCACTCGTCTAAGGGAAAATATATGCAGATGGAAGCACATGCAAACTGAGACCATAAATGAACAAATATAAAAAGTAGCCGGAAAAAGAAAAGAAAAGAGAGATTTTGACAGGCCATTCTCCGGCCACAAAAACGACCAGACATCGTTGTCCTGGAGAGAAAATTCCTACACCAAAGACAAAAATCCTTACTATTATGTAACTTTTCTAATTATTTCACTCTATTAAAAATTATAAGAAAATAATTATATTCCCGATTAAATCCTTAATGATTAATAGACAAGTAAAAAGACTAAAATTCCCCCACCAAATCATGTTGTTCTTTTTTCGTTTTTTGGAAAAGCAAAACCATAATTATACTATTATAGAGACCAGTGAATAGGGAAGTGAATCACCCACCCTTTTTTTCTTGACAAGAAAGAGGAGTCAGCAGCATAATCCCAAGTGTCGTGCATGTAAACTATACGACGCCTGAGCTATTCCTAGACAGGGCCCTCGTCTACATACAAAAGAGAAACCATGAATGGCAAAACAAGGAATGACACCCTTGCAACCCTCGTCTACATTCAAATTGTTAGCTACGAGCATGCCTGGCAATGGCAAGTTTTTTCTTTCCATGATGTGACTAAAGTATTTTCTGAGTTTAGGTTAATGAATAAAATTTAATTTGATTATTCTAGATTTATTATGATAGCCCAAATGTACTTGTTTATAAGATATGTACTCGCACGTATATACTTTCTTTCTCCCAGGCTACCAGGTAGGTGCTGCTGTGCTATGCCATGAGATATTTGGTGTTGTCTCATTCCTGCCATAAAGTAGCGCAAGGTGACCTAGCTCTATTCCATGAAAACAGAGAGCATTTTCTGATGAATGGACGAGTTCCTTTACTGTTTTCTTCATGTGAGTCTCTTAGGGTTCAATGAATATAAAGATTTAAGAGCTGAAAAAAAAATGCAGTGGCTGACAACATTGCTGGGAGAGAGTAGTAGCAGACATTATTATTCGACGGAAAGATATAGATAATTTTAAAAATATATTTGAGATTGTTTTTAAAAATAATTTTTATTCATAAATATATTAAAATATTTTTTTTTCAAAAACGTTTTATAACGTATTTAAAAACACCCCCATAATGGGAGTATGATGGATAATAGTGAAGGTCCAGCTGAGTTGATGTTAGCCCTTCATAATTCACCGACAAGTGTAGCTTTTACTGCCTATATAATATATAGAGCCTAACTAGCCTTTACTTGTTGTTCCCTGTGATTTTTACCTTTAGCATTTACATTTTTTCTTATTAAATTTGGAGGTTTTGTCGAGCTTGAGGTGGGGAGACTTCTTCATTTATATCTTGATGAGACAGCCAATATTTCTAATTATATATGGAGAATGAAACGAATTCACACGCCATTTTAGAATTTGAGTAATTTTTTATATTTTTTTATAATAAAGTACTGCCGCTGGTGGTGGCAACTTAGGAAAAGACTTGCGAGACTTTCAAAATCCCAGCAAGCAAAAAAATAATAAATAAATAAACCAGAGAGGTTAATGATTAAGCATCCAGAAGACCTATCATGCTTAACAAGAGCATCTACTTAATTACAAGGTTACCTAATCAGAGCTTTAATGTCTGTGCTACACTGATAATTTTGATGTGTTGATATTAATAATAATTTTTTAAAAATAAAAAATATTATTTTGAAATTTTTTTTGAATAAAAACATTTTAAAAAACAATTGAACATCAAAACAAATTGCTAAGCTCCATTCCAAAGCAATGCAATACGATAGGAAACAAGGTTCAATAATAATAAAAAAAAAGTAAATTATTGTTTCAAATTCATATTAAATTGTGTTTTGATGAAAAATGATCGCTTCCTTTTTAGATTTTTGTTAATTTTACTCCATCGACTGCTTTATTTAGAGTGGCATGGAGAAATGGAGTGCATTTATTTTCAAGTTTGACGAGCCACTTGTTTAAGAATGTGTTGATTATACTTTGGATAAATTAATTATTTGTTTTATCAGTCTCACTCGTATGAAAATGGATAGAATTATAAATCACTTCCCAATTCAGCCTGAGTTTGAAATTCTCAAATGGAAAATTGTTTTATTTATGGAAGTCCCAAATAAAAACAGTAAAAAACAAAGGCCTTGAAGAGAGTAAATTTCTCAAGATTGAGACAAGAAATACAGGACCGGAGAAACCTCAAGTTCTTGGTCAGAGAATATGAAGTTGCTCCGGCTCAATGTCTGCAAATCTCATCTGAGAAGTCGAGCTTTAAATGTTCTGCTAAATTTCAACTCTGGAAGAAAGATTAAAATTGCTTGAATTTTGGGCTTGAATCCTGAAGGAAAACGTTACCCCAAGAGAAACCTAACTCGCAATGAGGTCTGGGCCGCAACCCATCTTGAGTTCTTGGCAATTCATCCCGGACGGTCGACAAGCTTGGATTCTGATGACACAAAAATCACAGCCACACCCCCCATTCCATTCCATCTCCTTTTAGGCTAGATTTACTAGAATGTATAGTTGTCAATTTCGTTCTGTTTCGGCAGAAATGTTTCATACTAGTTAAAAAAACAAGACAAAACAATGTTATTTTTATCTCGGTTTAAATTCTGGCAGTTCTAGAATTTTCGCCTAAATACCGGTCAAAACGTACCGGTTTCGTTTCACCAAAATAGTATTTTTTTCTTCAATAATGAATAATTTTACAATATCAATCATATCTCTTAATCCAACCGTTAGATTAAGGTGAAATTTTACAATGATATATTTATATATATTATGTTAAATTTCAGAGTAATCAGGGAATATAATGACCTTGCGAGATTAACGATGATATTCTCGTAATATTATACATGTTCATAATTTTGTTCAGAAAAATCATTTTATTGTGTCTTTTTTAGATTAAATTTTGATAGAATAGGCCACCGATTCGTTTATTAGTGGTGGTGGTAGAGAAATAGTTGATGAAACTTGGTGGTGGTAGTTGCAGCGGCTGTGTCGTGATGGTGGTGGTGGTGGTGGTGGGATTGTGGCCAGGAATGGTGATTTTATTCTGACTGGTTTGACTGAAACAAAAACAGGTGGATAAGCTATGGAGGTAGGTGTTCTTCATCTCGAGATAATGTAGACCAAAATAGGTGAAATCAAGAACTATAACAAACAAGGATATGGTATGGAGGTGGATCTTCTTGAGCGATCAAATTGATGTGTGTGCTGGCTCCATGATCGTGGATTTTCAGTCTACCCAGGTTGTGTAGTGTAGTTATTTACCACCTTTAGGATTTAAGTTTATTTTTAATATAGTAAAAGAATGTACCAATATTATTTTTATTTATTAAGAAACTAGAAAAATATTTATGTTTAATAAAATAAATTTAAAAATAGATAAATTAATTAATTATAAAAAAGTTGTTAATACTAATTAAATATTAAATTAATAAGCTGATATTTCTTCAAAAAGCAAAAACATGAATATGCAAATATTTAACATACAATTTTCTTTCTAAATTCATCCTCTGTTTATATATATATATATATATATATATATATCATTTGTTCACACGAACAAACAATTTTATCAAGGAGAAAATAAAGATAAAAATTATAACAATTTATTTGAAATATTATAAAAATAAAATAACTTCTATTTTAAAAAATGAAAGTAAAAAAAATAAAAGAGGGGGTGTTAAGTTAAAGTGAAAAATAAATGTAAGCTAAAAAATATACATACCAAAGAGGTATTTATTAGATGTTTTACAAAAATTAATTAAAAAAAAGGCACCAGCATTGCTATGGGCCTACTACCCATAGTTATGTCAAATAATAATAAAAAAATATCAATTCTCAATCTATCTATTTTTATTGG